>VDFB02000363.1:118168645-118768645 GCA_007258455.2 Sequoia sempervirens | reverse complement strand
CCAATAATATCCTATCCTTATTAGCTTCTTAGCAAGAGTAGGGCCACTAGAATGTGACCCAAAAACACCCTCGTGTACCTCATGTAGGGAAATTGTTGCTTCTTTTGAGTTAAGACATCTAATTAGTGTACCATTGAGACTCTTTTGGTAAAGGGTGTCACCATGAATTGTGAAGTGAGATGATCAACATATAAAGGTTTTCTTAAGGTTTGAGGTAAGGTTAGGTGGTATGGTACCATTTTGAATATAGGTGTAAGTGTCATGGTACCATGGGGAATTGGGACCAACAATTTCACACACAAATTCTAATTCGAGGACCTCAAATACTGGTACCAATAATTGTTCTAGAAGAAACTCACACTTTTGATTGTTATGGGGCATATCTAGGAGAGACCTGATGGTTTCCATAAATTCTATAGCCCTATTATTGACTCTAGGTATGTGCTTGAATGAGATGGTAATGAAGTATTTTTTGACACTATCAACCATTCTTTTGTATGAGATAATTTTTCCATATTTTGTTTGATAGTCATCATTGAATTGTCTCACTACTATCTATGAATCACTATAGACTTGTAAATATTTGATATGCCATTATGTAGCCATCTTTGGTCTTGTAATCAATGCTTCATATTCGGTTGTGTTTTTATGCATGGAAATTCTAGTCAATATAAATTTGGTATGCAATCACCTTGAGGGGTGATAAATAGGAATCCTTCCCCTAAACCACGTTGGGTGTGTGATCCATCAAAATAAAACTTTTCATTAACTTGTGGGAGTGATGGTGAAGATAGGCTCATCTAGAAACTTTGATATGAGAGGATTCTTATCATATAATGGTGCCTCTGCTAATTGATGTGATATAACTTTCCCTTTGATAACTTTTCTATCTACATACTCTATGTATCATTACTTATTTGGCCATGCGACCTATGAGTGTTTCTTTTGATAATAAATACTTTAATGGGTCTACTTTAGAGATGATCTTAGTTTGACAATTAGAATATAGTGTTAAATATTTTTGAAGCAAATATGACAACTAGACATGGTCACTCGATGGGAGTATAGTTAATCTCATAGCCTACTAAGGTTCGACTAATGTAGTAGACTTCTCTCTCTTTCCTAGAGTCATTGTGCTAAGAGAGCACCTAATGCTGCAAATGTGGTTGAAATGTATAATATCAAAGGTCTTTCTAGAACTAGAGGCATCAATATTGGAGGTGATGCTAGATAATCCTTAAGCTACTGGAAGGCTTGTTGACATTTCTCATCCCATTTGAATGTGACATCCTTGTGTAGGAGATGAGTAAATGGGTCAAACTTATCCACCAATTGTGCTATGAATCTTTTGATGGATTGTAGTTTCCCTTGGAGACTACAAAGTTGATTTAGAGATTTTGGAGGAGGTATATCAAGAATTTATTTGACTTTTGTGGGGTCCACTTCGATTACCATACAAGACACTATGTATCCCAATTTTTTTCTTGAAGTGACACCAAATACAATTTTTTTTCGATTAAGAATCACTTGATACTTCTCTAATCTATCAAATATCCATCCTAGAACCTCTAGATGTCCTTTCCCTATGATTGATTTTGCTAGGATGACATCTACATAGTTCTCTATAATGTTATGAAATATGTCATGAAAGATAACTGTCATAACTCATTGATATGTTGCACTTGCATTCTTAAGACCGCATGGCATGACATTCCAATAGCATGTACCCCAAGGGAATGTAAAAGTTGTCTTATGTTGGTATTTTTGTGCTATACAAATTTGGTTATATCCTAAAAAATCATCCATGAGGGAGAGTATCTCATGACCTGCTATTAAATTTTCTACGATGTCTATGTTAGGCAATGGAAAGTCATCCTTAGGAAAAGTTTTTTTGGGATCTTTGAAATATGTGCAGATGTGTATGCCCCAAGTGGGCTTGGAAATAGGTGCTAGATTGGATACACATTTTGGATAATCAATTGGTCTTATGAAACTAACACCCAAAATTTTATGTAGCTCAACTTTGACAAGTAGTACAATTTGTGGATGCATCTTACATAGATTTTGTTTCATTGGTTTTGCCTCTAGATATACTGTTAAGTGATAGAAAACTAATGTTGTGTCTAATCCAAACATGTTAGCATAGGACCAAGTAAAGGTTTTTTTCATTCCTCTAGGAATGATGTAAAATTTTGTTTCTCATTAGGATCTAGAGATGTTGCATAGAATGTGATTTTAGGAGTGTCGACGGTTCTGACATTGATTTTCTTTGAGTCTTCTAATAGTGTCATTAACTTCTCTTGATGCATAGTGATTCTAGGGAGGTTGAATTATTCATCCTTAGGCACCTCAAAGAGGTTTTCACCCTTGGATACATCCTTTATTTTGATTTTTTTCATGATCTAAAATCACCAAATTGTAGTTTTCACTAGGCGATCTATTTTTATTTTTTATATTTTTATTTTTGCGACTAAAGGATTTGAATCTCCCCTATAGTATTCTTTCATATCAAGTTCTATATAAAACCCTATTTTGTGACCTCTAGGAGGTATTATTGAATATGACAATTGAGAGGGGGGGTGAATTAGTTGTCAAAAAATTAAACCTTTAATTCATTCATGAGAACTAATACTTAAAACTGCTTAGATGATTAATCATCAAATACCAATGCAGAAACTTAAATCCAAGACAAACACAATAACAATAGATTTATGTAGAAAACCCAATGAGGGAAAAGCCATGGTGAGGATTAGCTCACACTATAGAGAATATCAAAATTGATTACAAAAGGCTCATTGCCTGAAATAAGGACTCACTATCCAGAACAAGGACTCACTGTCCAACAGGGCTATAACCCAGAGGGATCACTGCCATAGAGATACAAAGAAGACAAAGAAGACTTATTATAGAGAGACTACAATCCCAATGCAACAAATATTCCACCACAGTCACTCGATCAACTTGCATGAATGATAGAGTTCACCTTCTACTCACTGCATCTGGAAACTTAGCATTAAGCTTTGCACTGATCTCCCCCACTCACAACACACACACACACACTTAATGAATAGAATCAATGTCGCACCAAACTGCACTTTCTTTTTTCTCTTATTGCTCTTCTTCTTCACTCTTGTATATTTTCCATCACTAACTCATCTTGTATTTATACCATCTTCATATTTGAAACATATCCAAAGTTGGCCATCTAAATCCAAATTAAAATTAGATCGACCCCAAAACATCCTAGGGTGGAATTAGAATGAGGGTGACTCAAACACATGCTTCATAGGGACCCAAATATATCCAACACACTTCATCATTCTCAAAAGTAGTATATCACACAAGGTCATCCAAACCAGTGTAAAACACAAAACCATTAAGTACAAACTTTCCAAATGCCAAAATTAACTTCAATATAATTAGGGCAACTCAACTTTAGAACCACTTTCCATAATACTTCATCAAGAGAAATCGGGACCAACAACATTTTTCTCGGACCTCAACTAAAAACACAAAAAACCACAGTTCACAATTGGTGAACACAACTTGCACTGTACAACGAACCAACAGTAAAAATATATGAATATAGCACCTTCTAACAACCATGAACATCATATTTGAAAGCACAACCATATGACCAAATATAGACCAAAACCCGTAGCAACCACTGAATACCTACAGTATCTCTTTATTACAATTTTCTCAATATCCTCGACATATACAACCAAAAAAAACTAATAGATAACTAGTTGACCAATTGGAATCAATGACAAAACCTTCAACATTTCCATTCTTGCAACAATCTCCCCTTTGTCATTGATGGCAACACATGATGTGAAAAACCATCAAAAACAACATGCAAGCTCTAAATACACTTTTATGTTTCTTCGCAGAAGATAATTTCTTATACTCTTCTCCCAATCTTCCTTTCCTTTTTCACATGCTTCTTCTCCCCTTTTGACATCAATGTAAGAGGCAAAAGAATATTTTACATTGATTTCTCCTTTGACATGAAAATCAAAATACTCATAATGACATCTAATACTACTTGCTCCCCTTGAGAGGTAGTCACCAAAACATTAGCCTAGGAGAAAGATAGATCCATAGATCCACATGACTCATGCATCTCCACATGCATCTAGTTAACTTCTCCTGGAGATACCCAGGGTATCTTTAGGAAGAGCCTTTGTGAAAATATCAACATCTTGATTCTTCGTTGGAACAAGTATTAGGATATAATAACCCAACCATAATAACCCTGGACACAATAATCCCGTCATAATAACTCAAGGACAAAAAAATCTAGGGTCATAATAACCCATGGACAAAATAACCCGTGGTCAAAATAACCAATGGACAGAATAACCTGTATGTAGTTTATAAATTTTATTTTCCTTTCTCTATATTCTTACGGGGATATTCTGTCCATGGGTTATTCTGACCATGGGTTATTCTGGCTTGGGTTATTATGACCCTGAGTTATTTTGTCCTTGGGTTAGTGTGACCGGGTTATTCTGTCTAGGGTTATTTTGACCGGGTTATTATGTCTTGTAACTGTTGGAAGATACTCAAGCTTTACTTCATCCTCCATGACCTTCTCTCTCAAGAAATGATAACTAATAGATATATGCTTCATCCTCGAGTGCATCACCAGATTCTTTGAAATGTTAATTGCACTTGTATTATCATAGAAAATAGAAATGGGATCATCATATACCACTGATATTTCTTTCAATGTTTGTTTCATCCATAGAACTTGTGTACAACAAGATGTAGCAACAATATACACAGCTTCAATAATAGACAAGGAAACTAAATCTTGCTTTTTACTCAACCATTCCACTAATCTGCATCCAAGAAAGAATGCACCTCCACTTGTACTTTTCTTGTCATCTACACATCCAACACAATTTGCATTTGTATAGGAACTAAGTGTAAAATCAGTATCTTTAGGATACCACAATCTATAATCCAAAGCGCCATTCAAATATCTAAAAATTATTTTAACTATAGCAACACATATTTTCTTAGGGTCTTCTTGAAATCTAGCTACAAGACATACTACATCCATGATATCCGCTCTAGTAGCAATCAAATATAATAGTCCATCAATCATAGATTTATACTTGCTCTGATGAGCCTTAGGTGAATCATTATCTTTTCCCAATTTTCATCCAATCGCCATAGGAGTACTCACCGGTTTGGAACCATCCATCCCAAACTTCTTCAACATCTCTCTCACATACTTAGAATATGAAATGAAAATTGCTTTCTCTGTTTGATTAATCTGTACCCCAAGAAATAAATTCATCTCCCCAAACATAGAATTTTCAAATTCTTTTTGCATTTCTTCCAAAAACCTCTTGCACACATTTTCATTTCCTCCAAAGATAATGTCATCAACATACACTACTACAATCAAGATTCTGTCATTTTCAATCTTAAAGTACAAATTACTGTCTATTGTACTTTTGTTAAATCCTTGTTGAATCAAATACTTGTCTAACCTTGTATACCATGCTCTAGGAGCTTGCTTCAACCCATATAAATCTTTCTTCAATCTGCACACCATATTCAGTTGGTCT
The DNA here is from genome assembly GCA_007258455.2 of Sequoia sempervirens. NCBI lineage: Eukaryota > Viridiplantae > Streptophyta > Pinopsida > Cupressales > Cupressaceae > Sequoia > Sequoia sempervirens. Next base: position 118,763,060 of record VDFB02000363.1, on the reverse strand, counting down.
GTTAACTAAATCCTTCCAGTTGTTCCATATAAACTTCTTGTTCACCATTCAAAAATGCTGACTTGACATCCATCTGATAGACCTTAAAGTCTTTATAAGTAGCAAGTGCCAAGAACATCCTTATAGCTTCCATTCTTGTTACCGGAGCAAAAGTTTCTTGAAAATCTATACCTTCTACTTGTGAGTAGCCTTTACACACAAACCTCACTTTGTTTCTAACCACTTCTCTATTCTCATTCAACTTATTTCTGAATACCCATTTTGATCCAATGATGTTTTTATCTGTCGGTCTTGGGACCAATTCCCAAATTTGATTCTTCTCAATTTGCATAAGTTCTTCCTTCATTGCTTCCTTCTAATGTACATCTTTACAAGCTTCACATATAGTCTTCGGTTCAATCTTAGAAAGTAGACATAGATTCACTTCAACAACAACTCTGCTTCTAGTCAACACACCTTTTGTCTTGTCTCCAATAATCTTACTTTTTGAATGATTCTTCTATACATATTTCAGTGTCTTAGGGGACATAATCGGAGCATCTTCTTCTGTTTCATTCTATTCATCCTACTTCCCTTGCTCATCTTTTTCCTATTCTTCCACAATTTATTCTATTCTTACACAACTAGGTTCATCAGATACATATCCATCAATGTCAATAGGATTCTTCATTATATCATCAACCTTCACATTCGAGCTTTCTACAATCTTTCTGTATTTTATTGAAACATCTATATGCCTTGCTATTAGTAGAGTATCCAAGAAAAATTCTTTCATTCAAACTTACCCAAAGTTTCCTCATCTCTTTTGATATAGCATTTGCTTCTAAATACCTTGAAATATTTAATAGTAGGAATTCTTTCATGCCATAGCTCATAGGGAGTCTTTGTACCATTTTCTCTTGCTTGAACTTGATTGAATACATAAACAACAGTATGAATAGCTTCTTTCCAGTAAACTTCCGGTAAGCTAGGCTCCGTAATCATTGATCTAGTAGCCTCTTGAACTATTCTATATTGGTATTAGGACATAATAACCTGACCACAATAGCCCTGGACACAATAACCTCATCACAATAACCCAAGGACAAAATAATCTAGGGTCATAATAACCCATGGACAAAATAAGCCATGGTCAAAATAACCCATGGACAAAATAACCTGTATGTAATTTATAATTTTTTTTTTCCTTTCTCTATATTCTTACATGGATATTTTGTCCATGGGTTATTCTAACCACGGGTTATTTTGGCTTGGGTTATTATGACCCTAGGTTATTTTGTCCTTGGGTTATTGTGACCGGGTTATTCTGTCTAGGGTTATTTTGGCTGGGTTATTATGTCTTATAACCGTTCTATTTTTCCTTTCAACAACTATATTCTATTGAGGAGTTCTCAGAGTAGATAACTGTCTTTTTATTCCATGCACTTCACAAAACATTTTAAACTCATTGGAGGTGAATTCTCCACCTTTGTCAGACCTTAAGCATTTTATCTTCAAATTCACTTCATTTTCAACCATAGCTTTGAATGCCTTGAATCTATGTAATGCATCTAATTTCTCTCTAAGAAATGTAACCCATGTATATCTAGAATAATCATCAATTAAAAGCAAAGTACCTTTCACCAAATAGAATTCTTACTCTTGTAAGACTACAAAGATCTATATGAACTAAATCCAGTAGTCTGGTAGTGGACTGTTCCTTTGATTTGTAATGATTTCTTGCTTACTTTCCAAACTGACAATTCTTGCAAATAGCATTAACATGCTTTGTAATTCTTGGTAAATCTCTCATGGCCTAAACAACACTAATCCTTTCCAAGTCATCAAAATTCATGTGACAGATTCTCTTATACCATAACTAGATGTCATTAATCTGAGTCATAAAACATCATCCATCAACACCCTTAAGTTGATAAATATTCCCTTCATATTTCTTTCTTGTAGCAATCAATGTTCCGGATCCTTTCCAGATCTCACATCTCTCATCCTTAAACACAAGATCATATCCTTTTCTGTACATCTGGGCATCACTTAACAAATTATGCCTTAAACCCTTAACATAGTAAACATCGTCAGTATGATGCTTTCCATCAAAACTTACCAAACCTATCCCACAGATTTTAGCACTAGAATCATCTCCAAACATAACCAAGCCTCATATTTCTCAATCTTAACAAACTTACTTTTATCACCAGTCATGTAATGTGAACAACCACTATCAACTACCCAAAACTCTTCTCTTGTTTAGCATGAAGGGCAAAGATAACCGTATCTTCATTTTTCTCCTTCTTCAGAGGGCTTTCGTTTACCTATTTTTTATAATTAGTAGAAGTAGGTTCATCCTTAATTGCCAAGAACAAGCATTCATTGTCACTAGGTTCTTCATATTTTGATCCTCATTAATATACTAGCGTTCTCATTCACATAATAAGCTCTATTAATCTTCTTTGCTTTCTTTTCTTTCTCATATATTTGTTTATTTCTTTTAGCTCTTTCCAGACACTTTGCAACATAATGACCTATTTCTCTACAACTAAATCATTTAAAGGGTAACTTACCTTCATACTTACAAGAGCCTTTCCTTATTCTTCTTACAAAGTTAGCTTCTATTTCATCAAATTTTTCTTCATCCGGATCTTCAGCTTTGGTAGCTTTAAAAGTAGTCTCTAATTTGTACCCATTCCTTAGACTCGACTTCCTCATCTCATAAGATGTCAAAAATCCAACAGTAGATCCTTAGTACAAGTCTTGTAATCTATAGTATGTTCAATAACACTCACCTTCTCACTGTAAGCATTGGAAAGAGTTATGAGAATCTTCTTTACAATCCTAGTTTCATCTATAGTAGCACCAAGTCCTCATTTCGGACACTATCTCGTCCAATCTTTGTACATAAGCTTTAATATTCTCATCTTGAGACATATGTAGAAGATCAAACTATGTTTCCAAGTTCTATAATTTCACCTCTTTGACTCTTTCATCACCATCATGCGCTCTTTCCAAAGCATCACAGACTTCCAAAGCCATTTTCATGTTCTGAACCCTAATCAACTTGAAGTGTACCAGACTATTCTTCAAGATAAACTTCCCCTTATTGTTCACTTCATGTGCTTTGATCTCTTCAGGTGTACTTAGACCATTAGTAGGAGGAGTGTAAGGATTTTTGTGAGCTTTCTCCATATGATATCCACAATATTCCAAATATTCTTCTATCAATACTTTTTAGATACTATAATTAGTTCCCATCAAACCTCAGATAATCAAAAACCATTTTTTCAGCCATCCTAGACCTTCCTCAACCGGTTAAGCTCTTCTCCAAATAACCTTGTTAAGCTCTTCTCCAAAGAACCTTACTCTGATACCAATTTTTGAATAGGACAACTAAGAGGGGGGGTGAATCAGTTGTCACAAAATTAAACCTTTAATTCAATCACGATAACTAATACTAAAAATTGCTTAAACGATTAATCATCAAATGCCAATGCAAAAACTTAAATCCAACACATAAACACAATAACAATAGATTTATGTGGAAAAATAATAAGGGAAAAACCATGGTGAGGATTAACCCACACTATAGAGAATATCAAAACCGATTACAAAAGGCTTACTGCTTGAAATAAGGATTCACCATTCGAAACAAGGACTCACTATCCAATAGGGCTACAACCCGAAGGGCTCATTGCCATAGAGATACAAAGAATAAAAAGAATACTTGTTACAGAGAGGTCCTAAATCTCAATGCAACAAAGGATTCCACCACAGTCACTCGATCAACTTACATGAATGATAGAGTTCACCCTCTGTTCATTGCGTCTGAAAACTTAGCATTACGCTTCACACTGATCTCCCACACTCACAACACACAAACTTACTGAATAGAATCAATGTTGCACGAAACTGCACTTTCTCTTTTCTCTTATTGCTCTTCTTCTTCGCTCTTGTATATTTTCCATCACTAACTCATCTTGTATTTATACCATCTTCAACTTTGAAACATATTCAAAGTCGACCATCCAAATCCAAATTCAAATTAGGTCGACGCCAAAACATCCTAAGGTGGAATTAGAATGAGGGCAACCCAAACACATGCTTCATAGGGACCCAAATAGATCCAACATGCTTCATCATTCTCAAAAGTTGTATTTCACACAAGGTCGGCCAAACCAGTGTAAAACATAGAACCATTAAGCACAAACTTTCCAAATGTCAAAATTGACTTCAATGCAATCGGGGCAACTCAACTTTAGAACCACTTTCCATAAGACTTCATCAAAGAGAAATCTAGACCAACAACATTTCTCCCAAACCTCAACCAGAAACGCAAAAAACCACAGTTCACAACTAGTGAACACAACTTACACTGAACAATGAACCAATAGTCAAAAATTTGAATATAGCACCTTCTAACAACCATGAACATCATATTTGAACCACACAACACATGAGCAAATCCAGACCAAAACCCAGAGCAACCACTAAATACCTGCAACATCTCTTTATTGCAATGTTTTCAATATCCTTGACATATACAACCAACAACAACTAGTAGATAACCAATTGACCGATTGACATCAATGACAACACCTTCAACCTTTCCATTCTTGCAACAAGTATGCCATCTCTAAGTACCATAAAATCAACAATAACATCATCATTTTTTAATATTTCTAAAATTGGTGCTTGTTGTTGGTCCGAATCAATGAGTTGGGGGTAAATGAGTTGAAGGCTATTATCTTGTGAAGGTGAGGTAAATGATAAGGTTGTGATGGTATTGATAGATGTTTTCTCAAATAGATCTGTGATGCACATGAGAGAGTCATCAATGGTATCATCGTTAGAAGTATTAATTGTGGGAGAAACTCTAACTACCTTAGTAGGGATACTCTCAATGTTAGAGGTAATGTTATCTTGCGACCCATACCCAAGCCCTTGATAATTCTGTCATTTCTCTATAAAAAAGGGTTCTCTTATTCCCTACTGATGTAGACCAAGGCCACCTTGGCTTGTGAATCCCATGTTCTTGATTATTTGAAAACCTTTTCTATTTGGATCAACTGGTAGAGTAGCTTATTATTTATCATCTTGGTACAACCATTTGGAGATGTATTCCTCTATGACCTCTTTGTTGAGTTCCCCCCACTTGGAGAAAATAATAGGTTCAAATTTGATGGTAGAAGATGTTTTCTCTATGTGTTGTGGTTTTCTATACATCTTAGGAGAAGATGGAAGTTTCCCTACATAAAAGGATTGTTTGAGAGCATAATCTCCACAACCATTGTCTTGTACTTGAACCTTGATTTTCATAAGGGGTTTATGAATGGTAGATGATGAGGCTAATGTTGATGGATCAACATAAGATTTTGATTGAGAGGCAATATCATTGTTAGGGTACTTGGAGTACTTTTTGATATTTTTCTTCCAAGTTCTTATAATAATGGAAAGGTTAAGGGTCCCTATAAATGGTGACTTTGGTTTCATTGTAATGGAATTTGAGACATTCATGATAAGTTGAAGGAATGGCTTGCATGGAATGTATCCATCGGTGTCCTAGGATGATGTTATACAATAAATCAAGGTCCAAGAAACATGTTTCTATAATAGTTAGACCAACCTGAATAGGAAGTTTGATAGTTCCCTCTTATTCATGTTTATTATCATCATATGCCCTAATATTAATTCCAATTTTTTTTCTCAATAACCTCGTCAAAGTATTCCAATTGTTTGAAAAGTTTCAAAGTACAAATGTTCGAGTTTGCTCCACCATATACCAAGACTCTTTTGATTTTATGTTTGTGGATGAATACTTCTAAATGTAAGGCATGCTTATGATATGTATTTAAAGGGAGATCTTTTTCAATGAGTTATAAACGGTGATTAGATGTGACATGTCCTACCATGGTCTAAAATTGATTAGTATCTATGTCAATAGGAATAGATGAATCTAGGAGTGCATTGTCTAAGATTTATTTATACGATGGAGAGATCCTAAGAAGCTCTAAAATGGATATTTGAGCTGGAGTTTTCTTAAGATGATCTATGGGATTGTAATTAGTTGGTAGCACCTTAGTTAATATTTTAGATTGGGGTGGATCTCCTTGAATGGTGATCTTCACTTATTGTGTAGTGACTTCACACTTAAGATTCTTACCAAGTATAGTGACAACAAAAATGCAATTGTTAGATTCTTGGATATTTCCTACTACATTATCATAGAAGTAGTTGACTTTGTTATAGTCATTTTATTTTCCCAAATGATTTCCTTTACAACGGTTTTGGATTGGATCCTTGTAAATACATAGATCATCATTTCTAGAAGTTATAGAATGTTGATCGATGCTAACATCTCCTTGCTTGATGAGATCTTGTATGAGGTTTTTAAGTTTCATGCGATTTGGTGTTTTGTGATCTTTTGTCCTATGGTATTCACAATGATAATTATTGTTATACCATGAGGGTTTAAATTATGGTTTGTTAGAATGTCTGAGTTTTGAAAGTTTTATAAGATATCATTGAATTAATTTTTTCAAGACTGTCTCGATTGGTTCCCCTAATGGAGTGTACTTATGTCTAGTGGTGTTGTTAGGTCTTGGCGGTCCTCTTGGAGGATTCATATTTTGGTTGTTCTATTGATTGTTTAATGGGGGTTGTATATTTTGTACAAATTTTGCATGCACAACATCATCATTGGTGATATTCTTGCTTTTATCCCATAGGTGAGTTTTATCATTAGAGTTTGATGTTTCATCCTTGTTATCCTAATAAATTTTAACAAGTCCTTTAGTGATAAGCAACTTCTCAATTGTGATCCCCTTTTCTATGGCTTCTTCAAAGGTGTTAGTACATTGTATAGTTAAGTGGAAGCCAATTTCGGTGTTAATTTTTTGGGAAAATATATCCACAAGTTGTTTCTCAAGGATAAGCCATTTGCATTTGATGGCTTATGTCTCCAACGTTGTAGGAAGGAAGTGAATGTTTCTCTTGATTTTTTTTGTTCTATATAAGTTAGTCATGGTAGTTTCATGTTCCATGTTGTACAAGAAATGGCCGAAAAACTTTTCTACAAGTTCATGGAATGTTTTGATACATTGTGGTAGGTGGGAGAACCATTCTATTGCTTTTCCACCTAAACTTCAAGGAAAGAGGCACATTAAGGATGTGTCATTATATGCCACCTCTAGAGATGCTATATGGAATTATCCTATGTTTTCTCATAGATCACCTCTTCCCTAATATTTGTTAAACTTGGGCATTTCAAAATAGTGAGGAAAGGGTATCATAGCTATGTTTCTATCAAATGGATATGAACAAATATCCTCAAGAGTATAACTTTTTGTCATTTTTCCTAGTTGCATGTCAATAATTTTTTGATTCAAGCTTTGGATTTGTAATGCCAAGTCACTATGTTTGTTATTTTGGGGATTGGTTTGTGGTTGCAGTATGTCTTTTGTTGAATACTGTTGTATAGATTGTATGGAATGTTTTGGTTTTGTTGATGACTTGTTCTGGAGTGATGGTTTTTGTGACATGTATTATTGTTGTTGTGGAATGTATTATTGTTTAGGGATGTATTGTTTTTGAGATATACTTATGCTGGAAGATATATTAGAGGTGAGGGGTTGTGAAGGATATGGTATGTTAGATGTGGAGTCTTGTTTTGTAATGGTAAGTGATAGGTTGTTAGGATTATATGCACTTCTTGTTATGCTAGGTGCTTGTGTAAAATAGGGAATGTTAGGAGTCACATAAGGTATGGGGATTGTTTGAGTAATTTGGAATGTTTTGTGATGAAGAGTGATGAATGTTAGTGTTTGGAGGATTTGGGGTAATCATGTTTATTTGATTGGATGTATGTGGAATGCTTGTGTTAGGGGGATTTTGGATTTGTGAGATTGTTTGATCAACCATGTTTGGATTTTGATATAATGGATTTACAAATTGTTTGGAAAACGGTATTGAATCCATGTCTATATGAGGGTATTGTTGGTTGACTTAGTATGTTTGGCATTGGAGGTTGAGGTATTGGTTCATTAAGAGCTTGACTTACGGGTATGTTTTTTGGGAAAATTTGTCTCAACCTTGCAATTACATAAGTTATTGTTGATACATAAGGTAATGCTCATATGACGACGATAGGGGTGTGTGTGTGGGAGATTTCGCTGGTGTCCAGGGGCAGTGCACCTCGGTGGGGACTCAGGGGTAGTGCCCTCGAAAGGAAAATTTTATTTATATTTATTATTGTGAATTTGGACTGCTCATCATTAGGTCTTAGATATGACGACTAATATTTTATTAGCTTGACTTACCTTAGAAGGAAACCCTATTTTATGAGGGCATTGTATTACAACTATGTATTGTGATGTATTTTGAGAGTCTAATACTGATTGTGTTGCCTTTGGATCTCTGGTTGGTGATACTCCCGTGAGAAGCTTGCTCTACAAGTATATTGTAGTCTTTGTGATTTTTGAATAATATATTAGGTGGCTTTTGGAGTGTGGGGTTTTTCTCCCGAAAAGGTTTTCCCCACGTAAATCACTATGTTGTGGTATGCATGATATTTATGTTTATTTCTATTTAAGTTTTTGTAACTGTTAAAGATTTGTAAAAGTTTTGCATTATCCTCCTCTCAAGATTAGTATAGGAAGTTGTTCCGTTACCTTAGCTTCCTTACAATGTTCTCATTTTATGGAACGTTTGATGACATGACTTGTGATGGGGCTTGTTCCCTAAGTGTAGCTATGTTAAAATCAGAAGGTAGCTAATCACCACTTTGTGCAAGTATAAGAAAATATGTGTTGGTATCAAAAGATATGAGAGCATCACGTGCTCTAGCTAAGGAAGAGTCTTGTTGCATCTCTAAGAGTTTTTCCTTAGTGAATTCCTCAGATTCCCTAGATGCATTCATTATGTGTTTAATGATAAATTTTTGATAGTGAGGTTGTTGTTGTGGAGTTTGATACTCACGAGGATCAAATAGATTACTAGGAATTCCAAATGATGAATCAGTAATGCCCTTAGATTCCATGATGTTTGAAATACTTGGATTAGATTCCATGATCTTATGTTGGGACCTTGTAATAGGCATACAAAATTATGATGACCTTAATGAAGCATGAGATGTAAGTGAAGGTTGATAATGTGATGGATTTGTTTTGTTTCAAGATGGACCTATAAGGGGCATGTTGGGTAGATTCAGACAAATAGTAATGTTGATGATGTTTGGTTGATGGAGGATATGAAAACCTCTAAAAGTGAAAGTTTAATCAATATATCTTTTTTGATAGGTGTTGATTATGGTCTTTGCGTGTACTAGAATCATGAGTGCAAGCAAAGGGATGATGGTGAATTCACCAACATAGAAGTAGACAAGACCACTATGTTAGTTTACTTACAAATATTTGATGCTAATCCAACTATTCACTTGAAAAGGTTCATTTCCAAGAAAAAGTTAAAGTAGGAGATAAGATGAGATATCTAAACAAGAATATGATTGATATTATAACTTATTGGTAGATTGATGTTTGTTGTTCTTTATGATAGTGTTGTTTGTCCAAAGCTAAAGATAGGTGACCCTAAAAGTTCCAAGATGAAAATGGTATGAAATGGGTGTGAAAGTTGGTTTGTTGTGTAAGTGTTGAATTCTAGTTACAGGTCTAAGATCCTAGATTGGTTTTCTTTTGAATTTTGGAAACTAAAATTTTGATGATTTTGGAAAATTGTTTTTGATAGCCAAAAGGGTTGTTCTGTATTTCAAAAGCATGATTGTGTTTTTCAATTGTGTTAGGGTATATGTTGGATGTAATTTTTTTTGTGAAATGCATCACTATGGATATCAAAGGTGCTACACTGGATTTATCAGATGTGGCTAACTATGTCAAAAGAATCAATCTACATCGAGTGTCACTGCATTTATCAAAGGCATAAATCTATGTCAAAAGCATCACTATGCAAAGAATAGGGTTTTAGGTTGATAGAGTTTAATTTTGATTGAATGCATGATTTAAGAAAAAGCATTGCATTGTAGATTAGATGCATCACTGTGTTTTTATCAACTACATCAAAATATAAGCAGAAGTACTATAGTATTATCAAAATCATCACTATGACAATAAATAGATCAGTGTAATTTTTGGTGTGTACTTCTGAGATTGAACCTAAAAATTTATCTAAGGTTTGAAATGATTTGACTGCTTTAACGATTGATTTCAACCCATTTTGACTAGAAAGACATAAAAAAAAACAGAGAATAGTAGTAAACTAACTCTAAGGTATACTATGATTTGCAATTTATGAGTCTTTGCAATAAAAAACACACTCTACATAATTGGTATTGACGGGTCTTTACAATAAAAGCATGCCAAGAAGTACAACCTAATTAGTATAAAAGGTGTATTGACTTAGTGTAGGCCCACCTGTCAAAGTGTAATGCCTTCAAATGAATGAGTATCTAGGACACACAAGGGTCATGCACCACCTTTACACCCCTTACCTTGGAAGGACAAGGCCTTAACAAAGAATAATTGGGGTGATCCCACAATAGTGGGTTACACTTTTTGGCCAAACTTGACATTGAAATGAACATTTTGAACTAAATCTTCACTTTCCGACACCTATAGCTGCTAAACTGTGAGGAATTTGAAGATGATGCAAACTAGTGATTTTTGAAATTTTGTCTGTAGATTCTAAATATATACTTTTAAAATTTTGTGGAATCAAATTGCATTTCTTTTTTCATCTCCTTCAATAACTAGTTTTTAACAGTAAACACTATTTTTAAAGAGTGATGTGCACTATAAATCACAACTTTTTTTCTATGAAGGATACAATTCTATTTTTCTCGAATTTATATTTGTAACTATGATATCTAGAGGATGCATTTGGTTTCATAGTGTTTTATTATATATATATTTTAATTAAGTTTTGATATCAAACCAATTACAATTTAAACATAGGTGTACGATAAAGAGCATAACTTTTTTTGTATGTATCATAATTGAATTTTTTTTTCGTTGGATCAAGAACATCAATACCAATAGGATAAATATTTTTTAGAATTTTTTTGGTAATCTACTATTTTTCCACATGTGCAAACAAAGATCTTGATTTTCAATGAAAAACCTATGTTTAATTAAATTAAAAATATGCAAATAAAACCAAAATATATTAAAACTATACTTGATGGAAAGCTCATTTCGAGGACTATAATCTTATAGCTAGGTTTGTCAAGCTGATTCCATTTCGATCCACAACCTGAGCCTTGAAACCCAAAAAATCTACATAAAATTGTTGATGGAGAGGGGCAAGGGCAAACAAGGGAGTGTTCATTCGAACCCCCTTCATTAGAAGGGGGGTTCAAATGAACACCCCCTATATGGCACAAGTTAGTGTTTATTAGAAGGGGGGTTCATTTGAACAGGGTGGATGCCATGCATGTTCAAATGAAGCCCCTTTAGTCAAAGGGTTTCCTTCATTTGAAGTCATTTTAAAGTTTTTTGATAGGCATTTCTAATTTTTCTTCGTACAAAAAAATGTAACCCACTATTATGGGTTCACCCACTACCACCTCAACAAGAGAAAATTAAATGGCGAGTAACTTTAGGCATGATACTATACCTTGAACCACACTAAGCCAACGATCAAAGGTCTTAAAGGATTCTATAAAAATGGGTTCATAGTGGTTCTATGAACAATGAGCCCATTAGAGGATGCTTGAGACGAGTGGGGTCTCCCCTCTTCTCATCACCTATACACATCTTGGTAGATCGAGATCACGAGGCTTGGATTTTATGATGTTGGCCACACTTTGAGGTACATTTTATATACCCCATTGTTAAACGTGGTTGAGGTCATTCTTGAGGTGATGAAATCCCCAAACAAGCTTCCTTTTGAATTAAAAAGAAGATACTAGTGTTTCTGATTCTCAAGATCACACATAGTACAAGAGAAGAGCATACTTTGATAGTACTCCTTGGGTATGCATAACATGTGCAAGCTAATAGTGTTTTGGATCTTCAAGATCACACAAAGTGCAAGGAATAAAAGCCTACCAAACACGACAACAAATTCTTTAATTAAAACCCAAATTCAAATGTGAGCTAATATAGAAATTAAAGCATTTAAATTGTTTTTCTCTACATAAAAAATGTCATGAGTTTGTTCTATTTGTCTTCTCCCAATGTTCACCAAGGCTACACATATATGCTAATCCAAGAAAACTAAATAAATATTAGGGTTAGAGGAAAAATTTAGGAAGCAGAATCAAATGCGTCACTATAAAAAATCAAAAGCGATACTATACAAATCAAGCACATCAATATACCTTGCATATGCATTCCTTTACCTTCAATTGCATTGATTGCAATCAAATGCGTCGTTGTATTTATTGAGTCACTATAAAATATGATGCATCAATTTTTGTTAGATGTGCTACTGTGGGTTTCAAATGCGTCACTATAAACTTGCACACCTGCAAAAAAGAACGATCAAATGCATTGATTTACCTTTCAAAAGCATCACTAAATGTTGTAGAAGTGTCACCATACTATCAAAAGCGTTGATCTACATTTCGAAGGCGTCAATGACTTCAATTGTGTTGTAGGGGAGAAGACCCAATAGCCACCAGGGCTAACTTCGCGCAACCGTAGAATTCAAACCGTATGTCGAATTGGAAAAAAAAATTATGGGTTTTTTTCGCACATGAGTTAAGTGCTTATAACTAAGGTTTCAGCTTCTAGGCAATTCGATTGAATGCAGGAGCATTGGATATGCGCGTGGAGGTAAAAAATTCACCTTTTAAAGGGCTGTCTCAGTAGCCGCTCGCTCTAATTTCAATCAATTAGAGCTATTTTAGCACTTAAAATCCACTTAAATCAGTCACTTTAGCACTTAATGAGCGGCTATTGGTGTTTTTGTAATTAGTTATTCAATAACATAAAGTTTTTTAATGGATCAAAGCCAATTTTTTTTTGGGGGGTTAAGTGAACATGGAGGTGGCGGTTATTCAATGGCGGGCGGCTACTGGCTCTTCTCCCCTAACTTGTAGCTTCAAGAAAACTCAATTGCACATCAAATCAGGGACGTGGTTCCCACCAAGTGCATGCTAGAATGTGAATGGGGATAATGGAAAGATCAATTAAAAGGGGCAAACAACAAACAACAAGCTGGTGTGATCAAATCACAAATCAAGACCCAATTGATCAAATTAAACCCATTACCAATGAAGTCATTAGCTATAATCAAATAAAATTAAACAGGAAATGAAAGCATAAATGAAATTTAAACTTACTTTTACTTCACCCAAAGATGCTAACCCTTACTCCATTGTTGACAATGCAAGATTATGCCTTTAGGATATGTGGATTGCTCATGCTAAGCATAACCCAATTGTGCAAAAGCTTAAAATAGTGATGGCTATGGACGCTATATTGCTATGGAGCTCAAATTATTAATTGACAAGATCAATTGCAAATTTGAGAGAGTGATCCTTTGAATGAGAAATGAAGGCTTGTTTTATAGATCTCAAGATATTTGATTGACAATTGAGATTGAGAGTTCAGATCAATGGTTGAGAGTGAATGAAGGATGGAGAGGCCATGCATGTTGAGGAAGAGTTCAATTAATTGAATCCCCTCTCTGAATTTTAGGAAGATATTTTGAGATATTTTTGGACGGAAGATATTTTCAAATTTGAATTTGAATTTGGAATATTTCATTTTGAGAGGGAATGTGCAACTAAATGGATTAAATAATTTATTTAATTGTGAAATAAAATTAGCTAATTATTTAATTATGTGGGATAAGAAGGCATAATGATTTTTAATTAAATTAGGTGGATGCGAAGAAAATTAGAAATTAATTAAATAATAAAAATTATTTAATTAAAGTGGTCAAGGAAAATGATTTAATTAAATAAATAATCAAAAAATTATTTAACTAGAGATGGATAGAGGAAAATGATGAATTAATCAAATAATTGAAATTATTTAATTAATAGAAAAATATATGTTAATTTAATCAAATAATTGGAAATTATTTAATTAAAAGTGATGAAAGGGAGTGATGAGTGATAATGATGGATTAGAGGAATATGTGACACGTTAGACATTTTTAGGTGTCTACACATCCTTTTAGAGACCATACCTCAATAATATTTCTTTCCCCTTCCTTCATCATAATGACAATTTCGTTTCCAATAGCACTTCTTAGAAACCCATTAACCAAATCAAGAGTTGAAAGTAGTAAGCACCATAAAGAATATTGTTATGTTGAATGTTAGAGGGGGTGATGGCTATGTATTATGGGATGCATTTATCATCTAACTTAAGAAGTACCATTGACTCGCTAATGTATGCATGCACATTTATTTGTACATTATACTTAATGATCTCAATATAATATTTCATATTGTATTGTAAGCAATTATGATGTATATATAGATGCTAAATATACTTAGATTTCAAAAACCGTACTTATTTGTTAAAATTTTTGTGACATTTGTTATATATTTTGTAAAATATAATTTAGTGAAATAAAAATTTTACTCACTTATGATTCATGATAATGAAATTGTACTTAAGTTTAAATTGTTTTTATATTCATTATCATTAAATTTTATAAATTGTATACTATGTTTATTGTCACCGTAGTTTTCTAATTAAAAAAAAAGTTCATAAATGTAAGATAATAGGAATAGTGGTAAGTGAGGAAGGTCACCACAACATCTGTTATCAAAGTGAGGTTTAAAACTAGGAATACGAGCTTAAACATTTGTAAGGAATAGAAAATCTCAAACAAAATAAAATAGTTCTATGTATTTTGTTTGTATAATATCTAGAAAACAGTAAATAAAAAGTCTTTGATATGACAATGCAGTCATGATTGGAATACCCACAACTTAGACAACCCAAAACATACGACAAACTACTGCTATGACAACACCCACAAATATTAAGTAAAACAACAAAAGACAAACAAAACTCCATGTTTCATACTTACAGCTCAGCCAAATAAAATTACAACTGGTCAGAAAATATCTCAAGTACTTTTGAACATTCTTCATTTCTACCATGTACTCTAAGGATGAAAGCCCTCCATTATAAAACTCTTATCTCCCCTCCTTTTGTAATCACTTTCATCTATATATAATTTTTTGGGGGGTTGCAGGAAAGTTTTAACTGGCACTTATAGTAGGGGATATTGCCATGAATGGAGATTAGCTATTACCGGTTGAAGGAAGGTATAATAAATAATGACATGCCAAAATAAAGAATCATTAATGACTGCCCACCAAATAAGCCATTCTTAGAGTAAATTGCATAACATGTCACATGGATGCGTGTGTCTCATTCAGAGCAAATGTCAGCTAAGTACATGGTCCCATCAATGAACTATCAAATAAGTTAAAATCAGAGAACAACAATTAAATGTCACCAAAATTAGTTAACAAGGAGATAATTTCAAAAATATCCATCAAAAATTAGATTGTCATTATTTTTGGATTACATAAGGTCGTTCATAAATTAGGATGGACTTGATTTTTCATAGAAAACTACAACAAAGCTCTAACATTTCTAAATAGATTGGATGATAAGACTAATTGACATCAAAACAATTGATTTCATCGCTTTGAAAACTTAAGTTTAAAATAGTTGAGGTAGCTAAAAAGACAAGTTTGTAAAACTAGAACTATTTGTATCAATAGAATGAAAGTATGAGTGTCGAAAAAGAAAACAAAACCTTTAGTTGTCAGGTATTTAAATTCAGTGTGGGTAAATGTCTAGCACACTAGTCAACCCATGAGGTAGGAATACCATAGTGTGCACAAATATTGTATAATTTGAAGGTTCTTCCAAGGAAGAATTTGAGGAAGAAGTATATTAATTGTAATTTGAACCATAGAAATAATATTTAAATAGACAAATGAAACCTTTCAAGGATTGTATCAATTTCATGAAATATTAAATAAACTCATATTTTCTTGCATGTCTGTCCATAAAGGGGTCTTGTCTCATTATGGAATATATTTAAAATTAATATGTTTACAATATATGAATATCAAAGTGATTAGAGCTTTAATTAGATTAATCGACAAATTCATTTCCCAATCTTCTAGAGGAAATTATATGAACATGAAATTAGGTAATCCTAAAAATGGAGGTAGGAGAACCATTAAGAGTTAACAAAAATTCTAATTTAACATGAAAAATCTAAAAGCTATTGTGGAATGTATGCTAATTGAATATAGAGATAGACTAACTTTTTTGGAACAAGTTCTTAACTAAATGCAAGGACATCAAGAGAATACGGGAGATATGGGTATCAATCCAAAAAATGGGTTATTAGAAAGATGACAGGAGGAACCTCCTCAATAATATGTTAATTCAAGTGAATCCCAACTCGAAGCCTATGAAACTAGCTTGTAAAGATCCAAACATCTGAAAGTTATAAAGGGAAATAAAAAAGATGTCACCTTTGAATTATGATGGAGATGTACTTGATGTGAGAAAACATGAACAATTAGAAGATGGTGTGAAAACATTGCTTATTGAGATTGAGTTGTACTAGCTTGTAAAGATCCAAAGATGAACAATTAGAAGATGGTGTGAAAACATTGCGATGTACTTGATGTGAGAAACTACTTAGATAATATCAAACCTTGATCTAGATCTTTCCAACTAACAAGTAAAGTCACAATATTATAAGAAAATTAAAAAGAGAATCTTACACTCACAAAAGAAAATACAATGTGGGATCCATTCATATCCACAATTTGAAATAGGTGGCTACCAAAAAAGATGATGAAATATGAAAAGCTAAAGCAAGAAGTACTGAACTTTAAACTGGGAAAAATAAAACGGCAGAATACATCAAAATATACTTCACTTAAAAATCACAGTTCAATAATCATGTAGTATAAAATACTTATCTATAAACCTACCCTTCTGTCTTCCATGGTAGAGGCAAGTCTGTTTAGTCTAACCATAAAAAAATAGTGAATGGTAATTAAAAGGGGACAAACTAAAGTTTGAAGGCAGTGTTGCTGTTTGTATTTTGGCTGATGTAGGCTATTGTCTTTTTGCTGTTTCAAAACAACATTACTGTTGGTTTGCTGGGACTGCTCACATGCTGGTTCAGTTATGATATTCTTCGATGAAGAGAGATAAAGATGCCGAGAAAATGACCAAAAGCTTGGCTGACAGGGTTATGGTGCATAATAAGTTGTATGCTTCTGATAACGGGTGCTTCATCAGCGCCATGTTCTTTCGGTTCAGGAGTCGGTAATTACATGGTTTTGTAAGATAAGACCAAATTTGGAGGACATGGGCAAGAGAATTGTTCTGCTAGGCATGCACTTCAGCATTGGGAAACGGCCCAATGTCACTGAATTATCTCAGAAGAAAACACTTCTCCATTTTTGTTATACAGTGAATTTGCTGTTAATAGTCCCTGCCTTCGGCACGGTTTCTAATGTTATATCTCCATAGCTTTTGTCTGTTTGTTTGCCTAAGAAATTGTGTAGTAATTTTGAATTTGTTAAGAAGTAGTATATATATC
Organism: Sequoia sempervirens; assembly: GCA_007258455.2. NCBI lineage: Eukaryota > Viridiplantae > Streptophyta > Pinopsida > Cupressales > Cupressaceae > Sequoia > Sequoia sempervirens. Next base: position 118,745,507 of record VDFB02000363.1, on the reverse strand, counting down.
TTAAATACATCTAAAAATGATATTCTTCTTCTGTAACTTTTGTATGATGTATATTTGTTATTATTAATATAATTTTTCTTTTAATAAATTTTTTTTGAAGAGGAGCAGATATGGTGTTTGGTTCAATTTTTTTTATGTGGCAGGGGTGTCCCCACGACTCAGCCCAGCGGCCCAACAGCTCATACCTCGGGTACCTAGGGCGAGCTGAGGTGAGACTAGCCCCCTGTGGTGGATGCCATAGCCCTTATACAGGCCCACCGGTCAACCACGAGAATGGGAGTTAAACCTGAGACCTGTGAGAAGCAAACCCACAGCTCAAACCAACTCTGACACAATTTTAGAATGTGAAGAGAGGCCACCTTGACCCACCTCCTCTACACACCCTTTACAACTGTAGTACAATCTCAGTCAACATATAACAAATTTTACTATGAAAACAAAAAAATGGAAAGTGTTCGCTGTAAAAAGAACATCTGAATACATAATCAATTCCTATATTTTTGTTGCTGGTGGAACATAAGTCCAAATTGACACGAAAGGACTGCAGTAAATGAATCTTATGTACCATGTAGAATTGCGTGGAATTCATTCCTTATGGACATGTTTGCTATGTTGTTACTAGTGAACTAGGTATGTGCAAGGAATGCTTACTAGTAAAGAAAACTTAGGAAAACCATAGAAAAAATGATATTCGTTTTTACTGAATGGTAAACTTATTTGACTACCTATGATGTCAAGTGGAATGGACTTCACTTAGGGGTTGAGTTATAGGAGTGTAGATCATGATAGATATGAATTAAGATTGATCTATAATTATTTTTGGAAGAATTTATAAACAAAATTTAGGGATTGAAGGAAGTTGTTTTTGATATAGAAAAGTAGGTTTTGAAGGGACTTTATACATCTTTTTTATTTTCAAGATTGAAACAAGATTATTGAGAAGTATTGACCTTCTTTTTCTAGTGGATCTTAGAGCTAGGATTTAGTATTTAGTTTTTTATATTTTATCAAAGAAAATGTGGATTCTTGAATGTCATGTTTATTTTTATATAGTCATTTGTTGCATGTTTTGAAGAATTTTATCCACGGTATTTTGTTTAGATGAACCTCTTTTAAGAGAGGATCGTGAATTTTATAAATCAATGTGAAGGATGAATCAATAGACTTTAGTTGGGCAATGAATTTATCACACAATACATTATTTCCTTAGACCTTGTAGTAGAGATTTTGTATTTGAAAGGCAATAACTAGTAAATGATGATTTTGTGATGAGACCTATAAAATTGTTAGTGAAATGCTTAAGGTGGTGATGGATATGTGTACCATATCAACTAAGAAGTACTATTGATTCTAATGAATCATGAATACTTGCTTGTATAATTTACTAAATCATTTCAAATCTAGTGAGTAAAATTATCTTGGATTGCACTATAAAAAATTATGATGTGTCGATATATACTCAATGAATATGTATATAAAATTTATTGTACTTATTCTTTGACAATACTATGACATCAATTATTATAATATAATCTAGTGAAACAAACTTGTACTCACTTATGATTCATAGTAATGGAATGCATTATATTTTTGATTGTCAATATATTTTATGACTTGTATGAATAATATGAAATTTGAATTTAATTTTATAATTATCCAATAATTAAAGCTATTTCAAATGTTAGAACAAATTCAATACAATTTAAGTGACCTTGATGGTTCAAAGGACTAGGGAGGATCCATTCGCCCATGGTCTCGGGTCCCTATTCCCAGAACACACATTGCTCAAGGTAATTTATTATGTGTTGGCATTAATTATTGTCTGGTTTCCCCTTCAAAAAATGTAATTTATTAGACTTGTAGATGTAAAATAGGGCTTATTAAGGCATAATTAAGTCCAATTTAATTGAGGGGACCCAAACAAAGTGTGAAAATTTAAAGGGTTACATTTTTCTACACTACATTTAGTCCCCACTTTAGTGAGAGGATGACCTTGCATCAAACTCACACTAAAGTAGACAATCAAAAGAGGTCTAATTATACAATTTTTGGAAAGAGAAGATGACAAAGGTCAAGGAGGATGATCAAGCCCCCAAGATCTCAGATCTCATGGAAAACCAATAAAGGCACAAGGAGACACATGCCTATGTTTAATATGTAGTTGTAATGACAAGATACTCAATCATGTACAATGTCAAATACTTGAAGAAAAGAAGAAAAGGGTGGTGGATCAAGCCTCAACTGTTTGTCCAACTCAATGTGGATCAAGCCTTTGTTGTTTTTCCAAAAAATGTTTACAAGTGAAACCTGTTGTCCACTATGCAAACCAAATGTGCTAGGAAGAGTGAGAGAAAGAGGGGGGAAGAGAGAAATAGGGGATAGAGATATCTAGGAAGATAGAGATGGATATGGAGATGATGTAGATGAAGAAGGAGAGGAATATGGAGAGGAGAGGGATATATATATAGAGAGGGAGAGTATGAGATTGGGAGATATGCAAAGATATAGATAGAGATAGGAAGTGATATACAAAGAGATAAAGAGGAAAAGATATATATATATATATATATATATATATATATATATATATATATATATATAGAGAGAGAGAGAGAGAGAGAGAGAGAGAGGGGGGAGATGGATGGATAGAGAAGGATACATGTCTAGAGATATAAGGGAGAGATGAAGAGGGAGATAAATAGATAGAGATATAGGGAGATAGAGATAAATGGTGAGATAGAGTAATAGAGAGATAGAGATATAAGAAAATATAGAGAAGGGGAGAGGCACAAAAATAGATATATAAATAGAGTGATAGACAAATAGAGATGGAGAGAGGGAGAGATAAAGGAGTGATAGAGGGGGAGAAAGAAAGAGAGAGATAGATATATATGAGAAGATAAAGAGAGAGATAGAGATATATGAGAAGATAAAGAGAGAGATGGAGATATATGAGAAGATAAAGGGGGAGAGAGGTAGAGATAGAGAGATAGATATGGGGATAGAGGAGTGAGGGAGGGATAGATGGAGAGATAGAGAGAGGGGGAGATAGAGAGAGGGAGAGAAAGGGAGAGAGATAGGTAGAGGGAGAGAGAGAAGAGAGGGGAGAGAGGGAGAGAGAGAGAAGAAAGAGGGGATAAGGAGAGACAAATCAATATATAGAGAGGGAGAGGGAGAGTTATAGATAGAAGGTGATATAAAGAGATAGTGAGGGTTGGGAAATTGATAGAGAGATAGGGGAGATGAACATATAGAAAGATGTGGATAAAAAGAGATAGAGACAAATAGTGAGAGGGAGATAGAGAGAGATATAAATAGAGTGATAGAGATATAAAACAAGAGATATGGATTGAATAAGAGAGAGAGGTAAAGACAATTAGATAGAGATATAGATGGAGATATTGATAGGGAAGGAGAAATAGGGAGTGTACATGTATATGTGGGAGAGAGGTAGGGAGAGATAGAGACTAAGACACACACATATATAAAGAGATAGAGATAGGGAGGAAGAAATAGGGAGTGTACATGTATATGAGGGGGGGAGAGAGGGAGAGATGGAGAGGAAGACAAACACACACATAAAATAGGGAGAGGGAGAGAGAAATAGAGAGAGGAGAGAGGTGAAGAGATATAAAAAGAGGGAGTGATAGGGAGACAGAGAGAGAGATGAGAAAAGAAAGAGGGATATAGATATAACTTGGGAAAGATAGAGGGGGTATGAGCAAGAGAGGGAGATAAATATATACAAAATGCTCTCTCTATGTGACGTTATATCTATCCATGTCGCTTCTCTCTTTTTTTATCTCTATCTCTTTTTCTCTCCTTTATTTCTCTCTATCTCTATCTCTATCTCTATCTCTATCTCTATCTCTATATCTCTACCTCTCTTTCTATCTCTCTATATCTCTTTGTCTCCTATAGCTCTATCTCTCTACTCTTTTTGTCTCTTTCTATCTTCATCTTTGTTTCTCTCTCTTCTCTCTATTTATATCTCCCTCTCCCTCTCTATATCCATCCATTTGTATCTTTGTGTCTCTCTATCTCTCTAATTTTCACTATCTCTCTTTGTCTATCTCCTTATCTTTCTCCCCCTTTGACTCATTTTCTTGTCCTCTCTTTTGCTCTTTCTTTTTCTTTTTCTCCATTTGTGTCTCTATATCTTATCTCTATCTTCCTCTCCCTTCTCTCTTCTCTCTTTCTCTCTCTTTCTATTTTCCTCCTAAAGTGTGCAATGGGTATATTAAAGAGGTCTTAAAGATGAATTATCGTATCCTTGTTCAAATGACATGTTGCCCCAACCATAACTCCCTAGGGACATGTGCAATATTTGGATTGTTGACATGAAATGACTAATCAAAAGTTAATCTCTCTCTCTAACTTTTAACTTAGATTTTAAGTTTGAAATTTATATTATTACATAAATTAAAATTAAAATTCAAAATATAATGGGGTGGGGGCCCTAGCTCGGTTGGCTAAGTAATTCCGTTGCAGCTTTGCTGGTCACGAGTTCTAGTCTCCCCCGTCCCCGTGGTACCGGAGGGCGTGTCGCGCCAGCACCGCCAGTCACGTTAAAAAGTTTACCAGGCGCACTGCAGTTTATAGGGGGTCGTGCTACCCGATTCCTGCAGTCTAAAAAAAATAAAAATTCAAAATATAATTACTCTACAATAACTAAAATTTTAATAAGACAAATAATTATAATAACTTATATTTAATATTTGTAATTTAATAAATAGACATAAATAAGTAAAATAAATTTCAAACTTAAATCTAAATTAAAAATTTAAATAAAATAAACTAAATGAAAATTAAAAATATATCAAATCTAAATATTAATAAAAATAATAATTTAAAGAATAAATAATAAATAATAAAATTAATAAGTTAATAAATAATTTAATAAAAAAGTAAAAACTAATTTTTAAATTTATTAAATTTAAAATTTTAATAAAATATGCACTCAATAAAAATATATTGTAAAATTTAACCTAAATATAGTTTAATTCCTCAATAAATAAAATTGAAAAAATTACAACTTTCTTACAACTAAAATTTTAACTTTTTTACAAATAAAACCAAACTTTAAAACTTAAAAAGAAAATAAATTATATAAAAATAATAATTCATAATTTATTGATTTATTTAATTCAACTTATATATAAATATACAAATAATAATCATTATAAATATCATTTAATTTTTTTTATATTTATTAAAAAATATTATTATTTATTTATATACATAATTTAAATTTTATTTATTTATATATATAATGTCATCCACCAAAAAGCATTGTGTAAGGAAAAACTCTTCAAAATTCACATTCAAATGACATAATCTATATCCGCTTTTAAATCTTATCTTCTTATCTTTTGAAAAAAAAAATGTAGTATTATTATTAAGAGATTTAAATAAATAAAAATTCATATGTAAATGATTTTATAATTTTTTAAAATGCATTTTTAAGCATCATTTTAGAAAATGAAATGATTTACATACAAAAAGAGAAAAAAATAAAATAGAAAGATTGTTTTTATATCTAAATTTAAAATGAATATGAATTATTTTATTTAATTCATTTGTATAGATAATCACTAGAAGAAAAAATAAAATAGAAAGATTGTTTTTATATCCAAATTTAAAATGAATATGAAATTTTATTTAATCATTTGTATAGATAATCACTACAATTTAATTAATTATTTAAAAACTAAATAATATAATTTTTATAAATTGTAGAAATTAGAATTTAATTTAATTTTAGAATGAAATTTAAGTTTTCAAGATATTGTGGCAATTTCTCTTGCAAACATATTAAAGAGATTTAAATAAAAAACTTCCCTATGTAAATTATTTTATGATTTTTTAAAATGCATTTTTAAGCCAGAGACAATCACGCATTAGAAATGGAATTTCTTAGCTTTAACTTCAATTTTGCTTTGCCATCTTTCCATTGTTTAGCTGCTTTGTTTAGCTTTCTTTATTCATGCAATCTATTCACATGAGTTTTTCTTTATTGCTCTTATCTCTAAGAGATCGTTGTAACAAATTTTGATATTCAGTTGAATAATATTGTAGTTGAACAATTATAATCTACTTGCATTTCTAACATGGCCGGCAATAATTGCAAAGATGAACTACAATTACAATTTGGTGAATGGAAAAGCTCTAGGAAAGTAGATGACCTGATGAAATCCAGACATAGACGTGGGCTAAATCACCTGCGAATGAGTGGGCAATAATTGCAAAGATGAACTACAATTACAATTTGGTGAATGGAAAAGCTCTAGGAAAGTAGATGACCTGATGAAATCCAAATGTAGACGTGGGCTAAATCACCTGCGAATGAGTGGGCTGCTATGGGTGATTGAAAATTTTCCCTTGCCTAACACTAAGGATTATACTTTCAATATCATCAAGGTCAAGCGATTGGAATCCCCTCTTCATTTGTCTAAAGCAACACTAACAAGATTTGATTATTTCTTATTGCAAGGTGCATCCTTATTCTTCAGATGAGGAAGAAAATGGTAAGAAATTTTGTTTTGGGAGGAGGTCTGACAGAACTTAATTCTCTAATTTTTTTAGATTTTTCCTATTAAGGGTTTATGAAGTAAAGGTTTGGTTTGCATCCTTAGTTTTTTTCTTTTAATTATTGAGTTGTATTTGGTGGATTTGCAATTGGTTCTATAAATATAAGCAACATATTAACTAGGAAGTGTCTAGCTAAGATTCGTGCCAATGATCCAAATGTTCAAATTAGTCCAAGAAATCATCCAAATGCATCTACAATCAGAAGTACAGACATCACTCTTTTCTATGATGAACGGAATGAAATATATATAAGAAATAGGCATGGTTTGGCTCATGTATGGTCAAATTGAGGTACCCACAAAGCGTGCAATGCAATGCATGCTTGATTGCTTAAGGATTTGTGGTTGTAAGTTGATAGTAGCAATGCCACCTATTTGATGTAATCCAAATTATGCTGCATGTTTCCATTTATTATATATCGGAGTCCCTGAACATCAAACATAGATTACATAAAATAGAGCATATAGACTGTGGAAGTTCTATTTTTTCAAAACTCATAATGATGGTGAATGTCTGTTGTGGACTAATGTGTCCCTGTAAATCTTATTTTGAAGTACAATTCGCAACTTACTGTGTAATTATTCTTAAAGTAATTTTAACCATGTTTAATTTTTTTTCCCTCATGTAATTCTCAATTTTTGTTGGCTTGTGTATTGTTTTTTGCCCACAAAAGTATTTTTTAGAGTTTCAATTTGACTGTAACCTCATGATTTTAGTGGTAGTCCTGTGCTTTTCGACTTGTAGTAAATAGTGTATTTGATGGATTTTAATTGAGAAATGATTTTTTACTACATTAATTTTTTTAATCTTTAGAGCCAAATCAAAAACATCCATTCACATAGTTGTGTAATAGATAATTTTTGTTTTATAATGGAAACACAGCATGTGAAATCCGTGTACATTAAATCTGTGGATTAATAATAAAATACATCCTGACCGTTCATCCCCCGTTTGAAACGTAATTAAAGGATGTGGAAATCATCCGTATTGAAAACTGTTAAGTGAGTTTCCTGAGCACAAATTTCGATTTTAAATATGATGGCGCAAATAAAGACTCTTCCACATTTTTGAGATTTAATATTGACAAGACTAAACATGTGATACCCACCTACCATAATATTTTTCACTGTTTACCCGTCAAAACGTACAGTCATCGAATTTGCATTGTTTTTTAAATCTCAAAAGAATTTACACTTTTGATTCTAGACCTTTATTATTATTATTATTATTATTATTATTTTTATTTTTATTTTTTATTTTTATGGAAACAAGGATATTCATTGAATTTTATTTTCTTATTTCTTAAATTAAAATAATATGCGTTCATAAATTTATCGAAATATGTTGTTATTTTTTAATTAATATGATATAATGATAGTTATTTATCATTTTTTAGATATGGTTAATTGTTAATAATCATTACTAATATGTTTAAGGATGAGCACATATTATTTCTTATATGTACTTGTATAACTTTTAAAAATAGTTCTTGTTTATTTATGCCTCCTACTTGATATATTTATAACTAGTACAAATGATGATAGTTGCTTACCATCTTCATGTAATTGTTTGTATATTGGCTTTTGAAAACTTGTGTAAATAGTTTAGTTTGGTAGAACAATTTTAATTAAATATTTATTTATAGGCTATGGCAACACTTTCACCACCAATAGAAGTTGTTGAATTTTTTAGCAGAAATAACATGGCCCACATGTTATCTCTCACTAAGAAGAAACTATTTTAGTACAAGAGGATCCTTCACACCTAGACCAAGATGTGTTTGACCAACTCCAAACCTTAAATAAAAAAGTGGTCATCCCATCCTCTAATAGAATTCCTTCATTGCCTATACCTTCAAAGCCTAAGAAAAAAATTGAGTAATCCATTCTTGAGCAACATCATTCTTCCACAAGCATTAGCATGTTGTTGACAATGGATTTACTAATTCTAAGGATATTTAAGCTATCCAAAATCCTCCTAGCATTGTCATTCCCACAAATCAATCCACACAAAGGAATTCACCTCTTTTGTTTGATCCACAAAATTCAAAAGATCCATTATTCATAAGAATCATAAAACCAATTTATACATTCCACCTATTAATGCTTTAAGTTGAAGAACTACATCCAATATCTAATTGATAAAGGAGACATCAATTTTAATAGAAATGCACAAATAATTAATGATGTATCAAGATCCTTGTCCAAAGCATGATCAAACTTATCCACAAATTAATTAAGGTCAAAGCATCCAAACTGATACCATCCTAGCACAAAAACCCTATCAACTTGGTGCAACAACCTTTATTTGGTTTGGTATTCTCATAGATAAGAAATTGAAAGTTCCAATAGCTTGTAAATATCTAAAGATGGATTCATATATTGTTTCCAAAGTAACTATATAATATTACAATTGAATATGTCAAATCATGAAATATCAAGGAAAAGGTTTAGGAATTCATGAGTAGGGAATCTTAGAACCCATAAAAGTTCATACAAATCAAGGATTTTGAAGCCTTGCATACAATTATCTTGATTCAAAATATATAGATATTATTAACACTCATAATTTCTAAGGAAATTTATTCAAGCATCAACATAGTTTCTTCTCATCATCCTACAATAATATTGTTGTCACCAACCCTTTCATCAATCTTGTCATCGCTACCACCAACCCTTTCATTGACTCCACCATTCCTATCACCAATCTTAACCATCCATCTCATAAACCCATCACCCTAAACCAATAAAATCAAACACCACAAGACCTATTTCACAATGATGAACCTATCACCATCTTAATGGGACTCAAATATAATATTCCTTAAGGGATCATAAAATGGTTTTTGAAATTGATTTGGATGCATCATCATATCCTAAGGAACCCATCCAAAATATAAAATTCCCACACGAAAAAATTAGAAACCCTAGACAATCTGAATACCAAAGTACGAAAAATCTATCTAGATCCAAAAATCCAAGATTCCTCACTCTACCATTCAAGACACAAAAATCCAAAGTTCAAACATCCATAATACCATAATCTCGATTTTATATGGATCCAAAAATATATTCTTTAAGATCTATGGGCCTCAAGGAATTCATCCATGAATCTAAAGCTAAAATTCAATGGTTCAAAATCCCAAAAATCCACAAATATGAAATCCATTTGTAACCCGAAATCTAGCAATCCTAAATCCAACCAATTTAATTATCCAAGCTAAAATATCACAAGCTAGAACACAAAATCCATCTAGAACCCAAAATATACCAATATGAATATCTAATCCAAAATCCAAATTCCCAATGTCTAGGAGTCTAAAACTCTAAAATTGCCTAAGCCGATAAGTCTAAAAATTCAAAATCCACTATCTAATCCAAAACACATCCAATCTCTTAATGTGACACAATTTGTGAAATTATTGGTCCTAATTCCCCTTGGTCCTCAAATATTTACTCATGCATCCCTAACCCCATCTTTATATCCACCCTATTTCCATAGTCAAATCCATCATCCAATGAATCTTTTCTACCTCCTCCCTTTCATCTAACCTTTTGCACAACCACCATACATCCTTCATCCAACCTACATCCCAATCTATTTTTCCTTAGTAGCATCCTCTAATGTATGGTCAATAGTCCTACCCTATTAATGTTTGGAAGCAACCCACTTAACAATTAATGAAGTTCACCACAACAATCATATAAGACAATACGGACAACTTTGATTTCATGAAACAATTATTGAAAAGGGGGTGTTATTATCTTACCATAGAAATAGATGCTTGAATAAAAAATTACTAAAAAAAAAAAATAGTAAGGAAAAAAGTATGTGTCCAATAATGAAAATCATTCTTATGGTGCCTTGGGAAGGTACCATTGTCAAAACTCATTTGTGGGTGTCATGTGTAAATTAGTTGTATATGTATACCGTATAATTGGGGTTAAGTTGTGTCATCCATCCACTCATCCTCTCCATCCTTTACAACCATTATCCAACCATCCATATTAGACCATCATATCATTCATATCCATCACATTTGCATCTTTATGCCATCCTACCCAATTATCATCATTCCTACTTTTGACCTTGATAAGGACATGGAAAAGATCTTGAAACATATTTTTAGAAATACCTTGATATGTACAACTTGTGATATAAATCTTTAGTATAATAAGTCATATCATCTTCAGTGAACACATCAACATAGAATCATGAATAATACATAATAGATTGGAAAATATCATCCTTATGCAACATAACCTCCGAAGATTAAATTTTAGATCCCTTCTCCATTTACATCATGAGTCTCATCCCTCATTGACATATTAAATCCCTCACACCATTCCATCCATCAAACACCTTCACTGCTAGTGTTAGAATGAATTATCTCCTTAACGATTAAAATATTATACAATCCTAAACAGAAAAACATATAACAAATCCAATCCCAAAACAAATACAATCCTAAATCATAGATACTCTAACTCTGAAATTATAATCCAATATGTAGCATTCATCTTATCTAAACCAATCTAAATGCAATCCATTGAGCGAAACCAAAGCCAAAAGTTCCCATATATCCAAATAGATATTCCTATCTATCTAAACACATTAAAATAAAGGAGAAAAATTCAAATGGATCTCACCAAGTAGTCTTTCGCATCTAAAAAAATCCATCAGTTTTATCCTTAGTCTTGTTAAAACCCCATCCTTATTTTATTAAGAAAATCATTACATTGTAGCAAGATGTGTCAATCCCATTTATAATTCTCTTGAGTTATATCATTACCACATTAAAAACACTATCATCATCATTAAACCACGTGAGCTCTATTTTTCAACTTGATTAGAGTAAAATTTTATTTTTATTTTTTTCATTGTTTTTTCTTGCTTTCTTTCTTGTGTATTTTTTATGTTGCATGTTGTTTTGAATTATTCCTTCATACACTTGCCACAACATCATCATGGTCCCTCATATCATGATGCCTAATGTCCAAGGCTATATAAAATTTTGGTTGCTCAATCTATTGAGATTCCTTCAAAAATTCATAGCATGTACCTATCACCCACCATACCCAATCATCACACATCATGTCTTTATGATTATCCCCATCCTCTTCCATACACATCATGACCATTTTCATCTCACAAACCACTCAAAATTTCATCTATTTAATAATATCATTTCTTACTCCCATGCATTCTAACATTCATGCATCTATCATTCCCCCCCTTCCCTTTATTTATTCAAACCACTTCCCTTGATTTTTCATCCCTTGGGCCTTGATTCTCATTTCAAGAGACCCCTTGGATCCTACAAAATGATCTCTTGGGGGTGAATTATTAATCCACTTTCTAAACACCATCCCTTTGAATGATTGAGGTGTCTATCCACCAATTTTTCCCTCACCAATCATCTATCCTTATATTCTTTGAAATGAAAACACTTATCTTCGTTGCAATGTTATTTCAAGAGGAAAATTGTGTAAACTTAAAATATACTATGCATTTTAGCCTAACATCATCATGATTCCACCAATATCCTCATTAATCCCTCATAATTTATTTACTAATTAATTAAAAAATTATTTAATCAATTAAGTGACATTTCCTCTAATAGTTAATTAAATAAGCCATATTGATTTCATTAATTGAAGTAATTACCCTTCACTAATTAATTAAATAAATTTTATTCAATTAATCTAGACTACCCTTTCATTCATCATTAATTAATTAGATAAATGTTTATCTAATTAATAAAGCCAATGCACATTCTTTCTCTCATTTAAATTATAAATAAAAATGCATTTTCACCACACCACTAAAATATAAAAATAATGCCTTTTTCCTCTCCACCCTTCATTCAAATTTAGGTATATCTTGACCATCCATCACAACTTAAGCTCTCTCCTCCACTTTCCCTTACCCCAAGCATTCACATGTGTGCTTCCTATCTTTCAATGTAAGTTAAGATAATCTCATCCATTAGCTTGATTTAATCATATCCCTCCACTTGCATCCATCTTATCCCTTCACACATGCAAAAATACTAGCCATACAATCTAAAACATGACCTCAACCATTCATATTTTTAGCTAAAAAATCTATATATACCCTCATTTCAAAGACATGTTCTATCTATGGAGGTGCTTAAAATAAAATGGGTATGTGCTACCAAGTTGGGAATCTCTTTGTGGGTAATAAATATCTCTCACCCATCAACCTTTCATCTACACCCACGAGATCATCCAATAATTAATGAGGTATAATGCTTGATTTTATTTGATTATTTATCATATTTATCACCTTCCTTTCTCTATTGAAGGTGTTTTGGCTTGATATAGAGTAGGAGCTTGTTTGCACACATTTTCCCCATTTCTCTTCTAAATTTTAGCTCAGGCAATTCCTATACCTCCAATATCTTCTACCATGACCGCTAACACATTTCAAAAATTTGAGTACATTGCAACATGCAAATGTGATGGAAGTTGTACAACTTAAATGCAAATGACAAAAGCTACAAGACAACACCAATTCACCTATTTATTCTTTTATTACTGTCTTCCACATCAACAACGCTTAGGACTGGAAATAGAGAGGAATTTATAAAACTTCAAATTAAGAACAACAACAAATATTATGTATTTGGAAAATAAAATAAAACAAAGACAATACACAAATAATAGTTTTTAATGTGTAAAGGAAATTGATGAGTTTCATACACCATCATCGACTTCTTCATACCAAGACATTTATGCTTACTTAGCAATCACAAATAGTACGTTAGACTTGCTCAAAAGCAGCAAGACATAAGAAAACCAACAACTACATAATACACAAAGGATTGGCACTTATCTTTTCTTCATATCCAGGCCAAATCTTCTTTCTTTCCCAATGTGAATTGTCCAATTCAACCTCCTTACCACTTTGACCCCTCTACTGGAAAATATTCATGCCTTTTCTCCTTTTTTCTATACCCCTCTATCTCTTCTCATTCACACACCAAACTTTTCTTCCCATGCTCACAACCAACAATCCTCTTTTCTGCATGAAAAGCTCTTTCTTTTTTCTTTCATGCACCCACACTTCCATGTTGAAATCTATTTTCATAACTGAAAATGGTAACTACTATTACCTATTCCAATCTCTTTTTTTTGCCACATTCCAAATCTATTTTAAAACCGAAATTCTAACTATTTTCTTCCTCTCTCCAACGTGGGTCTTCTCTCTCAACCATGGGTCCCTTGTGGCTTTGAATTTTATCAATTTCATAACTACCTTAGTCTCTCCTCTAGTTGTAGGCCCCTCAAGGCTTATCATCTTTTAACATATATATTTGTTGTTTGCTTCCATCGTGGGTTTTAGCTAAGGTTTTATTCTCTATAGCATCAACCATATGCATTTCCTCTCCAAACTCAACATAAACCAAAATTTCAAGAAAATCAAGGAGACCAAATAGAAATTGAAATGCAAGCCAAAATTGAAATGCAACTGATGCTCCTACATTAGGCTCCCCCAGAAGCAAAAAAAAATCATGAGCTCCTACTCATCAGGTCATCAACACTATGACTGCATTTGGAGATCTTTGTAGCTGTTAACCAAGTGACATCCTCCAAAGGATGATCCTTCCATTTCACTAAGTACATGAAATATTCCTTTCTTCAGGTCTTCTTCAGCAACTGCTTCTCCAAGATGCACTCAATGTTGATTGGATATGCTTTGGTCACTTGTTCCCATCTTGGAATCAACACTATGTCTGTTGTTCCATCTATTTACTTGGCTTTTTAGGGATATAGATCAGCCACATTGAAGATGGACAATATACCCATATCGAAAGGTAGAGTAATCTTGTAAGCATTGGTGGAAAACTTTCTAAGAATCTTGCAAGTACTGGTCTTTTTCATTTTTAGTTTGTTGTATTCATCTTTTGGAAATATCTCCTTCTTGAGATGAGCCGAAATAAGATCACCAACCTAAAAATGTACTTCTTTGTGCTTCTTATTTGCATATCGCTTGTACTGTCGGTTCCTCCCCTCAATCTACAATTTGACCTGTTTATGAAGGTCATGAATGCATTTGGAAAACTTCTCACCAGCTACACTTCTCCTCAAAATTACCAAGATCTCTGAGTTCAAATACTCCCCTTCGATGCATACCATAGATAATGTAGAATGGGCTCAAACCTATACTCTTCTTTGGATAATCATTATAAGAAAATTTAGCTTGTGCTAAAGCCATATCCCAATTTCCAAGTGTGTTTCCAACAAGATACCTCAACATATTACCCAAGCTTATATTAACCACTTTTGTTTGACCATCCATTCGGGGATGGTAAGCTAAGCTAAAACTAAGATGGGTGCCCAACTTCTTACAAAGTGTTCTCCAAAAGTGACCCACAAATTTAGTGCCTCTATCCAATACAATACTCTTGGGTATACCATGCAACCTCACCACTTCTTTGAAAAAAAAGTGAGCTATATTAGTTGCATCACTAGTCTTCTTGCAAGGAATGAAATGAACTAGTTTTGAAAACCTATCCACAACTACAAAAATAGAATCATTGCCTCTTTGAGTTCTAGGTAATCCTACAGCAAAATCCATACTTACAGAATCCCAAGGTCTATTTGGCACAAGTAGCACGGTTGGTAGAAACCAGTGTTTTGACTGTTTCCCTTTGCATGTTGACATTCTTTGCATCTCTCCACATACCTATTCACATCTACCTACATTTGTGGCCAATAATATTGTGTACTCAGTTGTAGGTAAGTTTTTTCCTACCCAAAATGTCTTGCTAAGCTACCACAATGCTTCTCCTTCAAAGGATTCTCTCTCATTGACCCTCTAAGAATGCATAATTGATTACCTTTGAACAAAATACCTTCTTGCAACATAAAATTGGTCTATGGTCCTCTATCTCTACTGATAGGACTGCTACAAGCTTCATATGCATCTCTAAAATCTAAATCAATTTCATACAATTCCTTCAAACTCTCAAACCCAACACTCTTTGCTTGAATCTCTTGTAGAAATAGACTTCTTCTACTCAATGCATCAACAAATTTGTTTGCTTTCCCACTCTTATGTTTCAACACAAAGTTAAAACTCTGAAGGTACTCCACCCACTTTGCATGCTTTTGATTAAGCTTGTGTTGGCTATTTATAAATTGAAATGCATGGTTATTTGTATAAACTATTGTAGTGTAGGAAAATGCATACCCTTGCACTTTCACACTTTTTTGGGCCCGTCTTGCTTTATTTATCCTTATTTATGTCTTAATTGGTCCTATTTTACATCCACAAGCCTAATAAATTATTTCTTTTTTATGGCTAATCCCAAAAAACATCAAAGGATAAATGATAATTTAATGATTGTGGTTGTGTTTCCTTGATTTTTGGACTGGGACTAATAAGACACCTAGGGCGTCTTTGTCCCCCAAAGGTCTTGGGACCCTTATTTCAAAGGAGCCTTAATTGGGCCCCTTTTTGGAGTCTGTGCCATGAGTTTCAAGCCTCGGGACTAAGACATCGCCTAGGGCGTCTTAGTCCCCCTCAAGTTATTTTCAGGATTTAATTTCAAATCTTGGCGGGATTTAGAATCTTTTAATTAATGAATTCATATGTTGGCTTGTTGTGGTATAATTTTGGGATATTAAGCATGGATAAGTATAAATACAAGGTTCTTTCACTCATCTTGACCCCAAGCATTCAAGTATTCATCCTTATAGCAAGTTTATGAGATCAGGAGCATTCACAAGAAATTCATCAAGCATTTGGAGCCATCATCAAGATTCAAGCATCATGTCAAAGATATTCTTGCATCATGTGTGTTTTTGAGATAACATTTATGATGTAGGGTTTTGATTCAAGCAAGCAATTCAAGTCAAGATCACTCAAGCATTACTTTCATTCAAGATCTACATTCAAGCTAGCCACTTTACACAAGTTTGCATATTTCATAACAAGGGTTTGGTGAGTTGCAACATAGCACTTTGTTCATTCATCATTTCCCTTCATTATTTAATTTCATTTCGAGGTTTAACTACCAACAAGGGGGGTTTGACCAAGGCAAACCCCCATTTACTAACAATCAAAAAGTTTTTCCTCTCTTGTGTGTTGTGTTTGCAGATTTAGGTTGAAGATCATTTGGAGTGCAAAGTTGCAAAGTTGTCATCTTCATGGAAAGTCAATCTACAGACCAGATCTGGAAGTTTCAGGACCTAAGATCTGAGAAGAAGGAAGTGTAGACCTTGGACCTTAGGATCAAATTTCAGGATTGTAGAAATTCAGATTGGGACTAAGACAATAGTAGGGGCATCTTAGTCCTCCTGGAGGTATTTCGCAGAGATTCCACTACAACAGAACAAGAAAATAGCACTGGATTTAAGTGTATTTCAGTTCAGGAATTGGGCGATTTGGCTGGCATTAAACTCAGCGCAAACATGCATGGTCATCTTGACACCAAATTTGATACCAAATTTTTTGTCAGACGCAACGCCAGAGTTAGTGTTGTAGTTAGCGCCGAAAAATCATAGCGCCCCTGTTAGCGCCTAAAATAGCACTAGGAAATAGAGTAAAAAATAGCACCTCTGTTAGTGACTAAAATAACGCCAAGGAATAGCGTTGGAAATAGCGCCTAAATTAGCGCCCAATTAGGCTTCCAGTTTTGCTTCTATGTCTACTCCCATTTTTGCTTCTAGTTTTGCTTTTGGGTTTGCTTCCAAGTTTGCTTCCGATTTTGCTTCCAGTTTTGCTTCCAGTTTTGCCTCTAGTTTTTCCTCCAGTTTTGCTTCCAAGTTTGCTTTCAGGTTTGCTTCCAGTTTTGCCTCTAGTTTTTCCTCCAGTTTTGCTTCCAAGTTTGCTTTCAGGTTTGCTTCCAGTTTTGCTTCTAGTTTTGCTTCCGATTTTGCTTCCAGTTTTGCTTACGGTTTTGCTTCCAGTTTTGCTTTTGGTTTTACTTTTGGTTTTTCTTTCAGTTTTGTTTCCAATTTTGCTTCTAGTTTTGCTTCCAAGTTTTCTTCCAAGTTTGCTTCCAAGTTTGCTTCCAAGTTTGCTTCCAATTTTGCTTCCAATTTTGCTTCCACGTTTGTTTCCAATTTTGCTTCCAATTTTGCTTCCAAGATTGCTTCTAGTTTCGATTCCATTGTTGCTTCCTTTTTTTCTTTTAAAAATGCTTCTTGTGTTGCTTCCTTTTATTAATTTAATATGTTTTATTTCAATTTAATTAGTTAAATATATCATGCCTCTTAATTAACTCATATGATTATAGACTAAGTAATTTAATTATTTAACTCATATGATTAAATAACAAGACAATTATTTTTTTAGGTCGGTAACACAAATTTTTTGTATTGCTTGTAAAGATAAAAAAGTACATCTATTGTTCAATGTCATTACCCACCAAAATTCCACAACAAATGACAAAAACCAAAGGAACCTTAATGTGCAGAGTAAAAAATTAAATAAACCCCATAACCCCTGTAACTGTTTACCAGTAAAATACTTACAAAAAATAACCACCATTAACAATGTTCAAAGTTACATGCTTTAATACAACAAAAGCGGAGGGAGAATTCAAAATCAGACACAGACAAACATGACTAGTCTTAATGAGCTCCACCCGGACCCAACAAAAACTTGGCTATCTCCTTCAGAGGCTTTTTTCTTTCGCCACTTCCCTGACTTCTTCTTCTTTTGGTGCTTCCTTTTTGCTTCCAATCCCTGCATCTCTGCCTTTGCTTGTGCCAGAACTTCATCAACCTCCACGAGTTTGATGAAGAGTTTGAGCGCTTTCCATCCCAAGTTACGTGCTTCCTCAAGGAAACAAGGTTTGTATTTTCCTTTGAGCCAACAAATAAAGGGTTTGATCCCTAGTCTCCCATAAAGCTCCTCAATTTCACCATCTACCAATCCTTTAGAATAATCTAAACCTACACTCAGAACCGCCCATTCAAGAATGGACTCTATGCCTACCAGAAAATATTCATGCACAATTTTTGCATCACCATCCTCACCATTTCAACTGGTTCACCTAAATCCAAGCCCCATGCCACAATTAAAGAGTAAACGTCCATGTTGGTTCAATATATGTGTTTTAGAGAGCTGAAATCCCTGCCACAAATCATTTTTTCACACTACACTAGCCGCTCGTTGTCAACAAGGAAAAGGCCCTCCAGTCATTTTTCGGATGCCTTTCCATAAAACGGGCCCAAAGATCTTCATAATCGGAAGGTGAAATTGTCTTCCATTTCTCCTGACAACCAGTGCCGCCACCACCAGAGTTTGTTACAGAGTTTTTCTCAACCCTTTCCAAATGCAATTAATACATCTTAATCGAGGGATTGCATTTAACACCATCTTGGATTGCCCGCACTTTCTATTAATGAATTACTACTTCACCACCGCCCGCCACCACTGCCTTCGCTTGTCATGTCAAACATACTTCACTCACTTCATCACCTTGTTCATTTAAGGTGTTGTCCTCTCTTGTGTTTTCACCTAAGTTCGCTAACTTAACACCTCTAAAATCCTCCAACCTAAATTCCCCCATTTCACCAAAATTTAAAGCCCATTTAGATAAGACATTCGCTTCCACATTACCACCTCTTTTAATGTGGCTCATCGCAAAACTTTCAATTATTTTCTAGAGGTACCAAGCATTAATTTTACCTTTCATCACTGCCTAAACTATTATTGTAACATGATCATCATCTATAATTAAAACAAGTGAGTCAAATATCTATAGTTTAATTTTTATTTGACAACATCCATCTTGAGCAATAAATTAAAATCATCATACGTAATAAATATCCATCCAAAAATCATCGACTGCTTTTAATATACATGAATTGACAAGTCAATATTGATAAGATCATCATCATATATTACTAAAACAAGTGAAAGTCAAATATTCCAGTACATCAAAAACATGTAAAAATGATACATGTCCAACAGTTGACATAAGTGAAAATGATACATGCACAAATGATATAAATAAAATTGATAAATTATGTAACTCAAACTGATACAAGTCAAGATGATACATGTCCAAATGATATAGTGAAAAATTGAAAATGATACATGTCAATATGATACAACTCAATAATATAGTACTGTAGGCCGTGAAAATGATACATATGATAGTAACCATGAAAAGATTAATCATAACGATATATCAGTAATGATCCATGATGCAGTCTATATGATCACGAATGTCACTAGTTACTATCACCAACTGTCTCATGATCATCATCATCATCATTATCGTCGTAGTCATCATCGTCATCATCGTCGTTGTCATCATCATTGTCGTCGTTGTCGTCATTGTCGTCATCATCATTGTCATTGGCCTCAGTGTCTTCCGCATTTGCATCATCATCATCCTTTGCCATGTGATCTGTACCAATAGAACCAATATTTTGTGGATCTATATCATGTTGAGGATCATCTTGATCTTCTGGAAGACCCGTGTTCAAAAAAAAACATTTAGAATAAAAAGTTATTTATTTCATGCAATAATTTATTTTTCTATTATATATCTAATATTACAACATATCAGATGAAACTATAATCATATTACATCATATCAAAGTGCACATACCATAATAAAATTTCAAATTCCCTAGCTGATACTTGAGATTGAGATTGTTAACCTTGAGAGAGTATGACTTGGGAAAAAGGCATTTGATATTACTATTATTTTCAAAGACTTCAAGCGGGATGTACTCTGCATTGACGCCATTCCTCAATCTTCACTTGATGGCTTCAAGGAATGGCTAAACTCCCTGGATATAAAGTATTATGAAAGTAGAATGAACTTGAACTAGCGGGAAATTTTGAAGAGTATTACTGATGATCCAGATAATTTTTTTGAAGATGGTGGTTGGGAATTTTTGAATATGGAAGCTAGTGTTTTTTATTCTAATAATTTAGAAGAGTTAGATCAAGGATATGAACCCTTTGATGTAGAAGAGGAATCAAAATCAGATTTCATGTAGGCACCATCAAGAGTGTTACAAGCCAACAAGATGGAGGGAATTCTTATATAAGGATAATTTTCAATGTTGCAAGTACCGACTTTAATGCCAACTACAATGGCAACATTGAAATTCCCTAGCAATATTTATGTTAAGGAAATTTCCTTTAGATGCAAGGATTCAAAGCACATCAACCATGTGGTATAGATGATTAAATCCTAGAGACGATCTGTAGCAATGAAAGAGTCTGAAAAGGCAAAGAGAGCTACATTGGTGACTCAGGAGAAACTTCAATTTCAAAAACAAAGCCAATTAGGCTGGTAGACTTGTGGATCAGGCCAACATTTGGTGGAAGAGGAAGAAAGATGGAACTCTGGAGGCCCACCATATTGGATTTAGTATTCAACCATGAGAGCAGAAGAGAGAGCTGATATTATGTATTAAAACATTAAGCATGAATTCTTCCAACCAACGAAGAAGGAGATGATTACTTTTCTTCATTTTCATTTGCATAACCATATCACGGCGTGGGAACCAAGAAGACCAAGGATGTCTAGTTTTATGTGGAGGTAGTGGATGTGGTCCAAACTTTAGGAGGGACAAGAAGGTAAATGTATGATCCTAATGAAATTGAGGAAGAACAACAAGAGAGGGACAAGAAAAATAAAATCAATACAGAGTTTCAAGGATTTGTCAAGCGAGTAAGAGAAATTATATGGGAGCAGCCTCATCTAAAATATTTTGAACTAGAGTTTGATATACCATTTAGAGAGCTTGGTTTTTATGGAGTTGCTTTCAAAGCCTCTGCTTTTATTGTTCCTACAGTAAACTATTTGGTAGAGTTCGTGGAATTACCTTTCTTAGTAATCACTATTAGTGAGATTGAGATTGTTAACCTTGAGAGAGTATGACCTGGGCAAAAGGAATTTGATATGACTATTATTTTCAAATACTTCAAGCAGGATGTACTCTGCATTGACGCCATTCCCCAATCTTCACTTGATGGCATCAAGGGATGGTTGAACTCCATGGATATAAATTATTATGAAAGAAGAATGAACTTGAACTGGCGGCCAATTTTGAAGAGTATTAATGATGATCCAGATAAATTTATTGAAGATGTTGGTTAGGAATTTTTGAATATGGAAGCTAGTGATTTTTATTTTGATAATTCAGAAGAGTCAGATCAAGGATATGAACCCTCTGATGTAGAAGAGGAATCATAATCAAATGAGGAAGGTTTAGAAGATGAATCTCTTGTGGAGTCAGAGGAGGAAGAAGAAGAATATTTTGAAGAGGAGGAAGGTAAAACATGGGATGAATTAGAAGCCAAAGCCATAAATGCATATAAGGAAAAAGGAGATGAGTCTCACAGTGAAGAGGAAAGGTGGCAACAGAAGGTAAAAGATACAAGGAAGTCTCAAGCACTTGATATTAGAGATTCAAGAGGAATGCTTTCCAAGAGGCATAAAGTCGGATGAATTTAGTTCATCTACATCCTTCTACTATTTATTCATGCACATAAACAGTCATCTTGTAATCATAAGATTTGAGCTCTATTTACTCATCCTATGCATCAATAAATAACTTAACACAAGAGATGCAAATTGACATATTAACACAACAATATCCAACTAAGTTATTGAAACTCAACTATTGATACCTTGTTCTCCATCTAGATTACAAAATCGTTCCACTTTTTGTTTTGTAACATATTATTTTCAAATTTCTTTGGATGGCAGCCATATTTCTCCTCCTGTCAAAACATGGCACATGGACTAGTTAAACTAATTAATATGCAATCATTTACTTTTTCCAACGAAAAAAAATAAAATATCATTTAGCATATTAAATATAATTACAAATGTACAGATCAAGGCTTGTAAACCTTTCTGGCCACTACAATGCATGGCACGAAGTTTCTCAAGCCTAGCCTTGGAGGCCTTGTCCTGAAACATATACTAATTCAATTTAACTATGCACAAATAAAATTTAAATATCGTTTAATAAATTTGATATAATCTTATGAGCAAATTCAAATACCTGCGTACTCTCCTCACTAGACTTCCTTCATGCATCAAACTTTGCATATGCTTTTACAAGCTCTCTCCATACTTTCGCACTTACATCAATTGACCTTTTTCTCTGCCTTAGCTCAAGAGGGATTTTTTTTATCTTCTTTGTTTGGTTGCACCAAAATCTATTGCAGTTTTGAGACATTCTTAGCTTTATCTTCTTTACAGACCAACCTATGCCAAAATCAGTCTCCATGTCATGGATAATTGCTTTTCTTAGGTGCATGGGTATCTTTGAGAATGGAAAATGTAGATGGTCTTTGAACCATTGAAGGCATGATTCCTTCAACCTATTCACAAACGTTTTCCCAGCATCCGTCATTCAGACTTCCCCTGAAACCACCTTGTATTCTATCTTTGTATTGTAGCTACTAATGCAATATTGAAAACATTGCGTGGTGGAAGAAGTCTATGTCCTAGGAGTGGAAATCTCTGCTCCCTTTTCCACATTCTTAGAGTTTACTATCACTAATTTCCTCCTGGATCTTTTTCTCGATCTAGGACTGGTTGGGGAATCAATTGATTCCCTTTGACACAATTGATTTGTTTGCAATGTTTGAGGGGCATTAATAGATTGTTTTTCTATGTATCTGGCAAGTGTTGTCTAGTCCACATTAACCAATTTTTTCATTGCCTCTACCCCCAATATGGAAGCCAATTCCTCTTTATCTTTGTCAGTCTCGTGTCCATATATATATATATATTTAAATTATATTTCTTTTAAATCTAGAAATAAAAAACTAAAAAGTAAAATTCAAAGAAACAATGGAAACATTTACAAATCTATAAATTGACAATGAATTACCTCATTGTGGCTAGAGTTTGTTGTCAATGCTCTCTTCCCTCCATTCCTTGACATTTTGAGGTGACCTAGGGAAAATTATTTTTGTCCAGTCTGTGGAGGCAAATGAAGTACACACTGTCAGGTATGAAAGTTTTCATCCCATTTGTGGTATGAAAGTTTTGTTTTGTGGGAAAATATGTTCGTTGGGTTTGCTTAGTGTTGATAACCTAGGGAAAATATGTTTGCTTGGTTTGCTTAGTGTTGATAACCTTATCATGAAAACTCTTTCATAATGCAATATTGCATGAATTTTTCATGGCATCAGTGACTATGGTGCGGCTGGGAAAAACAAAGTTGATTTTGCATTTATTTTTAGCAGTTGCTTAGCAGTGATCGACCCAATTCCCAGATTTGCCAAGCAATTCACTGTTTCCTTAATACCCAGGTTAGGGAAAGAATACAGAGGCATCCTTGCTTCATGCTATAATATTTTGAGCCAAAGCTCAAATGGGTGGGGTGAAATTTTTTGTTGGTTTCTCAAAGGTTGTACAATTTATAATGATGGGACAATTTAGAGGTTGCCTGGACTGGTTAGGCCATGAACCGGTAAATAATCACAAATTCAAATGCAATACAAAGAGCAATAAACAATCACAAATTCAAGCAAAAAAAAAAATTTGTAACCTTACCTATGGTGTCACAAACTAAATTGAATTTCTCATAAAAATTCAACTTAAAGGCTAAAAATTTGCATGAGTTATTTAAGGAGGAGATCAACAAGACAACTAATTTTTTGGTCAAAATTCATAAAAGAAGGTCCAATATGGAAAAGAGTTTGGAGATTCCTTATCTTTTTGGTTCTCGGTCCCTTAGGTTGCTTGGTCTCATGGACATCATTAAAATCTCTCATTCATTCATTCATTCATCAGTTGCTGGTAGCGCCTTGCTCTCTTCCTTCGTGTGACATTTTTCCCTTTTTTGTCGTCTGATTTCTTCCTTCACGAAGGAAAGTTTTAAATTTTTTATTTTGATTCATTAGTCACGCTTTATTTGGCGTTAGTTAACGCTAACTTTAGCGTTGACTTTTGGCTGTTAATTTAATCTGTTTGGGATGTATAAGGCGACATCAAGTGCAGCTAATTTAGCGCCTATCGTTGTTGTATAATGACTATTTTCATTGTTGTGTATCACAGGACCCAGAGTGTTGGAAATAATTCCAACTCCTGCCTTGTTTTTGTGACCACCGTTTTCCTGTGGCTCCTTCATCAGTTCGGTGTGGTAGAGCAGTTTTTACCGCGGTCTTGCAAGGTGCTTCATCCTTCTCGGCGGTAGTGGGGTGAAAGCTTCTGTGGTGGCACACAAATCTTCCTTCTATTCTTGGTGGTGTTGTGGTGACTCCTGCAATCCCACAAGTCTTCTACCATTGGCATGTGGTAGTGCAGTGACCACCGTTGTCCCGCAAATCCTTCATCAGCTCGGTACGGTAGAGTAGTTTTTATCGCGGTCTCGCAAGTTGCTTTTTCCTTCTCGGTGGTAGTGCAGTGAAAGCTTCTGTGGCAAAATTTTGATTCACAAAGCAGGCCACGGAGAGAGGACAGGGACAACATAGAAATACTAAACCGCTAAGAGGAAAGTGGGTGGAAATAGATGAGACAATGAAATCTGCAGATACAATAGAGGTAAGAAGAGAAATCAACCTCAACCAAAGGAGGAAGGTGTTTATGAATTAAAAAATGCTACAACGTAGAGGAGATAAAGTCATTTTTTTGTCCATGAGGCCTCTGAGGTCAAAATTATTGGTTGAAAGTGCACATGAATGGTGATTAAATGTGATTTTATGATCAAGGGAAAATTTTGAAAATTAGGATAGCCAAAACATGATATCAATATGTCAAATATATGACTAAAGTGAGGTTTTGTGTTGGATAGCATATTCATTGAAATGATATAATTGATGTACTAAACATTATTTACTATGTTGTGTATTATAGGGGTGAGACGAGGCCATGGCAACAGATCGTGTCATATCAAATGAGGACACAACGAATGAAGTGGGACATTAGGTACTCAAATTTTGACTTAACTTAGGAAAAAAATATTTGATGGAATTTTGTGATACATCCATATTTTTTCATAGTATTATTGAAATTTATAATGTATTATCCAATTTTGACATAAATTAATGCATGTCGTTGACAATTTTAGATGGAGATTGGAGCAAATGTAGAGCTTAAGCATTCAACTAGCAAAAGAACAAGATATGTACGTGGATGTGGATATGACAATGGATACTGCAGACACAACAAATGATTGCACTAAAGAAGAAGTAGGTCAGGACTATAGTACATGGGATGAATACTTTGAGAAAATTGTTGTTTGTGGATGTTCTATATGTTGTGGAAAGAAACAATTCAAATGAGCGATTGCACAAAGACATTACATATATGATGAGCTTCCAGTCGGTAGTATGCCTCCTACAATTGATTCAAATCCAATAGGAATTGTGGTGAGGAATTTTCCAATTTGATATAAATAACATGTATACTTCGTTTAAACATTATTTTATATTATTTAAATAACTAATTTTTTCTTAATGGATACTTGCAAAATAAAGTTCTTGGTTTAAAGTTTCCTGGATCACCGACTTCTAGCCTAGAGGGCAATGATCATTTATCAGATGATACATCTAACAAAAATATGTGCCAATATACCAGCTTAGAAGATGAGGAATTGATGAAAACAAGTAACAAAACAAGAACCGATGTGAAGATGCATAATTTGCTTAAAAACAAGGGGAAGGTGGACTACATACCCTATGAGAATGAATGTGATGGAGATGATGACTTTCCCCTGAGTTTGAGATCAATTTACAAAGAGACATTTGATTGTCGAATATATTGTGCTTGGCCTAGTGATCAACAACTACCTAGAGTGTACGAGGTGTTTCAATTTTGGGGATACAACTACATGATACGACCCTCCAATATTCATGGAGCGAATCTAGGCCTCTTTATTGTCCAAAATGTACATGTGGGATCCAAACATAGAAACAATTCAGAACAAGCCATTAGGAGATTAATTCCATATTATGGTCCATCATATTATAGTGGTGAATGGAGAAGGCTAGCAGAATATAAGCCTAGCATGTTAGCATATGGTCTAAATTCGAATATGTATACACATATTCTTCAATTGAAAAGTGGAAAATAAATGAATAGAGGTCATCTTATGTATATAGATGGGCGTGCATACACACACAAAAATATTTCAGGATTTATAAATAGTAGTAAGGGAAGGGACCCTAATGTAAGATCAAATTGTCAATTTGTTGAGGTTATAAATGATAAAGATGGAGATATGGAAAGAGAGGTTGATAGATTGATAATGGTTGAGGCTATTATGGACCTTGCCATTGGGGATGAGTTATTGATTGATTACCCCTTCTTAAAACACACTCCTGTGTGAAAGAAGAGGGAAGAACAAGGTCTCCCTAAGGATGTTCTTAAGGGCGGAAAACTAAAGAATAATAAATGAGTGTGGGCTGATGTTTTATAAACTATGTTGTCAAAATTGTATTTTATAGCAATTATTGTATAAAAATGTAGTCTATAAAATAATGTTGCATTATTCAATTGATGTATATATGTTCATACAATTTATATAATGTATAATATATGTATGTCATTCATGTGTAGGTATTTTTCTATGAAGATATTTTTGGACCCGAAATGGATATTTTTCATACATTATGATCCAAGATTAAGGCATGTATTTGATGATGCATTAGTGGATACTGAGCAAAACAATGATGGCCAACAAAATGAGAGAGAGGGATTACAGAACATCAAAGAAATTGACATCCATGATGATGCTGAAGATGGTTATGTTTAGGCATAAGAAGACAACAATCCAGAGTTAGATGATGTTATGGAAGACAACAATATGGATGGTATAGAAAATGATGATCCAAATACATTTGGTAACAATATAGATGGTTTACAGTCAAACTTCAATGATAATGAAGATGATGCAGGTCAAGATAAGGATGATGATAATATTAAATACTTGAAAGAACATATGAACATTGACAATGATACACTAGATGACATTGTAGTAGACAATAGTGTTAATGACCAAGACTTCTAAATTTTTAGAATTATTTGCAATCCATGTTTAAAAAAGGATGATTCTTATGGCCTAAACTTTGAAATTCTTCAGTAATATTATGTTGTACTTGGACAATTGAAAACCTATTTTATTCTCCTAGCAAGATTTTTTATTTTCCATTATAATTTTAGACCAAACAATATTTGCAGGGATGGGCTTTTACACCAATCTTAATTTGCATGAAGTTCACAAACCTATTGTCAAGCATTAAATTTCTTTTATAGATAGGAAATGTAAAGGCTTCATTTAAGAATAGATAAGTAGTCTCTTTCTGAGGGTAATCCACATGCAAAAAGTAAAAAACACATAAATAAACAATTGTACAATAGAAAATCAGATTCAATCAGTTGTCTTATTTCACTTGCACACTTATCTGAAAGACATAGGGTATTCACCATACATCTCCCTTGACAAAGCAAACATGTGCTTTCATTTATTTTTACTGTATATCTCAAAAATGAAATTGTTTATTACATAATGATGCACTGAGAAAATAATATATACAAAAAAATGAAAAGAAAATGTTTGAAATTTAACATGCAACCTATTGTGTTGTGCTGAAAGGAATCAAGATTAACTGGGACAAGAAATAAAATAAAATTTTGATGATTTTACTTAAAAGTGAATATGATATGAAAAGTGTGGACAATGATGGTGCTGAAATTGAAAACCCTGATTTTGATGATATTATTGTTTTATGTCATTTGAGATAAAGAGAACATACAATTTTATATACATAGCAAATGAAGATTTGAAACTAGTAAACTGAAAATGTAAACACTGTAATATTTTTCCTTAAACAATAATTCACATACTCACTTATACAAAAAAGGGTGAAGCATTTTTTTATTCAAACTCTGTTTTATTTAATAGACATAACAGTAAAAGAATATTTACAAGTACAAGAATATATACATTGTTTCATAGAAAATAAGGAATGTTTCATAGAATGTACAAGTACAATAATATATCATTGTCATCATATCCTTAATTAATACCTATTGCAATATCCTTAAATTGTTCAATCTTTGGTATGAATTGTTGGCAAAAAAAATTAGGATTACTTGGATGCTTCTTCCATTCATTTTGTATCAACATATGTTCATGAAGACACAAAAGTTAATAAAATATTAATGCGTGTAACTCACAATTATTTAAATAAACAACTTTGTTAACTTTATTATTTTTAAATAGTTTCCATTTTTATGTTGAACATGTAACAAGGCAAAATAAGCTCAAATTTTCAAAAAATTTAGTAGCTCTACCAACATCCACAATAAATACTTTACTGTATCAGCATATTCATTCACATAAGCATAGTATTGAGGCTCAATAATTGATATTCATTCAAATATAAGAAGAAATAAGTATGGAAAACATAAGAAAAATACAGAATGATAACACAATCATGGAGAATCTCTGATAAATAAGATGTTCTCCATTATATTGCTTCAATTGATATATATTAATAATAAAAGTCTTCAAAATGGAAATGATATATGATGATGATAATTTAAAATTAGGCCTTGGTTTCCTATTTATATAGGAAGCAACAAGGTATAGGCCTTTTAGAAAAAGAAACGGCCTTTCATAACTACTTTTACTAACAACTATTTAATTAGAATAATTAAGGAAATAACAAGACTTAAGAAATGTTGACAAATGGTTCCATTATTCAACGTAGAAGACATGTGATCATTGATCTGGAAAAGTCTTCCTCTCCATGATGAATGTCCAAATGCTCTCGCCTCAGTGTCCTATTCTTCTAAAACCAAATACTTTTCCTCCCACTGATACATCGTAAAATCTGATGGCCACTTATATTCTTGGATCTTTTTCATGTTTGCAAGATGAGTTTTCCATTGACTATCTAGTAATGCCTTTGTATCATTGACAAACTCTAGGTATCCCTCATCAAGAACAATCAACCCATCCATGATATGATTTAGCCTGGGAAGACTGGTATCATCGTCCTCCTATACATGAGTTACACACTTATGAACAACCTGACTAAATTGTTTCTTCCACTTATCCAATTCCTCCAACTAATCACCATCTCTCATGATTTCAAGTATATACCACTATTTGTAGGCATGGAATAAATCCATTCGTGTTACAATATTTTTATCAAACCCTTGTATGTACTGAAATTCATCAATAATCATCTTCACAGTTTGTTCAGTTGGCTTTAATGTTGTGGGTGCATCAGGACTTCTTTGTAGAACTTTGCATAACTTAGCCAAAGTGTGTTGAATAGGCTACCACCTTTTGAACAAAGGATCTAATACAATCATATGTGTCTTTATTTTATCCATTACCTATTGAAGTGTTTTATAACTATCATGCACATTCTCTAGTTTATCCATAACTGATTTTATCCTGTGCTCGAGAATCTTTTCCATAACTTCACAAATTCATCTTTCACTTCATCTTGGGTTTGATTGCTGGCCTTCTTTAAATCATCCACTTCCTTCTCTAGAGTTTTTACTTGTTCTACAAAAAAATTCTTCACAATATCCATTGGAGCAACATGAGGCCTATATAACACCATCTCCTTGCTTTGTGAGGGTCCTGATCCTCTTAATTTTTCTTTCAATTTGACATTCTCCATGACTAGTTTATTAGCTTCATCATTTAGGAACCTTTGTTCCTTTTCATACTCCTTCAATCTGTTTTCTAATCCCTTGACAGATGCTCAAGTGAACATGGGTGAATGCATGGTCATTGTGGCTACCTCCAAAGGGGTGGTATCTTGTATTGTCCTTACCATCATTGCCCCTTTCATCCCTTGAATTACATCCAATAATTTTGGCTTCTATTTATTTTTCTATTTGATCCATATGGATAGGGTTTCAATCTTTGGGTTATACCCAGTTCCACTCACACCTTCATCAGAGTCAAATTATGTAACTAGCATTGGATCTTCCTGAGCTCGCACTTGATCAAGCAAAAAAAAATTCTTTAATTCCAAGCCAGGGAAAATGAGTATATTGCTCTTCAAGACCATTTCTCTAGCCTTCTGGGGCTAATGTCAATGTTGTCAACTCTTAATTCTTGGAAAGTCTATGCTACCATTTCATTTTTCTTTGATTCTTCAATTCTTGCTTCAGTTGATTCCATCCTCTCTTGAAATTCGTTTATCTTCATCTTCATCCATAAATATTTAAACTCGAGAGTCTTAATGAATTCATCATCTTCTATGAATCTCTTGACTGCAATTTCCCTTTCATCTTCATGTACCTCTATACTTGTTTTTTCTACATCACCCATCCTTTCCTCATGTTTATGGGCACTGGTCTCGAGGATGGGCTGATCAACTTCAATATCACCTTTCAATGACTGTAGTATTGTAGCCACTTCCTCAGTGTCGCCCACATCTTCAGTATCCTCATAAGGTACTAAATGTTCAATGCTTCCTATCTTCTATCTTTTGGGAGGTAACTGCTCCATGGGAGGCTCAGAGGTTTCACCTAGGGTATGTTATATAGTTGCACCACTATGATGTTCTTTGAGATATGCTTCCTTCTTTTTGTACAAGTCTTCAAATCTACCAATTATAAATTCTATCCTCTTGATGGGGTCCTTTTCCTCAACAAATTATCCTAGGAAATCCTTGGACCTTCGCTCATCCTTTCTTCAATCTTCTTCATATATTCCCATTTTTTCCTTCTACTAAGTACATCATTATAAGTAATGCAGTACCTAATGAGATCTTCTTCAAAATCCACTTGGTGTGGCATTGTCATTTTGGTAAGAAGATTGTGCCTAATGTTGTTCATATGATTTTCAGGGTCAAAGGCTCTTTCTTTTCTAGATTTCAATGCATATCTTGTCTTCAAATAACTGTAACTCCTCTAGTGTGTTTGAGCCTATAGTCCAATCTTCACACTTGGTTTGGTTTAGCAGGAAAGTTCCTTTCTTCTACTTGTGCATTACATCTTTTTCCATCCACATCATTTGCCACATAAATTCAAGAAATGCTAATCTAAGGGGCACAAATTTTGGCAGTATGTGTGGAGCAAAAAGGCATCCATAAACTCTTATTATTGTAACTTTCGGGGGAAGAATTAATCTCCAAAATTGTGTGTATGGCCTTGCTCTAGTCTTAAAGCCAAAGGTCTCACTAGTTGCAACATTTTGGTTAAAAATCTTGGTATTGCATACCCAAGAACTTGAAGGATTCTGTGTACAAAGTCTTCATAGAATACAACAAAGCTTGAATTCTTGCACCAACTATCCCAAATATAGCACCATTTCTGGACAGGTGTGGGATTCCCTTGCTCATCTACTGTAGCCAAGTCCATTGGTCCCTATTCTAGTACAATATTAGATGACACAGTGGGGAATAGTGTCTAAATGTAATCGGTGCTTTATCCTCTATAACTTGGGAGAATTCATCATCTAACACCTTCTCAAGGTATGAAGCAAAGTCATATTCAATATTAGTCTCAGGGTTTTGAATTCTCATGGCAATCATCATTAGGCCTATTGGAATTTTATCTTTAGCATCTATCCCCAACACTTGGCAAAGAGCTAAATATGTATTCACAAAGTAATACTAAAAATCTGTCACATTAAATGGTTCAGTAGTGGTAGTAGAGATGGGGAATGTTCTGTTACCACTGCCTCTTTTCATATATAGGGGTACCTCATCACTTCTATAGGTCTTTTTTAACCTAGCATAATCCTCCTCACTTTTTTGCAGGTTTATCTTTGTCAAATCTTGCTTGTTTAAGCCAAAACACTCAATGATGGCTTTTCTGGTTACTTCTACCAATATTGTGCCATTTGGAAACCTTACTATTTTGGTAGTTGAGTGATAGTGTTTGGCTAACAGTCTGATAAATTCTACATCAACAAACACATTTGGGACAATCAACCTTTCTATATCCAACATTCAAACGTTTGACACTAGAATCTTCTAATTTCTCCTACTGTAAAAATACCAAAATAGGTCCCATCCAGATTTGGAAATGAGGGCATCCCTACAACTTTGTGCGGTGTCCATGAGAAACTTCTTATTACCCTCTTTAGTAGACCTTGGAAGTATATCTAATATGGACTGATGGAGTGGTCTCTTCTTTACTTTAGGTTCTTCATCTTTAATTTTAGGCTAACTTTCTTTTACTTCTGATTGTTTTCTTTTAGGAGGCATGTTTCAATTTTCTCTACTATGTCTTCAGATGACAAAACCTTGAAAGATTTTTTATATTAACAGAGCTCTTTTAGAGAGTTTTCATGCACTTACCCAAGTATTTCACACTTGCAGGACTTCTTCTTCTTGTATCCTTAGCTCCTTCCATGCTAGTACATTGCAATTGAGTGCGATATTGGGAAAACTCACTTATCTTTGGATGGTGTGGTATTATGTCATATTAGTTTTGGCAACCCTTAATAATTTAATAGCATTTAATTTTGGCAATTGATGTGATTTGTTGTAAATTGTAATGATGCCACATTTACCGCACTGCCGCCTTGCTCAAGGCTTCTTGTTGTGGGGTTGCGGTGTATACTACTCTACCACATATGTTGCTCACCTTCCCGACAGTAGAGCGGTGTATACTTTTGATCATTACTTGAAGAGTGTTGATGAGACAATCTTATTTGTCTTACCGATATCTCAATGTCTCATCAACATTACTTCGTTATATCCAAGAGTTGTGTTTGGTCGAGCACTTGTAGATTTACCTTGTCGATGTGACATAAGTGATTCTCTCCTTGATATGCCTATTTCTTGTTGAAATTTCACTATTTTACATCATCGATGAGACATATAAATAATTCTCTTCGACATAGGGGTGTCTAAACCGGCGCTAAACCCGAAGCTAAACTTGAAGCTAAAGTTGGAGCTCAAAGTGGTGCTACACTCGAAGCTAATATTGATGCTAAAGATGACATTACTTTAGGTGCTAATTAGTGCTAACTTGTACTGATCGGCGCAATAAATTCCAAAAATTATGCCATCCCGATAAATAGCACTGACATTTTCAAAAAATTGCCAAAAAATACATTAAAATAATGGGTGGAAGCAAAAAATGGAGCAAATCACAGGGATTTGTTGTAGTGTTCTATTTTGATATTCGAAGATTCTGTGTTTGCCACTAAGACAATAGTAAAGGAATCTTAGTCCTCCCTGGCATATTTTGGCAGCATTTTTGCATTTTTGAATCCTTATTACATTTCCAAACTTCCTAGGTACATACATCCTAACTTTTTGTTACTTAATTTTATCATTTGCACTCATTATTTGGCTTGCATTACTAGGTTTTGTAATTTGAATGATAAGTTGTCTTTTTCCAAGCTTTTGCTTGGTGGTGAAACCCTCAAAGCCTAAGGAATCTTCCTAGGTCTCTTTTGTTGAGAATTGACTCACCTTTGTGTTGATAGTCAATCTACTTTAGGATCCTAGGCTTCCTTGAATGAACTATCCCCCCTATAAAGGAAAATCTGGGATTAGGGATTCCTTTCTTGTATTGTGAGTCCCTTTTCCCCCTATCACATCTCCCTCTTCTTACAATTCAACTACAAACTCCTTGGGAAGCAAGTAATGCCTCCACTTCTTCAAAGATTGAACCAATGCATAAAATTTAAGATCATAAGCTAAATAATTTTTCTTGGCATCATTTAACTTTTCATTGAAATAAGCAAGTAGTTTCCCTTCTTGACTTAGGACAACCCTTATTGATAAGCCACTGGCATCACACTCTACTTGAATTTTTTTTTTAAAATCAGGTAACACAAGTATAGGTTGTTCAGTCACTTTCTTTTTCAACAATCTAAAACATTTTTTAGCCTCTTAAGTCCATTCAAACTACTTTTTACATCCTTTTATAATATCAAGTATAGGAGCAACTATGCTACTAATTTTTTTGATAAAATTTCTATAAAAAACTAGCAAGTCCATGAAAAATTCTTACCTCATAATCGCTCCTAGGTGTTGGCCAATCAACAATGGCCTTGAACTTCTCCTTGTCCATTTTCAGTCCCTCTTTGGATACCACAAAACCCAAGTAGACTAATTAAATTTTCATAAAGGTGCACTTCTTGAGGTTGATCAACAACTCCTCATGCAATCATGTCATAACCAACCTTAGATGCTTTAGATTCTCTTCCTTAGACCTGCTAAAAACTAGTATATCATCAAAATATACTATCACAAAATTACCCAAGAATGGTTTAAATATTTCATTCATAAGCCTCATAAAAGTACTAGGTGCATTTGTAAGCCGAAAAGGCATAACTATACATTCATAAAGGCCATCATTAGTCTTAAACACTATCTTCCATTCATCCCCAATTTTGATTGTAATCTGATGGTAACCACTCTTCAAATCTATCTTTAAAAAATACATAGAACCACTCAAACAATCCATTAATCATCCATCCTTGGAATAGGAAACCTGTATCTAATGGTAATCTTATTGATTGATCTAGAGTCCGTACATTCTCTAATCACCTTCTTTCTTGGGTACTAGAACTAGGTACAACACATGGTCTAAGACTCTCCCTTATCAATCCTTTTTCCAATAACTCTTCAACCTGCTTTCTAATTTCCTCATTCTCCTTGGGAGTAAATATATATGCATCCTTGTTTGGTAGG
This sequence comes from Sequoia sempervirens, assembly GCA_007258455.2. NCBI lineage: Eukaryota > Viridiplantae > Streptophyta > Pinopsida > Cupressales > Cupressaceae > Sequoia > Sequoia sempervirens. Next base: position 118,710,314 of record VDFB02000363.1, on the reverse strand, counting down.
CTAGCCCCTAGAACCAAATCCATATGGTGACTAATACTCCCCATTGGAGGTAACTCATTCAACAAAGTAGATACCCCAATATCCATATGCTCTTTCAATATGTCATGTATCTCCTTCAACAAATCATCCAACTTAGTAGAGGTATGTGCATCCTTAGGATTAAGTACTAATGAATATCCCACTTCTTCCTTCTTCATATCACACAAAAAATATTTTCCACTCACCAACATAACCTTGTTGCTACTGTTGCTCTTATTGTCCCCTTCTCCTTTCAAAGGTAATAGTGTATGTTTATGGCCATCCTTCTAAAAAGTGTAGGTATTGTTTCTTCCATCATGTATCGCTCTCCTATTAAAATTCCAAGGACTACCAAGAAGCACATGGAACACATCCATGTTCATGATGTCACACATAACAATGTCCTTATAACTACCTATCTAAAACTCTATAGAGGCTTGCTCATTTACCAATAAATAATGCCCTTTTTTAGCCAAGAAACTTGATAGGGATTAGGATGTTTAATTCTAGCAAGACCTAGCTTGTTCACCATTTCAATTGGCACAAGATTATCCATGCTACCTCTATCAATAATAATTTTGCAGCACTTACCTTTAGTCTTGCAATTTGTCTTGAATAAATCTCTCCTTTGCACAAGTTTTGGACTCTCCTTTGGTGGCTTCAACAATACTCTCTTGAACAAGAAAGACTCTCATATCTCAAGTTCTTCTAAGTTATGAGAAGAAAATTCCATACTCTCTTGGTTTTCTCACACAATTTGATTAGTCTGCTCAAGCCTTATGTGTACTTCTTGCATAAACTTAGAACATTCCCAACTCTTGTGACCAAACTTGTTACGCTTAAAGCACTTTCTTGGAAATCCTCTTTCTCTTCCTTGGTAACCTCCTCTACCAATTGGTCTCCCTCCTCTGTTTTGGAAACCTCTTCTCTTCGGATTGGATTTCCACTAGAAATGCCTACTTATTCACCTTGATGGTGTTGTTGTCCTCTATTAGTGTGTTTCCCTCTTCCTCTTGCTCTTCTTCCTCTACCTCTTCCTTACTAATTTTTCTTTTTCATAATCTTCTCCTCTAATTTAATAGCAAATTGATATGCTTCCTCAAGAGTCCTAGGTGACAAAAGACTCAATTCAGCTTGCAAACTATACCACAATCCATTGAGGTACCTAGCTATGTTCTCCATGTATCTTCTTCACTATGCCCTGATCAAATCACAAGCTTGTAGAACTCCTCCGTATATTCTTTCACACTCATCTCTTTTTGCTTGAGGTTTTGCAATATTTTGAATGGATTTATCTGGTATTCTCCAAGAAGGAACTTAGCTTTCAGCTTGGCAACCATTCTATCCCAATAAGTTATCTTTCCTTCTTTTTGACTGAACATAGTCCCACCACATAGAAATGTGACCTTTGAGTCTTGTGCATGCAGACTTGACTTGTTTATCCTCTACCACTTCTTCATATTCAAAATGCTTGTCAAGATCATTGATCCAACCAATTATTTCCTCTCCATTGAGGCTTCTTTAGTAAATGGGAACCTCCATTTTGGGCTTGGATCCAACCCCCATGACTGCTCTCAACAATCTTACTTTAACCCCATCAATGTATTCTCCTTCTCCATGAACCACCTCTTCTCTAGTTGACTACTCCTCTTCTTCATTGTCACTTATATCTCCTGCAAGTAACCCTCTCCTTTGTGCCTACTTCATGGCCTCCATTATCATGAGATTCTACAACATTTCAAGAATCCATTCCTACATTCCTCTTCTAACACCTCCTATTGGTATTCTCCTCAGTGGTATCTTGTCTGACTTTACCCTACCTAATCACTTATGGCTCTAATATGAAAAATTAATGGCGGTTACTTACAACTTAAATACAAAAAAAAATAGCTACAAGACAACACAAATTCACCTATCTATTCTTTTATTACTAACTTCCACATCAACAACACTCGAGATTGGAAATAGAGAGAAATTTATAAAACTTCAAATTAAGAACAAGAAAGATTTTGTCTTTGGAAAAGAAAATAAAACAAATGCAATACATAACTAATAGTTTTTAATGTGCAAAGGAAATTGATGAGTTTCATTTCTCATCATTGGCTTCTTCACACCAAGACATTTATGCTTACTCAACAATCACAAATAGCACATTAGACTTGCTCACAAGAAGCAAGACACGAAAACCAACAACTGCGCAATACATAAAGGATTGGCACTTATCTTTTCTTCATAGCCAGGTCGAATCTTCTTTCTTTCCCAACGTGAACTATCCAATTCAACCTCCTTATCACTTTGACCTCTCTACTAGAAAAATATTGACCCCTTTTCTCCTTTTGTCTATACCCCTCTATCTCTGCTTATTCCCACGCCAACCTTTTCTTCCCATGCTCACAATCGAAAATCCTCTTTTTGATGTGAAAATCTCTTTCTTTTTTCTTTCCTACACCCACAATTCCACATTGAAATATGTTTTCATAACTAAAAATGGTAACTAATTTTACCTGCACTAACCTCTTTTTTTTTCCATGTTCTAAATTTGTCTTAAAACTAAATTTCTAATGGTATTTTATTCCTCTCTCCAACATGGGTCTACTATCTCAACTGTGGGTCCCTTGTGGCTTTGACTTTTATCAATTTTAGAGCTTCCTTAGTCTCTCCTCTAGCTGCGGGCCCATCAATGCTTATCATATTTTAACATATATATATATATATATATATATATATTTTCTTCCATTGTGGGTTTTAACATATATATAAGTGTTCTTCTTTGTTCATTCAAAATCTCCTGGAAACTCAATAATTACATAGCATAACTGAAACTATTGGTTGTTCAGCCATATGGGCCAATGAAAATTATTACAAAGATGAAATATGACTAATTCAAAATAACAAATATCAATACAAAAATTATCTCCTTCAATTTGACTTCTGATGCAGGAGCATCCCATGCAAGTGTGCAATCCTATGTCAACAAAAAATAATTGCAGTTTAATTTTTAGTTTTGGTTTGTTGGTTCTCTTTTGCAGGTAATTTTGTTGCAACTTTAGGAGTGGAAAAGACATTCCATGAGAAAATATCCAAATCACTTTAAATATGTTGGCACTGGAATTTTTTTTGAAGAGCTCAAATAATCATTGAAGAAGAATTTGTATGACTGCATCATTGTCGCTTCGTCACCAAGTAATGGATTTACATGATTGACGATTAGGAAATTCCTGTTGGTCTTCAAGAGTTTAAATTAAAAGACAGATAGTTTAAATTGTTTGAAATAATATGCAATGAAGGTAACATATAAGGCATAGCAAAAGTAGTGAAGGGTCAGCTACACCATATCAAGAGAAGGCCATATGAACTGGCCAAATAAAAGTTGAAGAGCCATGCCTTATAAAATAATTGGGAAATGAAGGGGCGGCCTAGAAAAATTGAAGTTTGCAGAAAAGAAACAAAAATGAATGCAAGGAGTCATATTGATGCAAAGGAAAAATGGTAATGGAAGATAACGAAATGAAAGGGAAATGATAGGCGCAATTGTAGGAAGTCAAACCAATTCAAGGAAAACAAAATTTAAAGGAAAAAAGGATGAAGAAGATATATGGCACAAATATAGAAGATGCAATTAAAAATATTACTCACAAAGGGGGTGGCAGAATAAAAAGGAGGTTGCAAACTGATTGGGGAGGAGGCAACACCATTTAGAGAGCGCATGAGAGTGAAGAAGGGGAAGTGTGTCTCGCCTGGTAAAAAGGATAGTTTAAATTTGAATAGAAATGTAGATCTAGATATGAAAAGAGGGGCATCATTTGAAGAATGGGGAGGCTACATAGAAAGGTCGCATAGATTGGAATAGGGAAGGCATAAGTTAACAAAGAAATAATTTCAATGCATTTAAAATGAGCTGAGAATGAGTGGGAAATTTTTCTTGTAAAGTGAAAATCATGCCATTGAAGAGATAGTGTGAGTGCAACATAAATAAAGGTGGGTGTGTGCAAAGGAAGAGAGTTATTGGGCTGCACCCATATTTTTGTATTTTAAAATTTGAAAATTGGCAAATGGAAATGGGTTGGCAGCATGTATAGTGGGAAGGAGAGCTAAGCGAAAAAAAGAAGAAGATAAGTTGTGTGGAAGAAGAGGTTGCAGTGGAATTGGGAATTAGATAATCTTTTAAATTGTAGGTTAGAGATAGAGGTAGTCAAGGAGGAATACATAAGGGGTGGGGTTTTGTACTGGTTTTTGGCAGTTATAATGAAAAGAGAAAGCCACAGAGAGTGTGTTGTGTGAATGGGGAAGTGCTTTTGTGAAGGGAAAGTAGAGCGAAAACTATTGTCCCAGAATAGAGGAAGAGTTGTCCTATGAAGTTTGAGGCCATGGAAGGCCAATTGTTTTTATCTTTGTAATTAAAACAATAAAATGAATGTTTATTGCAATTTTCATTCATTATATTGCTGATTTAGGAAGAGCTGATGATTTTGTGACTGAGGATGGTCTTTTGGTAGGGGGGAGTACCCTCTTGCATCAACTTCTATCACAAGCCTCTAGAATCTTCACCTTGCAATCTTCATTAGAAATCATTGCTGCAATGAAACCATGAAATCATCAATATTCTTGGTGTTGTAGCACACCTCTAAACTTGCAACAAAAATTTCTTCTTGGTCTCTTTCAACCTTCTTTCAGCTAAAGCTCTCAAGCTCCCTTCACACAAACTTCACTAGCTCACTATCTCCCAAAATGTAAAGCTCACTAGCTCCCTAAAACATGGGATTCTATGTAAATAGAAATCTGCAACAATGGAGTTTTCAAATCCTCTCTTCAATCTAGCAGCATCTCCCAACCTCACCTACAAAAACTCCCCAAGTTATCTCCCCAAATGACAAGGCGTCATAATATAGAAGTTTTAGAAGGAGAAAACAATTATGGCTTTCTAAAACCGCAAGAAAAAAACCTCCTTGGAAAATCCACACCCCATTTGGAAAAATAATCATAAAAATAATAAAATTACTCAATTCTCACATGGCCTTCACATGGGCACCTAAACCATGGAAAATCAAATTTGGTCAATTATGACACCTTCTTTGATTCTCGGTGGCTCTGATGGCTCCAAATATGGACATGAAACAACATGCAAAGCTTGTGGCACAAACATGCAATTTCATGCAAAGCATAAAATTTAACATGCAAGCATATGCACCCCAAGTGGTCCCCACCAAGAATGGGATGCCCAAAAGGAGTATTTTCCCAATTATACCTTAGAAACATTTACCTCAACATATTTCTTCCAAAAATTGTATTTACATATCACCACAAGGGAAAATCACATTAATGCAAATTAAATTATTTATTTTCTATACACCTTAGCCCTTATTGAAAACAAAAAAAATAAATTAGCAATATTTTTGGTGATGCAAGATTCCTAGTACCCCTAGATGCTCTTGAATCAGTTTTACTAATGAGAATAAAAATAAATGTAAGTTTTGTTAATTATAGTGTTTTAGTATTGTTAATTAGTTCTTTGCATGAGCTAACCCTAACCCTAACTCACACCCTAACTCTAACCCTAATCTTAACCCTAACCTTAACCCTAACAATAAATTCTAAACCATTATCCTTGTAGACACTTAAATTATTCTAATTGATATCATGCTCTCGATCTTGATTCACTAACACCGATTCTTCCTTAATCACGTTCATACTAACCATTTAATTGAATAATATTTATTTAATTCTTCCATAGTCCTCTTTTAATTAAATAAATCAACTATATTTGATTAAATCTAATGTTCTTCAGTTAATTAAATAAATCAAATTTATTCAATTAAATTACTAATCTCTCAACTATCCTCTCATTTGATTTAAATAAATCTAAATATCTAAATCAAATTTTAAATCAATTAATTCCATCTAAGTTAATTAATCACAAATTAATTAACTCCTAAATCCTCCATTCCTCTAGCTTTTGCAAGTTGCACATGTAAATCAATTTATTTGATTATTAATTCCTCTATTTTCATTCAAATATGTCATATTCTTGGAATATTCCACCTATTTGAATTCTCCCTCCCAAAGGACTTTTGTCCTCCAACTTAGCCTTAAAGGCTCTTACATGTCCTCTCCTTGAGACAACTTGGCATTAAAGGCACTTACATGCCCTCTTGTGCAAGTCACTTCTTCAAATTCAAATTCCACCTACATGCATTTAACATGCACATTGTTCAAAATGTTCTCCACTCTCCTTCATTAGCATGTTGACAAGTGGTATAGTGCCATTGGTTCAAGTTTAATCCCACATTCTTCCTATTCTTCAATCCTCCATCCTTCTTCCCTATAAATAGAGGACTTCTCTATTGATTTGGGATTCACAACTTCATGCAAGGTTATTCTCTCCAAGTTTAGGCAAGTTCATCTAGAATTTCATCCAAGTTATCATAGCACTCATCATCCATAGCTAGGTTATTGAGATTTTGCATCAAGAATCACATTTTCATCATCAAAGCTTGTCAAGGGATTGTGAAAGGGATTCTTTCCACATCAAATAAGCACCAATTCCCCCATGGGATGCTGGTTTGAGCATTTTGAATGAGATTTCATTAGCTTCTATTGGATATTTTACTTTGTTTTCTTGTTCATTGTGTTTGAATGAATTTCATGGAGAATGCTTGTTTAGACTTGTTTATTGACTAATGTTTGATTTTTTGTTCATGTTAGAGAAGGTCTAGGCTAATCATTCACATTTTGGCGCTAGGAGGGTGAATCTTTCAAAATTAACACATTTTTTGGGTCAAATCCGTAGTTTTTTTGAAATTTTTGTGCTTTCAAGAAACAGCAACGCTGGGGAGGACAAACAACGACACTATCAGTCCAGTGTCACTGTATCCAAAGTGTGACATTGTATCAATTTTACCAAAGGGTCAGATCAATCAAATTTCAAAGGGCAATGCTAAGCGAAATAGCGACACAATCGTAGTCTCTATTTCTCCACAGAGTGACTTTGGTTTCCATAGAGCAACATTGAAGCTCTAAATAGTGATGCCTTTGAGGATTGTGACACTGGGTTGGGGTAAAAGGTCAATTTTCAAGTTTATTTTAACATGTGCCTTTTGTTTTTGATCACCTTGGATTTTTAACCTGTTTTGTGGCTCTATTTTCTGTGGATTGACCAACTTTTGTAGGTTGAGGTGATTTAGAAGGGAAGGAAGAAACGAGGAGAAGGCCTCTTATGGAACTTTCTTTCTCATGATTGTAACAAGTGTTTTTAAACACTTTGGGAGCATTTATAATCCCATCTTTAGGATTTTGTTATCTTCAATTTTAGGACTCAAAATACATTTCATTTGGGTTTTAAAAAGAACAATCAAAGGGTTAAAATGAAAATTAGAAACTTACTAGATTTGATTTTGGATTTTAAGAATTGAACAAGTAACTTCAAACACTCAAATTTGGTGCTATAAAAAAAGAATCCATCATTGCTTCTGAGGTCTAAAATGAACATGTGTCTATCTTGTTTTGTATTCTTTTTTACAAACTAATACCGTCGAAATGCGTATGCACTTCTCTCACGCTTCATGATGATCTTGAGAATCAAAAGCATTTTGGTGATATTAGGTTGTCTAAAATATTGCCTCCACATTTTGAATTTGGGCTCTTAAAATTGAACAAATCTTGCTAGTGCGGGTAAATACATTGTGTGTGTTCTCTCTTTGTTCACGTAAACAAAGATTGATCAAACTACAAATGTACTTAATCATTTTTGTTTACCTTTAAAGGGCCTGCCTTGGTGGGAAAAAGTACTCACCCCAAGGGAACAACCCAAGTGGTAATGAGCATAATCCAAGCTCTTCCAAACCACTATATAAATTTGTGGTTGCGATGAAAATCGTAAACAATGGGAAGCGGTGCATGATAACTCTCCCCTAATGTCTTTATGATGTGTAAATCCCTTGTTCTAAGGGTTGGGAGATCTCTCACAAGGAGTTTATCATTGCACCCCATAAATTGGATGCCCTTACTATGAACGTTTGTTTAGAATCCAAAATCCCAATATTTGTTGGCATTAGGAGGTCAAACCTCCAAGGTTGTTCCAAATACTCGTGATTCTTTGTAGAGATGAAAAGTTCATCATGGGAGATTCATGAGAACTGAAGCTTTCTTGACCCGTAGAAGTGTGTGTCTTGGAGGGGAGTCTGTGTGGTCAAGCTTCTAGTTGTCTGCTCTGAAAAAGCACAACTGGATTTATCCAAGTGGGAATTCAACAAATATTTTCTTTTCCATCCTAGGATTGTGCAATCTTTGAGTCAGTTAAACACATTGCTTGGATCCAAAATCTTGAAAACAAACATTCAACAAGGACATCAAAATTTCAAACCTTTAGAAGAAGCAAATACCTTTGAAAAATCCAAGTGCTATTGCTTGTCCCTAGGGATTTCATCCTTAGACGCTTCTAAGTATTTGGGTTTCAAATTTTAATTTTCTCTCCAAAATCAACAATAGGGAAGTATTGGCTTGATTCTCTTGATTTCCACATACTGGACTTTGTGGGATGAAAAGAAATTGGGACATTAGACATTCAGTTTGAAAAGCTAAGCAAGAAATTGTTTGTGGTAAAAAGAAATCCATTAAGCAAAGATAAAAGACAAATTGAACCCCACACATGTGTTTTCTCAAATGATTTCTTGCAAGATCAAAGTTCCAAAACTAAATTCCATCAATCAAAACAAGCGTCTTAGTCCAAGAAATCTCAAGAAATGCCAGTCTATGCTTTACGAAGTTAGAGAAAGATTGCTCTATAAATTTTACAAACGTGTATCAAAGGATAACCCAAACTTGTACTCATTCTATTATTGTCAAAATCCAAGTCTTTTTTAATGTTTTTAGTATCTCACTTTGTAGAGTTAACAAGTTCTTGGAAGTATAGCATGTGCTTCAATACCTAGGTCTTCTAAACAAAAGTCTCTCTAAGTTCACTTAGGATCAAAATCAACACTTTCATCCATCCCCCAAACATCAATCAAAACCCATCCCACAAACAACTATTAGAAATCTTGGAAAAATCCTTCATACTAGACTTTTGTAAAATCCTTTAAATCAAATCAAAACCATCTTGTTTGACTAAGTGTGTTTGGATGCTTCCTTCTTTATACACTTAGTTAAATTATCATCTTATGGACAAGTCTATTTTGAGACAACATCTAACCTCTTGGAGTTTATGAGTTAATTATCAAATCCAAATTGAATCCAAATAAAATCAAAATCAAATCCAAATCAAGTAAAAATCAAATCCAAATGAAATAAAAAATCCAAAATCTAAAAGTCCTAAATTCTAGTATCTCCTTCAAGGTTTCTTAAGAGTTCAATCATTCATATCATCCATCTTTCATCATCTGATCACCACCCCTTTGATCCTTAACATCTTAGACTTTATTTTTTGTATCTAAAATTTTAGACCAATGTAAGGAGTTAGAGGTTCACCTCCCACATTACTACAAATTGATCCTTATTTTATGGTCCAAACTAGATCTCAACACAAGAAGAACATGGAAACACACAAAGAAACATCCACTTCAAGTGACTTGAGTCAAACTGCACCCAAAATCAACCCCATTGAATCTAGCAATCCCCCACTCAATCTTCCTCAACTTCCACAAGATCTTCAAGAGGGAGGTTTCCAAGTGGAGGATGTCACCAACAATTTCCTAGGAATGACTCAAGATGAAATCATAGAAATAGTCCAAAATCTTGAAAATCACAAAATTGTCAACACAATTATGAGACTTAATCCTTCACAATACATGTTGGAATTGGCTAAAGAAGGGGCTAAACTCCCTTCTGACTATGATGTAAGCAGTATTGTGGAGAAACCACTTGGGATTATACCACCAGTCTCATTCACACCTTCATTCCAAAGCATCATTCAACCCATCCCACAACCAATTTCATCTCATGCTCCAAGTCAACCCATAGTTACTAAGGGGAGTTCATTGCTTCATGCTCTTCAAACACATCCCCTTGTAAACAACCAAGAATTGGATGTGAACACCATCTTGGGTCAACCAAATATCATCCCTCAAGATCTGAAAGACCCATACATTCTACTTGTCTTTCATGACACCAACAATCCATCCACTTTCTCAGCAACACCGACATATTCCATTAACACACAAGTATCTCTACCCATGAATTCACAAGGAGAAGGGGGAATTTTTGGGCAAGGAGGAATCTTTGATCCCTCATCATCACTCTCTCAAGGAAACACACCACCCATCTTCCCACCATTTCTCCCTCTACCATTGACATCCACACCAATCCTCAGTTTAGGGAAACCCCCTTTACCAATCCTCAATCAACCAAATCAAAGCAATCCTCCAGTCATGAATCACATCAACATACCAAATCCCCTAATCATGCCACCAATATCTCAACACTAGGTGGCACCAACCCAAATGATACAATCAATCACTGCACCATCTATAAATGTGGTCTCCCAAGGACCTATCATATCAACTACACCATCTACCACACAACCCCCTATCATCAATCCAACAACATCTCAATAGCCACCTAAACAAACCATCATCACAATATCTCATACCATTCCAAATCATCCACCTCCACCACCAAAAATGAACATGGAAAAAAATATAGCATCACACTGCAAGCTGCCCAACAAGCCTATCAAAAGGAACTTCAACAATTTCAAAATCAACAAGTTGCGCAACAGGTCATGCAACAAGCACATTAGGCTTCCCAAGCCCAAGATTTATTGCAACAAAAACAAGTTGCACAAGTTTCATAAGCAACACAAGCCGCACAAGCCACATAGGTTTCCCAAGTGGCACAAGCTGCTCAACAAGCTCAAGCTCAGGTGCAGGCTCAATATCAAGCCCAACAAGCTGAAGAAAAAGCACAATACAAAGCACAACAACAAGCCTATCAAAAAGCTTTGCAACAATACCAAGCGCAACAAGAAGTGGCTCAACTACTATCCTGACAACAGGAATTGTTGGCACAACAATAGACATTGTTGCATAACAACAACAGGACCAACAACAAGCGTTGTTGGCACAACAATAATTGTAGGCATATCAACAAGCGTTGGTGCAACAAAATGTGTAACAACCTCCCACAAACACACAAAACACCCCACCCTTCACTCAAATGATCAAACCCCTTCAAAATCCATTCATCCCACCACCTAATTTGCAAAATAATTTGTTCGCACAAATCAAACTACTCTCACAACAAATGCTAGACCTCCAATCAGGGAAGAAAATGAAAACACCAAGCAATTTGTGCCCTTATACCTTCGACAAAAGAATTGCGATGGTTCCATTCCCAAAGGGGTTTGAGATACCTAAATTTGAAAAATATCATGGGATAGGTAATCTTGAAGATCACATAAGGGAATTCCAGGTACATTGTAGGGAAGTTACATATGACGACACTTATCTAATGCAACTATTCCCTCAGAGTTTGGCTGGACCAGCGATGGAATGGTTCTCTCGCCTTCCTCCCAAAATCAAAAAGTTCCAAGAAATTTTGGATGCATTCATACAGAACTATGCATTCCATATAGGCATGGACATGAGTCTAGAAGAGCTATCTACTCTCAAACAAGATAAGGGGGAAACATTCACATCCTTCTTACAATGATGGCGATCCAAGGCTAACAAGAGCAAGTGGACCATGCTCGAAGAACAACAAATTTGTACTATCATTGCTAATCTTGAAGGAACCTTGTCCTTCCATCTAAAAATGCAATGCATCACCACATATGACCAGTTGATCCCCAAGGTGCTCAACATCAAAAGAGCCCTTATCACACAAGGGGAGACACCTAATTATCAAGACAAATGCTCATCAACTAGTTATAATGAAAAACCTCACACATGGGGAAAGAACAAGAACACCACTAATGATGGTGTGGTTGATGCCAAAGTTGTTATTAGTGCCCCAAGGAAAAATACACAATCATATCAACAACTACAAATCAATAACCGAAACAACACACAAGCCAACATAGTTTCCCAACCACCCAATAATTAAGTGGTCAACAATCTAAATAATCAAGGGGGACCACCACCATGAAACAAGTATCCCCCTAAATGAAAATACACACCCCTTGGGGAATAAATCAAATATGTCATGAAAAAACTAGTACAAAAGAATCTCATTAAAATCTTTGTTTATGAGAAATATCAGGAGCCCCAAGTGAAACTGCTATGGTATAACAAAAATCACCTTTGCAATTTTCATAAAATCAAGGGGCACATGACAACTAGTTATATGAGACTAAAAAACTTGATCCAAGACCTTATCGATGATAGAACCATAAACGTTGAACAACTTGTAAGAAATTAGGACCTCAAGATATACATGAATCTGATGCCCAATCATAATAAGGGAAATAATGACAACGGAAAGGGTAAATATAAAAGTGTGAATCATGTTTACAATGATGTTGTTGTGTCCTTAGGTGAATGGGTTATTGTTGTTAATGTTAAAGGGAGCTAGAGACGATTGTGGAGTCACCACACATGGTGGAAAAGTTACCATTCTTGGACCATCACAACCACCAAAGGCACCATCCTCTAATCTAAAATCTATTCCCAATGGTTATAATGTCTTGGACCAGCTAAAAAGAACCCCCACACAGATCCCCATCATGGAGTTACTAAAGATCTCACCTGCACACAGGAAAATCCTAGAAGAAGCATTGGCTTCATCCAATGTCCCCACAGATCTTGATGCAGACCAATTCCAAGCTATGGTTAGACATATCACCACCCCAAATCTCCTAACATTTTCTGATCAAGACTTCCCAATGCAACCATCTCATAACCGCACACTCCATCTCAAGGTCTTGGTCCATAAGAATAAAGTCAAAAGAGTCTTGGTGGATGTGGGTGCATGTCTAAATATTTGTACCCTCAAGCTAATGAAGAATCTAGGATTCTTCGAGGACATCATTGAAAAAGGTAAAGGTATTACAATTAGGGCATATGATGATCAAGAAAGACTGTCTCAAGGAACTATTCAACTCCCCATTCAAGTAGGGCCAACCATCATGGAAACTACCTACCAAGTCCTTGATCTTGAGTTACCTTATAATATCCTCCTAGGGTGCCCATGGATTCACAAGATGCAAGTTGTCGCCTCTACCTTCCATCAATGTGTCAAGTTTCCCCATCAAAATCAAGAGGTCACAATCCATGGTGATCCCAAGCCATTTTATTATTGCAAGAATCTAGAAGCCAAGTACTACAAGATCCCTCAAGTCCCAAAGAATGATGAAGGCCCTATGACTCCATATGTAGACCCATCTACCTTAGCCTCCACTTCTAAGACAAAGACACCCTCCATTCTAGACATCTCTGATATGAAAGTCATTATCCAAGACAACAGGTGTGGGGATTACAAAATGAAGAAGAGTGCCTTCGTAATAGGAGGATTACCTCAATCTCCTAGATCTCATGGGAAACCTCAACCCATTGACACCTCATCTCAAACCTTTAAAGCAAACCCCTTCAGATTCAGATGCTGGGGAGACCTAAGTCAGGAAGTGATGGACGGAAATGACATATCAAGTCTGCTATACCAAGATGAAAGGCCCGTGCTTGATCTTCCCATGGATGATAACAAAGGACTACAAATGATGCTTGGCATGGGATACAACAAAAAAAAGAAACTTGGGCATAATGAAAATGGTATTCTAGAACCTGTTGTTGTTGAGAATCACTTAAGGAATCTTGACCTTGGATGTACTCCTACAAAAATAACCATACTTAGAAAAAATGCCCCAGTTAGAAAAGTCAAAGCTCCTCTTCAGTTACTAGTATCCACAGGTTTACCTTTAGATAACTTTACCTTTGACATAACCGATGTATGTGACGAAGAATCCATAACTGATATACCCATAATTTTTGAATATTCCACCCTCTTTATTATTAGTACCCTATCTTTCAAATCAGATGACTTGACCACTAAGCTAAAACTATCTATCCCTAACTCATCAATTATGACCAATGAGGACCACCAATTTTGGACACGTTTAAAAATGATGAGGCTCTCTCAAAATTCATGGGATTGCGAGATACTATACCATGTGGAGATCACAAAGCTAGGTTCAAAATTGAGCTAGACACACATGCATATTATGGGGAAACAATTGAATCCCTCAATCGCAAAAGTGAAAATTTAAGAATAATATCTAGGTCTTTGAGTGAAAACCACACTGTGACAGTCTCTAACCCAAAAATAGTAAAAAAAAAGGATGTACCCAATGGTGAAAACCTCTCTAAGGTGCTAGAGGATGAGGGATTCAATCTTCCCCTTAGTGCTATTCATCAAGAAAAGTTAGCAATCTTGGTAGAGAAATGCAATCTGATCAATCTAGGGACCAAGGAAACACCACATATCACCTTCTATGCAAAATCACTTTTGATAGAAGAACAAGAACTCCTAGCTACTTTTTTAAGGGAAAGAAAGGTAAAATTTGCATGGACCTATGCTCTCATGCCTGGTCTTGATCCAAAAGTTGTGGTTCACCATCTAGCCGTCTATCTAGAGGCGAAACTAGTAAGACACAAGCTGAGAAAAATGCATCCACAAATATCATTACTAGTCAAACTTGAATTACAGAAGCTCCTTGATGTTGGCTTCATACGACCAATTGATTATCCAAAATGGGTTTCAAACCTAGTACCAGTCTCTAATCCCACCGGTGGCATTTGCATCTACACTGACTTTAGGGACCTAAACAAGGCGTGCCCCAAGGATGACTTCCCTCTTCCCAATATCGACATGATTGTGGATCAAATAGTGGGGCATGAAATGTTGTCATTAATGGATAGATTCTCAGGGTACAATCAAATCATGATAGCTAAGGATGACCAAAACAAGACAACTTTCACTTGTCCATGGGGAACCTACTACTAGAACATGATGCCATTTGGGTTGAAAAATGCAGGAGCTACTTATCAGAGAGCTATGACACTAATCTTCCACAACATGATTCAGAAAATTTGTGGAAGACTATGTGGATGACATATTAGCTAAATCAAGAAAGCGTCGAGATCACATACCAACTCTAAGCTCCATCTTTGACAGGCTAGAATAATACAAGGTCAGACTCAATCCAAAGAAGTGTGTCTTCAGTGTACAATCAGACAAGCTCCTAGGGTACATTGTATCTATGAGGGGAATCGAGATAGACCCCACCAAAGTCAAATCCATCCTTGAGATGGAGGCACCAAGAACATTGAAGTAGTTAAGGGGTTTGCAAGGAAGACTCCAATCCATCCGCTGGTTTATAGCACAGTTAGCAGATAAGGCTATCCCATATTCTTATCTACTCCACAAGGGGGTAGCATACAAATGGGATGAGAAATCTGACCAAGCGTTCAAAAAAATCAAGGAGTACTTGCTCACACCACCAATTCTTATGCCACCAATTCCGGGAAAGCCATTAATCCTATATATATTGGCAACAACAACAACCCTTGGTGTTCTCTTAGCTCAACATGATGAAAATGGGAAGGAGAGAGCTATTTACTATATCAGTAGAACCGTGGTGGGACATGAACTGAATTATACATCCATTGAAAAGGCTTGCTTAGTAGTCATGTTCATCATACAAAAGTTCAGACACTATATGCTAACACATTAGATAAAACTCATTGCCAAGATAGATCCTCTCAAGTATCTGCTTTCCAAAGCAATGCTCACAGGGAAAATGGCTAAATGGGTCATGATCCTAACTGAACACAACATTGAGTATGTAGAATGAAAGGACATTAAAGGGAAAGTAATTGCAAACCAACTAGGAAAGGCACCAATATATTTAGAGAACCCACTTGTATCAGAGTTCCCCGATGATTCAATATTTAACCTAAGTGCGACAAATCACTGGAAAGTATATTTTGATGGAGCTTACACATAACATGGGTCAGGAGTTGGAGTCTTCTTCATTATTCCACAAGGAGATTGTATACCCAAGTCATATAAGTCATATTTTCCTTGTACAAACAACATTGCATAGTATGAGGCCCTTGTCATAAGACTCAAAATTGCAGTACAATGGCAGATCATGACACTCAAAATCTACGAAGATTCACAGCTTATCATCAACCAGGTCAATGATGACTACCAAATGAAGGATGACAAATTCACTCCATACAAGAAACTAGTAGAAAGCCTCAAAAATTTCTTCATCAACATCACATTTGAGCAAATACCAAAGGAAAACAATAGAGCAACATATGTTATGGCAACAATTGGGTTACTACTAGATATCCCACACAATGTCCCTAAGCAAGAATTCCTTGTAGAGCAGCTTCTTGTACCAGCATTTGAGGTACTAGAGGCTGAATTAGTGTGTGAAATCATTGGTCCTGGTGATCCTTGGTATCATGATATATACACCTAATTGAGAATAGGAGTCTTCTCTATTGATATCACCCTGAACCTTAATAGAATATTTGTCAAGAAGTCATCTCGCTTTGTTATCTTAGGAGACACCCTATACCGTAAGAGTATCGAGGGAACCTTGTTACGATGTCTTAACATGAAGGAAGCTTTGACTACCTTAACTAAGGTACACAATGGCATTTGTGGGTCACATTCAAGTGGTATGACCTTGGCTAAGAAATTGTTGAGGACTGGGTACTATTGGCCGACGATGGAAAGAGAAGCTCATGACTATGTCTGAAGATGTGTGTAGTGTCAATAGCATGGGGATCTCATCCATGCACCAGCTTAGGAGCTCCACCCAATCATTACACCTTGGCCCTTTTCACAATGGGGGCTTGCTTTCATTGGTAAAATCACACCCACCTCATCCAGTGGACATAATTTCATCATCACCACCATTGAGTATTTCATGAAGTGGGTAGAGGCCATTCCCATGACCTATACTATAGGAAAGCAGATTTCCAAGTTCATCTCGAACTACTTAATTTTTCTCTATGGTGTCCCTCAAGCCATTATCTCAGATAATGACACACCTTTCAAAAACCAGGATGTTCAAGACCTATGCAAAAAATTCAATATCCAACATCGCTTTTCTACTTCGTACTACCCCCAAGGAAACGACCAAGCTGAGGCTACCAATAAGACCATCCTAAAAATCCTAAAGGAAATAGTGAATGACTCTGGTCATGACTGGAACTTACAGCTGAATCCTGCCTTATGGGCCTACCAAACAAGTATCTACACACCTACAGGTGCAACCCCATTCTCATTGGTCTATGGATTAGAAGCCATCCTCTCCATTGAGATCGAGCTCCCATCCTTGAGGATATCATTGCAGAATCTCATCATTGATGAAGAATATCGGGTGTCATAGTTGAACGAGTTGGAACTACTGGATGAGTGACACATGGATGCCTTAAATGATTTGCAAGTCTACCAAAACCATCTCAAGTAGAGCTACAATAAGAAGATCAAGAGTCAGACCTTTCAAGTCAGGGAGCTTATATTGAAGGAAAATAAAAAAAATGTACCAAATCTAGATAGCAAAGGAAAGTTTGAACCTAATTGGTTGGGACCCTTCATCATCACAACAAGCTACAAATCATGAGAATATTAGTTATCTACACCCAAGGGAGAGCCTCTGTAGGAGCCTATGAATAGCTCCCATCTCAAAATGTTTTATGCCTAAGCTTACAAGGTATAAATCCAAAAATACAAAAAAAAAATCCAAAATCCAAAAAAATTAAAAAAATGATTGAAAACAGTAATGAAAAAGAAATCATCCTCTAGTGAAAACCACTTCAAGCGCCTTGTGTAAATAAGCACTTTCCATCCACCATGATCTCTATGGCTTGTTCTCCATCATTCGTCCATCACATTCCATTGATTCTTTCAACACTCATTCGCGTCTACATCATAGCTTGATCATGTGTTTGTATCATGATCCCTCGTAGTACTACTTGGCACATTCTTAAGGTCAGTTTTTCCTACCTATATCAGAGTAGTCTATCGCACCATGCTGGGGGTATGTTCTTATTTGGATCGGATTTGTGTATATTCTTGAAATCTTCCTTAAAATCAGAAAATCTAAAAACATTCAAAACATGTCAAAAATCCAAAAAATAGGTCAAAAAATAGAGTCTTGTCAAACTACATTTGTCTAAGCTCTAAACGTAGGCAAGGCCTTCATCAATGTGCCCTTGAGACACATTAGGTTAGTCCTTTAGATGTTTGTCACAATAAATTGGCAATCCATTTGTTCATTTCTCATCAATAAACAGGTCTGTGTCAGTCGAACTACGTGGTCTTTGCATGTATAACATAGGAAAGGCTAATATTTGGTCAACCCCCGAGGCCCCTAGGATAGGTCTGTAGGTTAGGTTCTTGGTCAAAATCTCAAAAAACACAAAAATATTGGAAAATTCAAAAATCAAAACATTTGTAAAACATCTTAAAAATACCAAAAACAACCTCAAAACATTTCAAAACATCAAAAACATCCAAATATTTCATAAAAACCCAATCTGTCCCATCTCACTTTCACCCGCAATAAACATCTGCTCATACTAAATCGTCATCTTCAACCTTTGGTGAAGCAATCAGAAACAAGTCTAGCAGGATAAAAGTGAAAACTCAAACGTCAAGGTCTCAAGTCTAGGTCAGTAGGTAAACAAGTTGGTCAACTCTTGGTATTAATAGCTTGTCATCCAGTTTGTCCCAAAATCATTTGATAGCATCATGTCCTAGGATGCATCTTTCCTACAATGGACATCAACATCAGGGATCACCATAGTTTAGTCTTCGCTAGAGGTATGAAGAACATTAACTTGTTTATTTACTTGGTCTTTGTCTTGTTAATTTATCTTATTGAGCTCATTCTAATGACCTCTTGATGACGTCTAATCAAAATGATTTAGAGAGAAAGGAATGGGGAAATTATCATTATCTTTTGTTTGTTGTGCTTATTGGATATTCTTGTAATATAACTTTATTCATGCGTGCTTTATTTGGTTTGTAGGGAGGGTGTTTTAGGTGTCTTGTTGACCACATAGGAAGGCTTTCCTTTCTATGTTTTGGTTCGAGATGTTTGGAATATCTGAACTGCATTCTAAATAGGGTTTGTATGTCGGGTGTGAACAAGAATACTCCTATCTATTTGTCGAGTCAAAGTTCATCACACTAGGTGCAACGCCATCCTGGTTCTTTATACCTTGATGCATTGTACCTATGTGTGTTATCAAACATAAGGTAAGTAAGCTCTTTTAAAATCCCAATATCTGATAAGTGAAACATCATACACTCTCATCATTCTAATAAAGTCTCGTTTGATCATGGACTTGTTGGATCCTCTTTTCATCATCTCATTTCTTCTTTCTTCTCTCTATGCTAACATGTTATCATGATAGTTAATCAAAAATCACCAAGGCATCCATCCTGCATCCACAAATCGTTAGCATACTGCATATCATTCATATCATATCATAATAGGAAATGTTGATCATATCATATGCATTACATACACATCATTGCATAATATAGATTGGTTATTCTAAGCATCTCATCATTGCATACTATAGATTGGTTATTCTAAGCATCACATCATTGCATAAAATAGATTAGTTATTCTAAACATCTCATAAACCATACATTTGCATCCATTGCATAAATCATATAGGAATCATCACATCATCCATACATGCATCATTATATACATAGAAAAGATACTGAAAAAGAAAAGGAGCATATAATAACATTCCATACATCTCATAATCGTAATACATCGCATCATCCATTTTGCATTATCATTTAGGCCATAACATAGATCTATTAGTCTAAGCATATTAGAATCATTTGCATACCATAAACATTTGCATCTATACATCCATACTGCAAACACCATCATCATAAAAATGCATAGAGATAATACAAAAAAGAAATGCATCCATAACATCCATGAACATCTGCATAATCATTCATCACATAAAGTAAAAGCCATGCATCATATCACATAATATAGAATCGCATTGCATATACGTAGAACATCAAATACATCCACACATAGAGCATAAATAAAATGAACACATCACATCATAAATCAATTGATCACATCCATGTCATATATATCAAAAAATCATCACTATCATGGTACAAATCTGACTCAAGTGTATGTATATCAATCAATATTCAGTGAACACAATGCTATAAAAATGGAGCCTGTGAGTCTAAAAAAGAATCAAATGTCGATCAAAACTGTGTGTAGTAGCTAGCCCTGATGGCTGCTCCCCTCACCCAGATGCCTCTTTGGCTGGTCCTCTGGCTACCAAAACCCTGTCTGCTAAGAATAATCTAGCAGCCGTGCAGCCAAAGGCACTACCTGGTGATAATGGAACCTGTAGTACTCAACCTCTTGAACGGAATCATAGTACATCCGTGCTAATACAATCCTCCCCTAGGACGAGGCAGCCATTCCCTCCAGCTATTGTCTCCGCTCGACCCCCTAAGCCATCTAGAACTCTGTCGCTTGCCTCTACTAGTGCTTGTGATCTCTCTCCACAATAAGGGCCTAGACCTGTTGCCTGGCCTGATCCCTCTCTATTGTGATCGTCTGCAGTTGTGCCTGTAAACCTTGCACCTACCCCTACAATTGTTGAATCTAGGTATCCCATTGATCTGGCTACTATGCCTAATGTGGCTGATGTGGCTAGTGAGGCTGCCCATCTACCCTAGGTGCCCCAAGAACCTGTCCCACCTATGCTCTCCTAGTTGTCTTGCCTCGGGGTCTCCTATGTGGGAGTTCCACTCCTAGAACTGTCAGCCGAGGTGGGGGTCTGAACCAATCATCATATGCACATCTAGTGCTTGGATCTGCCTGCCCCTGACCATAGGCCCATGGCCTAGCCACCAATTTCTAGAAGGAATCAACTGCATTAGACACTGGAATTGTCCATCCCCATGTGGTCTCTAGATGATCTGGCAAAGATGGCCACATACTGATCATCTGGCCAATCCTAAACATCTCCAAACTGGCAGGCCACCCTGTCTGGTAGGTAGCGCTCTATGATCGTATGCTCTCACCCCTGCACCAATCGATCCTATTGAGCATAGAATAGTTGTTGGACGTCATCATACCATGCAGGCATTTGTAACCAAGGCTTCCATGTGAATACTATCATCTCGTCTATGACTCGATGCCAGTGGGGTAGACCTAACCATCCTATGTGCCTGAGGGTGATCCCACCTCTATATCTCCAAACCGCTGGATCATCAACCTTTGTATCAACCATAGTAACCATCGGTCATAGCATGACAATGTGCTCCTAGGCCCAAATGTGCAACAATGTCATGTCGGTACCAATTGCTTAGTTATGGCAATATGCAAACTCATGTAAATCATGGTATAATGAGGCCAACATCATTGGTCCCCATGAAAACAGAGTCCTCCTGTGAAGCATCCTCTCCCAGGCCAAGCCCCATCCCATACTGAAATATCAACCTCGCCAATCTAGATCTACTAATTCGCATATAATCACAACCACAATCAACTCGAAAGTCGACACCCAACCTCTATAATACTCTAAATAATTTTGGCCCTCAACAAATGTGAGCTCCTTTGTCTCCATGACCTCAAAGCATGCATCAGTGACAACATCAATGTCATATATCACTCAATCACCGTGTATCAACAACCATAGGATCTGCTAGATGTCCTCCAAAGTAGCAGTTGCCTCGCTAGTGGGAAGGTGAAAGGACGAGGTCTCATTGTGCCACCTCTCAACCAGCATAGTCATCATCGCCAAGTGGGTCCAGACAATGGGTGCATAGGCAACGTACCAGAGGCTTATCTCCCCCAAGTGATCTTGTCATAACTTGTATAAACCAATCAATCTGCTCAACACTGAGGGTCGATGCTCATGTGAAAGCACAAGTTCTCTAATCTCCTACACCCATGAAGCCATAATGCCAAAATTCATAAAAAATATCTAACCCCATTTGAATTTTTTGACCCTAAAACAACGAATGTGTCACAATTTGCAAAGGCGGCACCATTTGAAAACTCCAAACAATGACACTAGACCCTTTGAAAATGAAAAGTAAACCACGATGTTTCCATTTACATGTGTGTCACTATTTGACATGCAAACCCTAAATCTTAAACTCAACTACAGTGTTGCCATTTACATTGGCATCACCATTTGGCATTTGAAACCCTAATTGTGACAAGGTGTCGCAATTCACAAAAGTGGCCCTATATGAGCCTTAGCATCACCAATTTTGCTCTTTGTGCATCGCTATATAGCGACGCTGGGGAATTTGACTTTTCAAAAAATAATAAATGTGCTTAAAAAATGAATTACAAAGTCAGGTTAGGGTCACATACCGGTGGTCCTGCGCATGGAGGTCTCTGGTGCATGTAGACTCACTCAAAAATGTGTTAGGGAAGAACTCTTTGCACCATTCTACAGGAGGGTCAGTGCTAAAAAAACTAGAACTTTCAAAGTGTGCATGCAAAAATGAATGGAAAGTGACCCCTCCAAGCCTATGTAAACATGAAAATTAGGGTTTTTTGCCCCGATTTAGCTGTCAAACTAGGGTTTTGCGCCCCTGGCACCATTTTTTCCTAATCGAGGCCCGTTTGATGTCCTTTTTTATGTTTTGGCACATTTTCAATATCTTGGAGCCTTTCTAGACCCGTCGGGCAACTTGTCTTTTTTTTTGAGAAATCACCCAAAAATCCAAATTTTTGTCCGATCTCTCAAGGTGGCTGTATACCAGCATAATTCCTCTCATTGGGGTAGCAGTGGGGCATCCAAAAAAATTAGAATTTTTTTGAATTTTGATCTCGACAAGGTTATTCTTTGAACCAACGCAATAGGTACATTGCTTCAAAGAGGGGAAAAATGTAGATGCTTAAATTATCCTGATTGATATCATGCACTCGATCTTGATTCACTAACACCGATTCTTCCTTTTTTTTATTAAAGGGGTAAACGCTTTTGACCGGAGCTATGAACCGGATACAACCATTCAACAATAACACCCCAACGAGGTTTGAACCTTGGTGGCAAGAACAACAATGCCACCAATAAACCATCACACCATGCCAATACTGGCCTCACTGATTCTTCCTTAATCATGTTCATACTAACCATTTAATTGAATAATCTTTATTTAATTCCTCCATATTCCTCTTTTAATTAAATAAATCAATTGTATTTGATTAAATCTAATGTTCTTCATTTAATTGAATAAATCAAATTTATTCAATTAAATTACTAATCTCCAACTATCCTCTCATTTGATTTAAATAAATCTAAATATCTAAATCAAATGTCAAATCCACTGATTCCATCTAAGTTAATTAATCACAAATTAATTAACTCCTAAATTCTCCATTCCTCTAGCTTTTGCAAGTTGCACATGTAAATCAATTTATTTGATTTATTAATTCATCTATTTTCATTCAAATATGGCATATTCTTGGAATATTCCACCTATTTGAATTCTCCCTCCCAAAGGACTTTTTTCCTCCAACTTGGCATTAAAGGCTCTTACATGTCCTCTCCTTGAGCCAACTTGGCATTAAAGGAACTTACATCCCTTCTTGTGCAAGTCACTTCTTCAAATTCAAATTCCACCTACATGCATTTAACATGCACATTGTTCAAAATGTGCTCCACTCTCCTTCTTTAGCATATTGACAAGTGGCACATTGCCATTGGTTCAAGTTTAATCCCACATTCTTCATATTCTTCAATCCTCCATCCTTCTTCCTTATAAATAGAGGACTTCTCTATTGATTTGGGATCCACAACTTCATGCAAGGTTATTATCTCCAAGTTTAGGCAAGTTCACCTAGAATTTCATCCAAGTTATCATAGCACTCATCATCCATAGCTAGGTTATTGAGATTTTGCATCAAGAATCACATGTTCATCATCAAAGCTTGTCAAGGGATTGGGAAAGGGCTTCTTTCCACATCAAAGAAGGACCAATTCCCCCATGGGATGCTGGTTTGAGCATTTTGAATGAGATTTCATTAGCTTCTATTGGATATTTTACTTTGTTTTCTTGTTCATTGTGTTTGAATGAATTTCATGGAGAATGCTTGTTTAGACTTGTTAATTGACTAATTTTTGATTGTTTGTTCATGTTAGAGCAGGTCTAGGCTAAGAATTCACAATCCTAATCCTAGACCTTGCTCTAACCCTAACTATGGTTGTAACACTATCCATAACTATGGTTGTAACCCTAACCCTAACAATAAAGAATTGTAGAGTGACATTACAAAAAAATCTATGAACTAATATTGGTAATAAGATTTGAAATAAATATATTAGATGAATAAAATTTTGGAGCATAATATCTATTAATCATATTTTAGTGAATTTTTATTAGTAATATTTTATTTTTAATTTATTTTAATTTTTGAATAGTTCTAACCATAATTTTTACCTTTTTTTAATTTGTAAGTTTTTATTAGATCATCATAAAAAATAAGGAATAATAGGCCAAACAGGGAAAGAACAATGAAGAAGAGAGAACTAGAAAAGTATTAGGAGAAAAGAAGAAGAGCCTAAAAAGGACTAAGGAGAGGAAGAGATACACAGATCCCTGAAAGCTTCAAAAGAAAACTAGAAACAAAGCACACAAGGCATTCAACCCAAACTCGAATGGAAGCTAGAATTTTTTCCCATGTGAAAGGAGAGCCTTCATAGTCCACTGAGAGCCTCCTTCCACAACATCCATTCCTTCAATACAAAGTTTCCTCACATCATTTTTTTGACCTTTCTTCTTTATAGTCCCGCAATCTAGTTTAATTTTGTTGCTATCCCGTTGAGCAATCCCAAGTTTCCATGAAGGAGCCAAAATTAAATCAGGTTCGAAGAGCTCAAAATTCTCTTCCAAGTCCCCCATGAAAGGGTAAGTTCCATCTGAATCGGAGCCATCATCCTCTAAGACAGGTAATCGATTATCAGCATTGTTATCAACTGGTGCCACAAGAGGCCGGTATTGGCATGGTGTGATGGTTTATAGGTGGCATTGTTGTTCTTGTCACCAAGGTTCAAACCCTGTTGGGGTGGTATTGTTGAATGGTTGTATTCCGATTCATAGCTCCGGTCAAAAGTATTTACCCCTTAAATAAAAAAAAATTGATGCCACAAGAGGAGAAGAAATGGGCACTGCAGCTACAAGCAAAGGATCAAAATGAGAAGAAAAGAACTTTCCATGATTCCACCAGATAAAATCAACATTACGGGCATAAGATTTTTTGGTCCATTTTTTTAGGATGATATATCTCATGCCATTTAATCACTAAGCAGAACAAGCCTCGACTTTGTGTCCCAAGTTGTTGCAGTGGAAACATCTGAAGGGAAGCCTTCAAAATTCAAAATTTGCATCCAAGTGCCTTTAGAAGAATGAAATCGAATGGAGTGGGGGAGAGGTTTGGAAATGTCCATCAACGCACAGACCCTGATAAACCTGCGAGAAGAAGCAACCTCTTCTGAATCAATCTTAACAAAACAACCCACTTGATTAATTGGATTTTTTTTAGACTAGAAGACCGCATGACAAGAGGCAGAGTATAAATCTTGATCCACATGGGGATGTCAGTTACCTTGGCTGAGACAGGGTCAAAAAAAGGTGTCCATGGGGAGAGAAAAGTATTAGAATTCCCAAAAAACCATGGACCATTATGTACCACAAAATTGTAGTCCTTATATGAGGTGAAAGAAAACAAAAAAACTCCAAAATCTAGTGATTCTACCACAAGAGTGGAAAGATTATTCCAATAATTTTTTGCCCACTCTAAAACTAAGTCCATGAATGATCACCTGCACATGAATCTCAAAACAAAGAACGAGCACCAATGTCCGTTGATACCTCATTAATGCAATAATTTGAGATGAGGAAGTCCATAGATTCGTCAGTAAAAACAACCTCTGAATCACGAAAAGTAAAAGAGGAGTTGTCAGAACGTTGCACATGATCCATTTTGGGAGAGGCAACAGGAATTGGTGACGAATTGGGAGGAAACGAGTTAGGGTTAGCTTGTTGAATCTGATCCAAGCAAAACACATTGAATTCATGGAATAGGTTGGCCCTATTTTTGCACTTCATTGAGGGATATGAGGCCAAATCCAGAGATGCCACTGTTGTTGTCTTATCCATCACCTTTAACCCAGCGCCAAGGGGAACATAACCCCACATGGGAGGCATGGAGGAAGGCGAACCCACAAATTTTTTAGTGACGATAGAACATAGGGCATACCGAGTCCTCCCCTCCCCCACATCGACACTACCCTTCTTTTTGTAGATTGCAACCTTCTTGCCCTTGTGCATTCCCTTCACCTTTGCACCGATTTGTAGCATCGACACTCCATCGCCCATGACCGCAACAGGAGGCTCGACATCGTGAGGGTTTTCAGTGCCCTCACACATGATCATGTTATAGTCTAATAAATCTTTGATTTTTACCTTATTTTTAATTCTAATCCTAATCCTAATTATAATGCTTATAGGATTATAATAATTAATAATAATAATAATAGAATTATAATTTAATTAATAATTATAATAACTTTAATTTTTTATTTTTATTTATGTATGCTTTGAAGTTAATAAAATTTGCAAAATAAAAAAAGTGGCAATATTAAATAGTTTAAGATTTAATTTAAATTTAGATCATGTGTGATTTAATTTAAGTTTTATTTTATTATTTTAATAGTGTGAATCAAAATTCATTTTTTCTATAAAATAGCTAATTGATTTTTGTGTGATTTTCTTTAATAGAAAAATAACAATTACATACATTGAAAAATCATTCTTTAAAAAAATGTAAAATTAAGTTAAATTTATTTATTTAAGAAAAATTTAGTGAAATGAAAGAAAAAAAAAAAATCATTTTAAAAAATTGTTAAAAAATAGTTTACCTTGCTTTCCCTACAAATTCTAGTATGTACTTTGTTCAAAACCACCTTATTAATAACTAATTAACATATCATTTATTTTAGAAAGATTTAATGAAATGATTTATAAAGTCAAAACTGAAAAATCATTCTTTGTTAAATATTTTACAAATGGACTTTACAAAATATTTTACTCATTACAATAATACTAATAACATAAATAATTATAAATTAAATTAATTCTAATATTTTTTAATTATTATTTCTAATTTCATAAAAAGATATAAATAATAAAAATAAATTTCAAGCTTAAATGATTAAAAACTAAAATAAAATAAACTAAATGGAAAGTCAAAATATATCAATTATAAAATTATAAAATTATTAAATTAATCAATGATTAAATAAAAAAGTAAACTATTTTTTAAAAACTAAAATAAAACAAACTAAAAACTAGAATAAAATAAACTAAATAGAAAGTGAAAATATATGAAATAAAAAATAATAAACTTATTAAATTAATAAATGATTAAATAAAAAAGTAAGCTATTTTTTAAATTTATTAAAAACTAAAATAAAATAAATTAAATGGAAAGTTAAAATATATCAAATAAAAAATAATAAACTTATTAAATTAATAAATGATTAAATAAAAAGTAAACTATTTTTAAAATTTATTAATATAATTAATATATTACAAACGATATTAACAAATAAACAAATATTATAAAATATTACTAAATAAATTAAATTTTAAAAACTAGAACTGTATTTCAAATAAAATATTAAAAAAAAATAGAATTTTAAAATTTTAAATTTTATATTCAAAATTACAAGTGAAAATAAAATGAAACCTATTCAAAAATAAAAAGTCAATTCATAATTTATTAATTCATTATTATTATTATTATTATTATTATTATTTGAAAAATATATATTTATTAAAAACTTATTATTATTATTATTATTATTATTATTATTATTTTAACTACAGGAATCGGGTAGCACGACCCCCTATAAACTGCAGTGCGCCTGTAAACTTTTTAACGTGACCGGTGGCGCTGGCGCGACACGCCCTCCGGTACCACGGGACGGGGGAGACTAGAACTCGTAAACTTATTATTATTTATTAAAAAAAATAGATAAGAATAGATAAGAATGAAGTTATTTTTTCTTAATTATATTTTTTAATATTTTAGGAAATTTGATGGTTGAAATCATTTAAATGGCCGTTCATTTATATAACCTTAACCTTCCCTATAAATATACTAAAAATAAATATAAAATTTCATTTGTACATATTGTATATATTTATTGATGTCAAAAATGTCATTTAAAGAGACAAGATAATTTTAAAGTCAACAATGTAATTTTATTAAAGTTAAAAATTCATCTTCATATTAATTTACCTTACCACTTCACAATAGAAAATGACTATTATGATGTATATAATAGGATGTCATTCAATCTATTAATAGAGTTGAAAGTTGATTCAATGAATTAATTGTGCTGACATGAACAAATAGAAAGAAAGATAAATGACATTTTTACAACTATTTAAAATAGAAAATTCCTTTGATTAGCTAAACTAATAAAAGAAATTGAATGCAATGGATGCAGAGACAGGAACTAAAAATCTACTTTGATGTTACAGATTATAAGAATTGCCATCAAACAAATCTTGACCACACAATTTGTAGTAAATACATGATTGTGACATGGCATCTTGTTATGCTGCAATAAACCTATATTTGTGATATACCGAAAAGATAAAATGTCAAATTTATATAATTTTAACAAAAAATCACCTTGTCTTTTTTTTCTCCTGGTTCTGTTTTAGCTAGATGATCTCTATCTCACTTCTTGTGAGACTTGTCTTGTTTTGTTCGTTGTTTTTTCTAGTCTTACTATTGATGAGTTTCATTATGCTGGCCTGTATGACTGTTTTGTAACGGGTCAGGGCCATTTTCTTGTGTTCACCTTAAGCAAAAAAAAATTCCACTTAGAAATGCCCATTAAACCAAGCTCCAATTGCTAATATGATTCACATTGAAGAAAAAAATTATAAATGTAGAAGGTTGTTACAAGAAGATGAGTAATAACCAAAAGAAATAACTTTGTATCTCTTAAACTTTTATTTGATAATAACTTGAATGACTCAAATTTACATACTTTTTTTTTGTTGTGCCAAAGGCATCCCCTTGACCCAGCGCAACGGCTTGAATGACTCAAATTTATGTACTTTTTTTTTTGTTGCGCTAGAGGTATCTTTGTGACCTAGCCCAACGGTTTTCTTTGTTGCACCAGAGGTATCCCGGTGACCCAACCTAGTGGCCCAAAGACTAATCCTCTGGGGATGCACACAATCACCCGCAAACCATGTGCATCGAGCAAGCCCGAGCCTCAGAGTTAAATCTGGAATCTAGGGGGAGCAAACCCACATCCCAAGCCAACTCTGCTAGGTGCGGGTTCTCAAATTTATATAATTATTTGACAAATTAAATGTCTAGATTTATTGTATGACGACCTTGCAATAAAAAAGATCGCCACATCATATATTCTTATACACCTAATTCATTGTTTTAATTATTAATCAATTAAAAATCTAACACATGGTAAACCTTTTGCTACCCCATACACTTGTTGCACCTGTTGGATCCGCAACTTCACTTATTGCCCCTGTTGGATCCACAGCTGTTGGTCTCCTCCCCACCTTTCACAATCACGAAAACTCACAAAAGCAAATCATGAAACTTCATTGTTGGTTTAGTTCTTAGAAGTAATCAGACTGGTAGTTGCATCTACCATTCAAGCAGAACAACAATTCCAGTGTACAATAATTGACGACATCTTGTGGATGCAAATCAACGGCGGGCCTCCTTGAAAAGAGTTCCAGTGTACAGTAAATGGCGAGGCCTTGTGGATACACATCAGCTTGAACTAAATGTTTGTCTTCGTACATCATGCACCGTTGGATTTGCTAAACATGCTTTCCTTGCGGATCTTTTCACTTATGGATCTTCTTTATATTTGTATGTGGCATGTTTCCATGCTCTCACACTTTCTAGTGTTTGAGAAGACATTAAATAAGTCTGCTGTAGACATATTTAAAAATCCTTTTGTTTCTTAAAGTGCTCTGTTTCTTACTATAGTGGGAAAAGAAATGGTGAGGTTGAGTGAATTCAAGCCCCATATAGCTCAACTTGCAGTTCAGGCATGTTATGCAGGCTTGAACATCATTGTTAGAGTAGCTTTGGATAAAGGAATGAATGCATTTGTTTTTGTAACTTACAGACAAGCTGTTGCTACATTTACCATGGCCCCTTTTGCTTATTTTCTAGAAAGGTATATGCATTGTATATATTGCATTGGGTTTTAGATAAAGAGATTTGATTCATGTGTGTGTATGTGTGAGGGGCCTAATGCACGTCACAGAGTGTCTTAATGTTGGTGCAGAACAGAACGCCCTCCAATGACTTGTGCTATTTTCTGGCAGATCTTTATGCTTGCTCTTGTTGGGTGAGTAGTTAAAATAATCTCCACTTCTGATTTGAAGCTTGAAACTCTGCAATTTGATACTTGACTTGGGATTTCAAAATCTGTAATGTTAAGTGAGTATGTTTTTGAAATTAGTTGTATGAGATGTGTTTATCAATGTTTTGGATTTATACTGTTTAAGATGATTTGATGTTCGAGGTTAGCAGTGTGTTTCAAAAGGTTGATTAAAAAGTTGAACTGTGGGAACATCATATCTACTATCTATTATCTGGACTGTGGAAACATCATATCTGCTATCTATTTCTGAATTTATACTGTTTAAGTTGATTTAATGTTTGTGGTTAACAGTGTGTTTCAAAAGATTGATTAAAAGTAAATGGACTGGGAAAATTATGTCTATGAAAAAGTTTAATGCATGCTAACTGTTTTAAATATAACATTGCAGGATTACTTTAAACCAGAATCTTTACTTTGCTGGCTTGGCAAGAACTTCCTCAACATTTACTTCTGCAACCACAAACCTCATTCCTGTCATCACATTTGTAATGGCCACAGCTTTTAGGTACTGTATTCCAATTTAATTGCAGTGCTACTGAGCAATGACTTATGGGTAAGAAAATCAAGAATTGTGGGGTAATAGAGTTGGTTAAATATAGCTGGGTCAAAAATCTACTAGTATTAGACAATAATCAATTTCAAAGATATCAATAATACTCAATACTAATATTATTAATATTTGTATGGTCTTTTTTCTTGGGATCTGTTTTGTATGAGTCATTTGGCTTCTCTTGTTTTCCCTTTTACAATAAAAAATGTTGCTAAGATTTACATCAGAATAAAAATTATGCGTTACATTTATCATGCAAAACATACTCAACATTACTAAAACCTGAATCAAAATTACCAACATAGCCACCATTACTAGGATTTGGATTACTAAGATTTGCATAGGAATCAAACTAATGCATTACATTTATCTTACACAAGCATAGCCAACAATACTAGGATTTGGATCCACTGATTCATTGTAGTGAAAAAAGGGTCAGTAGCAGATTTTTTTTGGGTCGATCAAACATTACAATGGAATAGCAAAATGAACAATGAAATGGGTTTAACTTACGCTGAACTGGGTTTTTTTCAGGTTGGAAAAAGTTAACATCAGAAGTAAGCGCGGACAAGCAAAAGTTATAGGCACCATTATCTGTGTGGGAGGGGCAATGATCATGACTTTGTACAAAGGCCCTGTTCTTTCAGGGACACATTATTCACTACAACTGAGTGAGTGGATGACTGGTGCATTCTTGTTGTTTGGCAGCGCTGTTGCATGGTCTGCGTGGCTTACTTTCCAGGTACCCATATATACACATTAAACATAATATAGTATAATAGCTATATGGGCTAATGAATAGGAAATTGATCAATGTTTCCTGAAACAGACCCCAGTTTTGAAGAAGTACCCAGCTCAAAAATCAATAACAGAACTGATGCTGCTCACAGGGGCTGTCCAGAGCTGTGTAATTGCCTGGATTTTTGAGCCTGATGTCTCTGCCTGGAAGCTAAAGTGGGACTTCGCGCTTCTCAGCATTGTATATTCGGTTAGTATCTCAAACTAGGGTTTAGATTTTGTTTGGCTAGAGCAAGGATTAATGAGAATAAATTTCCACAATCCATAAAGATTATTGTTGTAAGTTTCTGGATTAGATTTTGTCGGTATTTTTAGCATTAACGGAGTGTGATTCACTAAAAAATACTGACACAATCCAATCCAAAAACTTACAGCCATAAAACAAAGATATTAAAAATTTAGATAGGAACAAAACTAAATTTATTTCACTCATTTTCAACCATTGGTATGGAGGCAGGGAGTACTCTGTTCAGCATTTGCATTCTTTGTGCAAGCCTATTGTATCCATGAAAAGGGGCCTGTCTTTGCAGTAATGTTCAACCCATTATCAACAATTTTGGTTGCAATCCTGGAGCGGCTGATACTTCATGCGAATCTTTATGTGGGAAGGTTGGATTTCTCAATCATTTTTGAAAAATCTTGGGATTTTTTTCCTACTGTTCTAATGAAGAGATATCGGCCTTCTTACTAAAACTCTTTATGTCAAAACTTCAAAGTGAATGTGAAGTATATTCATAGATAAAAAGCTTATATTGTGTGTGATGGTATACCAATTTCACAGCTACTTATGACTGGACTTTACTTGCTCTACAGCGTGGTAGGAGGAATTCTCATAATTGCAGGGCTTTATACTGTACTGTGGGGCAAAGCAAGGGATCAAAAGGAGTCAGAGCCAAGAAAGGAGGAACCCAGAAATGAATCCAATGGTAACAATGGTAATTGTGCAGTTGATATTAATCAGCCTCTCTTGGAAAATGAAGCTCATCGTTCAGAAGGAGGAGTTTCTTAATGGTGACCTGCCACTGAATATACTCTCCAAATGGAAGACGCCATCTAAATAACCTTTGGAAGAGCTGAGCTTGTTATGACTGTTTGTACAAAGATCGAATAGTCAAAAAAATTACACCCCGCCTTTATCATCTTTATTTAAAAGTAGCTGTCTTATTCTTTGTCTTATTGGTATGTACAGGATATAGGCCTTTTTCAGTGCTCAGCATGTGAGATTTTTTTTAGGGTTTTAGATCCTGTATCAATTCTAGGCTGATTTTTTTTGTTGAAAGTAGAGGATCGAGGAGTATTTATTTTATCAAAATTGTGTGGGTCAAACATTTGATATTTAAGAATATTTTTTTTTTAATAAAGATTTACACATATGTGAAATGCTTTTAACGATGTTAGTCTTACAATACTATTAAATTTTGGGGCAGCACATGCATGCTGATTTCCAAAAGAATTTACAGATGTCATTGTAAAAAAATATGTTATAGATAAAATATTTTATATTTAAGACTTAAATATAAGTTAAAAGTAATGAAATCTTAATATGTGTAAAAAATTATATATTTTGATGTAATGACTAGTGTAAAAGTTGATAAATAATTAAAATATAGTTTAATTCCATATACATGCATTTCTATAGACTTGTCTCAATCTCTAGTTTATTTGTTCTTTATTTTGAGTCAAATTTTCAATTATGGAACTTACATGAGTTAGATATGTGGGCATGAATAAAGAACCTTAAACTTTTGAATTCAAGTTTAAATTATGGGCATAAACTAACTCCCTCTAGCTAGTTGTTATGTGTCAACTTGAGCATAAAATTTGTTAACTTGTGTGTTAAGGTGTTGTATTCAAGGACAAATCCTAGTTCATCGTCATCATTGAAGATAATCAAAGAGAGCAATTAAGATATATCCATAACATTTAGGAGAATGAGCATTGCATCATTAACTCAATTAACATATCAAGGATCATTACATTTTTCGTTGTCTTTGATCATTTGTACCAAATTGTTGGCTTGATAAAAAGAGTTTGACCAAAGGAGAAAATTCCTTGCCTAGAAAATCCATAAAGGTCCCAGACATGAAGGCAAACACATTCTTGACATCAAATTTAGCAAAGTTCATGGATGTGTATAGAGTTTAAATCTATATGAAAGGTTTAGAACCACAAGTATGCAGATCAGTTTGTTGCACCCAAACTCCAATTTTGGAAGATAAAGTGATTTCAGTAGTGAGCACCTTATTTTTTTCCCACAAGCTCACAAAATATAGCAAACAATAAACACTTCTTGAATTTAGTGACCTTATCAGTAGTAAAGTATTACCCAAAAGTATTGGTAACAAATATGAAAACCTCTTTATTCCAAAATTCTAATTACAACTCCAATAGTCTAACCCAAACAACGAACTTTATGGAGTCATCACTCAAAGGGATAAACCCCAAGGACCAATTTTTTAGACAAAGACCATTTAACCCCATAAACCAAGGACCATCTTGAATAACTCTAGAGAAATCTTTAGAAAAAGAAAAGGAAAATAAGAAAAAAAATTAGCATAGAGATAACCTCTATCTGGCCTCTTAGTTTTTAAATATGAAGCACCCATCTTCTAATAGAATCAATGTTGGGACGATTACCATAGAATCTCCCAACCAAAGAGTTTTGAAACTAAGCAATTGACTTAACCATAAGAGAATCAGGGACATAAAGTATTCCCCTCCTCCATGGCTTAGGTAGGGAAAGAATCAACAAACCCATTCCCTAGCACTCCTAACAGTAGCCCTTGAGCATTCCACCACACTATCACTCACAACAGTCACAAGACCGACATCATCCTTTGAAACTCCTAGAGCCCAAATAGGAGCAACAATAGGGGACAAAGTCTCCACACTATGCACATTAGTCCCGCTCTCCTTAATAGTAGCCATTGAACATTCATTCACACTATCACTCACAAAATTCACAAGACCAACATCCTTTGAAACCCCAAACCCTGAACAAGAGCAATAGCAAGGAATAAAATCTCCACACCAATCATAGAAGGAACACTCTCCTCAATAGTAGCCTTTGAGTATTCATCCATACTATCACTCACAATAGTCTCAAGACCAACAACTTTATTTGAAACACCTAGAGCCCGAACAAGAGCAATAGGGAATTTGGGGGTAGGAAGCACACCATTCCCAACAAAAGCCACTAGCACACTCACCATAGCAACAACCCCGAAGCATTCACCCATGCTAGTCACAACTTCCTCAACACTAACATAACCAATCTACAAGCAAGGACTAGCAACAATCTTTGAATCACAAATCCTCGTCTCACCATGAACCTCGGGAACCTTTGGAGCTTGAATAGGAGCAACAGCAAGGGGTGAGGCCTCCACATCAAGCACAATAGGATAAGGGTAAAAAATAAAAAACCCCTTCTTGAGGGCATGGCCAAGGTCATCAACCCTTGAGCTAGACATAATAGCATAAGAAGAGTGTGCCAAAGAAATATTTCCCTATGTCTCCTTCCATAAATCAAGGAGAGTAACATCCTCCTCATCTAAATCAGAATTGTACTTCTAAGCCTCCAACCATGGGGTCAAAAAAGAATCCACGCCTTCGTCTGCTAACGAGTAACACCATTCCCCAACTAGCTCACTATTGTTTTCTTCCCCTTCCCCTTGATCCGAACCAAACCCACTTCCTCATGCACTCCCTCCACTTCTTCCATCTTTGCACCCACCTTTGCACATGTCATTGCTCTCTCGCTCCATGTTGTATTCAAGAATATGTTAATCAAAGTATCTAAAATAGATTAAAATTGATATTGCAAGCATGAGCCTAGAATAGGGAAGGAAAAATATATGTTATTGTTTAATTAATTAGTTCACCCTAGTTTATTTATGTAGATGTGATTTATACCCTTATAATACATTCTAACAAAATAAAAGAAAAAATACAAAAGTAAAATTAATAGATCACCATCTCATTAAGTACATGTGCAATTTCATTAAAATGATGGGAATGTAGATCGCCCCATGGGTAAGCAACAACCCACTTAAAGATTTTTTTAAAGGGAGAATCATTATCCATCCACCCATCTTGATAGTCCTAGATGGAAAGTAACAAAATCACCACCTAACTAGGAGGCTATGACATAATAGTTGTGGTATTTGTACTAACCTAAGAAAGAGAAGGCCAATCAAATGTTGTAATAGTATTTTCATATCCCAAATGAGCCTAGCCCCCTCCACTAAGAACGAAGAGACAAGAAGCAACTAAAATTGTGTGAATGACTCCTAGTAGTGCATGGTAATAGCCCTTAAGGTGGATAGTTAGGATGAAATTTTCTTATAGTGCAAAATGTAATCACCTAGTAGTTGAACAAATCCTAGAGGCATTAAAATTTCAAGTCTATTTCCTCAACCTACACCTCGATTGGAAATTAAGTAGAGGTGAGGTTCATGGACTTTCTCGTTAAGAGAAAATGAAACATCAACAATGTATAAATTAAAAGTAACATTATTTATTTATTTATATAGTTGAGAAAGAACGCGAGCTTTAAAAGTTTCCATAATTTAGCAATATAAGATGAAAAAGGTACCATATTCTTAAATAAAACATTTTTTCAAGAAAATGGCTCATAATGAATGTTCAAAAAATGATATGAATCTAATTTTGAGAACTTTAGGCCCATAGACATGTCCAAATATATGCTTGAAGGTCTCAAGTTTATTGCAAGCAAGAGATATTGGATTAGCAATGTCAATGTGTAAAATCCCTTATCCTAAAGGTAATCCTTGGTAAACCATAGATCAAAGAAATTAATTAATTTTAGGTTCCATTTTGGATTTCCAAATCCATTAAAGATGACAAGGCTAGGCTTTGGGGATGGGGTAAATTGAGATCCAACTTTCCAAATTATATGATGAAGGTTTCATCATCCTTGAGCTAGAAGCTTTGTTGGGCCATTGTTCATGCCAAGTCCTTAACTATGTCACTTAATAACCTCTCCAGTTGATTCATTAACCATTTCCATAGTTCAAGCCTTGAGGACAAGACTTTATGAAGGGGGAAATGTTCGAAGTGTAATGCGCTGGCCCTTTTTTATTATGGTGTTACAAATCTTGTTGACAATTCTATTCCCCAAATTAGATATACTCATGTGTCACAAAGGCCTCAATGGTACCAAATAAATGGTTAAAGTTTGATCATACAACACATGGGATCTTGTGTAAAACCATACATGTCATTAGGGCCATTTATAGATCCATACATGTGAGTTATATATTAATCTTATTATATGGCTAAATAATCCATAAAAGTTCATGATTATAAAGGAAGAAATAATAATGTGGGAAGAGTGTGATTAGGGGTTATGATGAAAGGATATGAGGAAGAGGCACTATGAATAGTCATAAAGAGGCTTTATAAGGAGGAGGAGGGGATAATATAATAAGTATGAAAGATATGTGAGATATATATGCAATTTAGAATAAACAGAGTGGATGTGATAAAATAAGAGTGAATTTAATGAGGGGGAGTGGAGAATGCAATTATAGAATACAAGGATGATAAGTAATAAGATAATGAAGAGATCATATGCATATTAATGCAATAGTGTATGATTAATGTATAAGGGACATTAGATATATATCATTAAAGGAAATATATATGATCCTGTATTATATATGTTAGTATATGAATGGGTGTTTTATTTTTATTTAGTCTATTATTATCTATAGGCATATACCCTTATCTAACTGCATCATATTAAATTAAAACAGTAAACATATTTTAAACTAATAGAGTAGGCTTATGGTTTTATGTCAATATTTGGTTTCATTGTTGGGACATTATTTGTTTGTTCTTAGGGAGGAGGCACATAACTTGAAAAATAAGTTGTGATAGAATATATAAGGGAAAATAAAAGAATTTATTCATACAATATGAAAGAAAAAATCATGGAATAGTGTGGTTATGCACACCAAGACCTATCACTCAAGGAGGGCTAGGCATCTAGGAGATGGCATATGAAAGGGGGATGATCTTGAAAATAGGTAACTATTGACTCAAATTCATTATAGTGGTTATAGTTGTATGAAAATAGGTTATAAATGATTAAATAAACTAAAATGAAAAAGACAATAAGAGAATTGTTCTTAAAATTGAGATGGGTTATGAAGAAAGTGTGAGGATAACCCTAGTTGATAAAAGAAGGGAAGAGGCGAGAAAGATGAGATAGAAACAAGATAGAGAGGATAGGTATTGCAAGAGAGAGGAGAAAAGAAATATGTAGTAATAAGAAGCATTTGTGATCATTGAAGAACACACTAGTAGGGCTATAATAGAGTCCCCAAATGAAAATGTTGAATTGATGTGGTTATCTAATGTCATGGTGCTTAGAAATGTAGATAAACTAGAAAGGTTAATATACCTCTTTAAAATTGCCAACAAAAATATATAAACTATTATTTAAAAGTTAAGACATTAAATGAATCATCAATAAGTATGGAAGGGTTTGAATCATTAGGAAGAGGTGCTACAAGGGCAATAGAGAGAAAGGTTTAAAAGTAAGAAGGCTTTGTCATTAGTGAAATTAACACCCTAGGAATTAGTGATAGAGGATGATTTTAATATAACATATCCCACCTCTATAGTGATAAAGGGATTTGAGAAGATCATAATACCAATTTGTCAATTTATGAGCTTGACCAATAGAATAAATTGATGAAATGCTATGCTCAATAGGAGCATTTTTCAAAGGACAGGGAGACTATAAACATATTGGAATTTGAAGAGATGGTAGAGAAAAGAAACGAAGAAGAGATGAGTCATAAAATGTATGCTTCTAATAAATTAACAAATAATAATGAGTTATAAAAGGTCACGTCCCCAACCATAAATAAATCATTAGAATAATTACCTTGCTTGACCAACTATCATGTATTGTGCCATTTAAGAATAAAAGAATTTCAAAATAAGGTATAGAGAGCAAGTAATTAAGAAGACTTGAGGAAGCAACATATTGAGAATTGTGTGAGAGAGATTGTGAGAGATATAAAAGAGATTATGAATAAATATTATTTTGATATTGAGTTAGCTAGAAATAAAGGCTAGAAAACAAGACCAGTGAAATATAAAACATAGGAAAAATACCTAAGAAAATAGTAATTGAGGAAGAAAAAGGGGAAGAAAGAGAGAGAGCTAAACAAGAAGTTAGGACAATGCTAGTTAAGGAAAATCGAGGAAGGATAATTCAAAATCCACCTACCCCAACACCTTCTAACATGAAAAATAATAGAATAATTCTCCTAATTTCTTGGAAGGGCACAAGGATGGCACAAATTATATGTTGATCCTAGGATCTGCCTAAAGGAGACTACACATCAAAAATAATAAAGTTAAACTTTATGAATTCATGTGGTCCTTGAGGGATGATACATTGAAGTGGTACATAAAAACATGTTCTAACCATGACAAAGAGTGGGAAGAACTAAAGATGGAATTATCAAATAAATTTCATTTTCCAAAAGCCCCGTCCAAGTATGTCAACAAGAAGTGAGAGATGGTCCAAAATAATTTTGAAGATGCCAAAAACTATGAACAAATATTTAAGTGTAGTGACAATATTGGATCAACCCTTGACCATGAAATAAAGGGTAGAATGGTTCACTTTAGGTCTTGTTCCAAGACCAATCCTATATGAGAAGATGGTTGATAATGTTAAGGAGATAGTTGAGATGACATCAATAATTGGTTCCCAATCATGGAAAGTCAAAACTAAGATTAAGAAACTTCAAAATGAGTTTGTACAACTAATATTAAACCAATAAATTATAGAAAAAGGTGATACAAGAAGCATATGCCCTTAGAGAAGGTTAAATATATGGTACAACCATTTTCTTATAAAGAAGGCCATACTAGAAATTAGTTATTGGCAATAGAAGGGAATGGAAATGTAATTGCATTGAGGAATAAACTTGGAACCATGAAAATAAAATCAAGAAAGGTATATTGTGGTATATTTAGGAATGGGATAACCATGAGTTATGACTATCCTCTATTATATATTTTAGGTATTGGAGGAAGACGTGAGAAGTGTGAATTACAATGTGATGGATTCTAAATTGATGATGATGCAGTAAGATAAGTAAGTATGAATGAGGTTCATGTGATGGACACAAAACTTCTATACCTATCTACACAGGGTGGCCAACCACCACAACCTATCCCCCATACACAATAAGAGCATCAAACACAAAATTTCACACAAAGATAACTCGCAAGGGGTAATAAGAAAGGATACCAAGGAGGTTACCATAGAAGAAGTAGTAGGGTTAAGAGGTTAGAAGAAAATAAAACACATCACATGTTACTAGTGTGGAAAAATAGACCATTATGAAAAATACATCGTGAAGATCTTCATGCAAGAAGGTTGGATTTCTCAATCAGTTTTGAAAAATCTTGGAATTTTTTTTCTACTGTTCTAATGAAGAGATATCAGCCTTCTTACTCAAACTCTTTATGTCAAAACTTGAAAGTGAATGTGAATTATATATTCATAGCTAAAAGGCTTATATTGTGTGTGATTGTATACCCATTTCACAGCTACTTATATGACTGGACTTTACTTTATCTACAGCGTGGTAGGAGGAGCTCTCATTATTTCAGGGCTTTATACTGTACTGTGGGGCAAAGCAAAGGATCAAAAGGAGTCGGAGCCAAGAAAAAAGGAGGAACCCAGAAATGAATCCAACGGTAACAATGGTAATTGTTCGGTTGATATTAATCAGCCTCTCTTGGAAAATGAAACTCATCGTTCAGGAGGAGGAGTTTCTTAATGGTGACCTGCCACTCAATATACTCTCCAAATGGAAAACGCCATCTAAATAACCTTTGGAAGAGCTGAGCTTTTTATGACTGTTTGTTCAAAGATCGAATAGTCAAAAAAAGTAGTTGTCTTATTCTTTGTCTTATTGCTATGGACAGGAGATACCATTTTTCAATGCTCAGCATGTGAATTTTTTTAGGGTTTTATATAAAATTTATATAGTTGTGTACGAATTTTAGGTTGAATTTTTTTAGTTGAAAGTAGAGGATTGAGGGGTATTCGTTTTATCAAAATTGTGTGGGCCAAACATATGATATTTAAAAATATGACCTTCTTAGTAAAAGACTAAAGATTGACACACATGTGAAATGTTTTTAATGATTTTAGTCTTAAAATACTGTTAAATTTTGGAGCAACACATGCACGTTGATTTCCAAAAGAATTTACAGATGTCATTGTAAAGAAATATGTTATAGATCAATTTTTTTCCTTAAAAACTATTTAAAATATTTCAGACTTAGATATAAATTAAAAGTAATGAAATCCTAGGATGTGTAAAAAATTATATATTTTGTTGTAATGATTAGTGTAAAAGTTGGTAAATAATTAAAATATAATTTATCCCATATACATACATTTCTATAGACTTCTCTCAATCTCTAGTTTATTTGTTCTTTATTTTGAGTGAAATTTTCAATTATGGAACTTATATGAGTTAGATTTGTGGGCATGAAAAGGAACCTTAAACTTTTGAATTCAAATTTAAATTATAGGTCAAAACTTACTCCCTCCAACTAGTTGTTATGTGTCAACTTGAGCATAAAATTTGTTAACTTGTGTGTTAAGGTGTTGTATTCTAGGACAAATCCTAATTCATTTTCATCATTGAAGAGACTCAAAGAGAGCAATTGAGATACATTCATAGCAATATAGAGAATCAGCATTGCATCATTAACTCAATTAACATATCAAGGATCATTACATTTTTTGTTGTTGTCTTTGATCATTTGTACTAAATTGTTGATTTGATAATAAGAGTTTGACTAAAGGAGAAAATTCTTTGCCTAGCAAATCCATAAAGGTTCCAGACATCAAGGCAAACACATTCTTGACATCAAATTTAACAAAGTTCATGGATGTGTACAGAGTTTAAATCTTCATGTAAGGTTTAGAACCACAAGTATGCAAATTAATTTTGTAGGCACAAAAGTGAACTAGAACATAGGACAAAATTCAATGAAATAGAGGTATTATTTTCATAATTTTTAGAGCATTGACAAATTAATTGATAAATCTAGTGACATTTATCACAAGGAATCTTTATCAAATACAAAGTTGAGTATCATTAGTGTTATTTATATAAATTTAAGCATGTATTTAAATGGTATCAATTTCAACTTAATAATTTAGGGCTCTATATATTTTATTGTTTTTATTAAGGTAAGTAGGGATTTTGAAAGTGTCTGCACACTTGTAAAAAAAATTAGAAAATATAGGCATTAACCACTAAAGGACAACAAGGAATCTAAACAAGAAATTACACAGAAAAAATTGAAACACTATATAACCTAACAACCTACCCACCCAAAGTCATGGTGGTTTGAAGCCAAATCGTATTGATGATTTTTGCTTAATCATAATACAAGGATCCAACTACCCTAAACTTCTTTTTTTGGAACAAGAGAGATTTGTAAGATCACCA
Organism: Sequoia sempervirens; assembly: GCA_007258455.2. Taxonomy (NCBI): domain Eukaryota; kingdom Viridiplantae; phylum Streptophyta; class Pinopsida; order Cupressales; family Cupressaceae; genus Sequoia; species Sequoia sempervirens. Next base: position 118,667,997 of record VDFB02000363.1, on the reverse strand, counting down.
AAAGAACCTTTATCCAATCCTGGAACATTTAAATAGAAATCCATCACTATAGTCTATAGGAGCTTTCCCCCTATTTTCATCCTTATGCATATCCTCAAAGGAAATAGTATACTCCTTAGTAGTAGCAAACTTAAGTTCCTTTTTCCTCCAAATGAGATGGAATTTCTTGATGCTTGAACAACTAGTTGTGGTATGACCAACTTTACAACAACATTGAAAAATAACTGAAGAGTCTTTGAATTCAATTTGTCGCACCCAAACTCCAATTTTGGAAGATAAAGTGATTTGAGTAGGGACCTTATTTTTTCACAAGAAATAAAATATAGAAAACAATAAATGCTTCTTGAATTTAGTGACCTTATCAACAATAAATTATTGCCCAAAAGTATGTGTAATAAGCATGAAAACCTCTTCATCCCAAAACTCCAATGACAACCCCAATAGTCTAACCCAAACAAGAAACTTGATGGAGTCATCACTCAAAGGGTTAAACCCCGGAGACCAATTTTTTAGGCAAAGACTATTTGACCCCATAAACCAATGACCTTCTTGAAGAACTCTAGAGCAATCTTTAGGAAAGGAAAAGGGAAATAAGAAAAAATATTCAACATAGAGACAACCTCTATCTTGCCTCTTAGTTTCTAAATTTGAAGCACACACTTCTAATAGCATCAATGTTGGGATGATTACTATAAAATCTCCCAACCAAAGAGTTTTAAAATTGAGCAATTAACTTAACCATAAGGGAATCTGGAACAAAAAATATCTTCCCCTCGGGTTCATGGATTGGATAGGAAAAGCATCAACAAACCCATTCCTTGGCACACTCTCCTCAATAGTAGCCCTTGAGACTTCACCCACACTATCACTCACAATAATCGTAGGACCAAAAATATCCTTTGAAACTCCTAGAGCCCAAATAGGAGCAACAACAAGGGATAAACTATCCACACTAGGAACATCAAACACACTCTACTCAACAGTAGCCATTAAACATTCACCCACACTATCACTCACAACAATCACAGGACCAACACCATCCTCTGAAACCCCCAAATCTTGAACAAGAGCAATAGCAAGGGATGAAATCTCCACACCAAGCATAGAAGAAACACTCTCCTCAATAATAGACTTTGAGTATTCACCCATGCTATTGAACACAATAGTCACAAGACAAACAATCACAATACCAACAACATTATCTAAAAACCCAAAATCCTGAATAAGAGTAGTAGTACATCTAGGGGTAGGAAGCACACCATTCTCAACTGAAGATACTAGCACACTCACCAAAGCAATAAATCTAGAGCATTCACCCACACTATTTACACTAGCCTTAACATTGGCATAACCAATCTATAATCAAGGACCAACAACAATCTTTGAATCGTAAGCCCTAATCTCACCATGAACCTTAGAAACCTCCAAAGCTCGAATAGGAGCAATAGTAGGGGATGATGCCTTCAAATTGATCATAATAGGATAAGGGAAGAAAAGAAACCCTTCTTGATGGCATGGCCAAGGTCATCAAGCCCTGAAATAGACACAAAAACAAAAGAAGTATGTACCAAAGAAATATTTCTATGTGCTTCCCTCCACACATAAAGGAGAGAAACATCCTCCTCATCTAAACTAGAATTGTACCTCTAAGCCTCTAAACATGGCATCAAAAAATAATCCATGTCTTCATCTGCTAACAATCAGCACTATTCCCCTTCATTTGAACCAAACCACTTCCCCTTGTGGTTCTTTCACTTCATCCATCTTTGCACCCACCCTTACATGTGTTGTTGCTCCCTTGCTCCATGTTGTATTCAAGAATATGTTAATCAAAGTATCTAAAATAGATTAAAATTTATATTGCAAGCATGACCCCGGAAGAGGGAAGGAAAATATATATTTTATTGTTTAATTAATTAGTTCACCCTAGTTTATTTATGCAAATGTGATTTATACACTTACAAAATACAAGAAAAAAATAAAAAATAATTAATAGGTCACCATCTCATCAAGTACATGTGCAGCTACATTTAAAGGATGAGAATATAGATCACCCCATGGGTAAGCAACAACCCACTTAAATATTTTTCCAAAGGTTTTCATCATTAACCACCCACCCATCTTGGTAGTCCTAGATGGAAAGTAACAAAATCACCACCGAACTAGGAGGTTATGGCATAACAGTTGTGGTATTTGCACTAACCTAAGAAAGATAAGGTCAGTTAAATGCTATAGTAGTATTTTCATATGAAAAATGAGCCTAGCCCATCCACTAATAACAAAGAGACAAGAAGCAAATAAAATTGTGTGAATGACTCCATCTAGTAGTGCATGGAAATAGCCCCTAAGGTGGATAGTTTGGATGAAATTTTTGTATAGTGCAAAATGTATTCACCTAGTAGTTGAACAAATCCTAGAAGCATTCAAATTCCAAGGCTATTTTCTTGGTTCCTAGAGCTTGATTGGAAATTAAGTAGAGGTGAGATATATGAACTTTCTCATTAAGAGACAATGAAACATAAACAATTTCTAAATTAAAAATAACATTATTTATTTATTTCTATAGTTGAAAAAGAACATAAGATTTCAAAGTTTTCATAAGTTAGCAATATAAGATGAAAAAGGGACCATATTCTTAAATAAAACATTTTTAATCAAGTGTTGATGTGGATGCATTTCCCTTAAGGTTGATGTTCTCTTGATCAATTATATCTTGGATGTAATTTATCAAGTGTAGATAAGTGATATTTTTTAGAATTTATGATGCCTTATAAATCTTATATTTTATAGATCTTATGGATCAAAAGAAAGAGGTGGATTTCCTTTGCTTATCCTCTTGCTTGGGTTGATTTATGGGAATGGAAATGCTAGAGGTATTTTGGTGACCTCAACATGTTCATGCTTGCAAGGGGTACAACTTAAATCCTCAAATTCATGTTTATAATTATGATTTCTTTCTAATAGAACTTGGATATCATCCTTTGTAGCTAAGTTTGGTTGGTTGGATTGATTTTATTTATTAGATTGATTGAATTTTAGATTAGGCTTTCAAGGTTTATGTGATCGAGAACTTATGTAAGGGGATAAGGTTTCCAATTTTTTGTTTGAGGTTTGAAGTTGGTGAAGCACATCTTAATTTTGGATCTATTTTTGGCATGAGGTAGCTACCTATTCTAGAATGATTAATTTTTAGTGAGGTTAACACATGGGATGTGTGGATCAGAAACTCCATTGGTGGATGAGTTAGGAACTACATGGGTTGATAGATTAAGGTTAGGATTGGTATGGGTAGTATGTCTAATAGATGATGGAATATAGATTTTTATGCATTGTTGGAGGGATTAGGATTAAAAGGGGGTGAGGGATGTTTTGATAAATTATGATTTATATGATTAGATGGAGGATTTGACAGTTTAGTATTTATATAGGTTGAGGAATGGTTTGATGGATTAATATTAGTATTAATATGGATTGATAGATTATTTTTTATGGATGGATCAAAGGGTAAAGATTTGAAGAATGAGGATTATCCATGCATATTTTTTCTTTTGGAAGGTTTCTCCTATGTAAATATTTAGGGTCATAGCTTGAGGGAAGCTTGGCTTTTGTACTTACGGGATGTCTAATCATGAAATTTTTATTTTGTAGTACATGATATGATCTAATGGGGTGTTTCTATTTTCATGAATATGACCAATAGATATTTGATTTAGGCTTGAGAGATAGCTATTTCTAGGTTGTGTTTGGAATAAAGGCTCTTGATTATTCATAATTGGGTGATTAAGGCTTATGAAAAGCTTGATTGAGATAATGACATCAACAAGTTCATTAACATATTCATATTGATCCATAAGACTATCATAATCATGATATTACTCCTAATTTAGAAGGCTATCATCATCATCATCAAAGTCAAATGGATTCATGTATTGGTCAAAAAAAGTATCATAATTTGGTGCTTTGATTAGGTTGGATTTATAAAGATCTGACCTAATTTTTTACATGGTTTAGCATAAGAAAGATGAAAATGAAGACACAAGAATGCCATAGCTATTTAAGTAGGAGTGTTTGGTTTTGTAGGCCCACAAACATACTTCACCCTAGTTGTAAATAATATGACCTATTGATCTCAAGATGCTAACCACTTTTGATCCTCAAGGTCACACTAGGGCATGAGAGGTGAGCATACATAGCCTACTATTCTATTTTTGGAAGTACAATTTGAGTAAATTCTTGGGGCTAACCACTTATTAGTTTACTATAAACACCAAATGGTCAAAGTACTTATTATTCTAGGTTTATACAATGTTTTCTAGGGGATTTCCTCATTATACTTGAAGGTATGTTAGAATTGAATCCATAAAATGAGGTTTATGTATAATGGCCTAGTATGAGATGGTATCCCACTCTCCTCCTTCACTAGCAAGCTATAAATTTTGATGCAATCTTAGTGTGAATAAAAAATTTACCCCTAAGGGAGAGTCTTTTGGTTCTCTCCCTAATTTATATATCCCAAGTTAGCCATCATGGATTCAACTCACTAGGTGATAAAATCAAAGCTAAGCTCACTAAAAAGAAACTAAAATAAAAGGACTAACCATTTTTATTTCCAAGGTTGCCTTGCATTGTGAGGAAAGAGCATAAATGAGATAGCATTTTGAATGAAAATAAAAAAGTAACAAAAGGGATGCTTATGACACTCAAGATCACCTTGTAACATGAGAGAAGAGAATCCTCACATTTAAGTGACACAAACATAGAAAATAAGTTCTTTGAACTTAAATGAAATGCGAAGTGTGAAGAAAAATAAGTACAAGGAGCATTTATTACCAAAGTCACCTTGCAATGTGAGGGAAAAACATACACATTATTGAAATATGCACGACTAACAATCAAGTTAATTTATTTTTTAAAAATTAGAAGAAAATAAAGAATGGACCTTGAAGTTATGTCTTGGTCAAAGAAATTTACAACAAACATTAGTATTTTGGAAAATGGTCTTCAAGCACATGAGCATTCAATGAGAGGTTAGAAAATAACACAAAAATATCAAAGAGACCCATAATAAAATGCTTAATTAGGTGTGGGTGCACCATTATGCATAGTGTATATTCCATTGAAAGTGTGCATACACTATTACATAGAGAGCCTACATTGGTAATTTATAAATCAAAATTATAGAATGAAAATGTGCTAAATAGATTACAAAATCAATAAAAATATAGATATGACAAATTAAAAGAAAAAATCTAAAATAGACAATGCAAGATATTAAAGGCACATGTGCCACTAGTTAGTGCACCTTCGACACTATGTTTGTAGGTGTGATATAAGGTCATGCATCTATGATGATTTTCTTTAGAGAATATTAAGTGCACATGTACTACACTAGGTGCACATGTGCCATCAAGTAGTGCAATTGCATAATTTTGTAGAGTACCTACACTACTAGCCAATATTTTGGGTTTCAGGTTTATTTGATTGTAGATGTGATGGAAAAAATTATAGATGTGTCAAAGTTTAGATCAAAAGCATTGTGGCATGGTGTGCCTATGTCAAACTAGGGAAATGATAAAAAATAAGAAAAATTAAAAAAAATCTTTAAACAAACTAAGAAAGGATAAAATTATCTATTGGGATGTGGTACTCTCATGCATTCTAGAATGCATACACTAAAATATAGAGGAAATCAATAGGAAACCATACATAAAATAAGAATGATACTCTATACCTATATACACTTCTAATAAAGAAAAGGTATGTGAAAAAAAGATAAAAGGGAAAAAATTTACCATATAAAACTTGACAAATTTTTGGGCTAAAGATGATTAGTTGATTATTGTCCAACAATCTAACATTGTTGAATATAATTTTTCTTCTTGAAAATGGCTTGTGGATTGGTCAATTTATAAATTTTGGATAGGAGTGATGGATGGATGAAATTAGAATTTGTGTAGTGGAAGAGTGGGGTTGATCCATATGCGAGGGATAATAAGATGTTGACAAGAGGTATCATGTGATATGTGCACATGATTGGGTAAAAAATTTATAAGAGATGGAGGGTGGAGATTTTCTTAAATGTTGATAGAAGGCGAGGATTGAAAAGGGTATTTTTGGAGCCTTGTGCACTAGGATTCATGTGTAATATTGACTTTTCTTATTTTAAATAAAGTAGTGGAGCAATGTGCAATTGATTAAATAGTTGACTTAAGCTTGATTTGTTTATTCAACTAATGACTTGGGGGATTTTAGAGGAATTAAATAAATAGTGTATTTATTTAATGTATGGCATAATGTTGGGGGAAATTATTAGTTTAATTAAATAAATTATTTATTCAAATAAGATAAAAAAATTAGGGAAAAGGATAAATTAGTTAAATTAATTAATTAAATAAAATTATATTTAATTAATGTTAGGAAAAAGGTTGGATTTATTAACTAAATAATCATGGTTTATTTTATTAATATTAGAAGAATAATTTGATATATTGATGTCAAAAATAGATGTTTGGGATGAATCTAGTGTGGTGGTTCAATAGAAGTATGGGTATACATTTTAGGTGTCTATAGTTGTCAACTAGAATCCCCTATTCCATGGATCTTCTCAAGGTAGAAATATGGGACTTTTCCTATTCTCCTGCATGCCCATCCTACTTAGAATTCTCATCTAAAATCTTTTCTTTCTTTTGATCCTCTAATCCATCATCTTGTTCTTTAACATATACATATTCCTTGTTTTCAACCTTGGTTTAAAAATGCATTATTTTCTTTCTTTCATTTTCTTTTTCCTATATAGGATCTAAAAATGATCTAAGCTTCATAAAAATCATATCTCTAGAATTTATTTATTTTTGAGTTAGAAAATTCCAAAGGTTATACCCTTTTTCATTCTCATAATAACCAACAAACATGTATTTATTTACTTTTAGATCTAGTTCAAATCACTTTTCCTTAAGCACATGAACATAAGCCTTACAACCAAATACCCTCAAAGGTGAAACATGAGATTTCTTACATTTCCATATTTCATAAGTATTTTTATCGGTAAGATTAGAAAATGGAGATCTATTAACCAAATAACAAGTAGTACTTATAGCCTCTATCGAAAAGCACCAACCTAACTGTGTACTAATTAACATACTTTTAGCTCTTTCTAGCAAGGTTCAATGTATGCTTTCTACTACCATGTTCTACTAATGTGTGTATGGTGTATTCTTCAATTAAAAAATATATGCATATTTACAAAACTCATCAAATTACTTATAATAGCATTCGCCCCCATTTTCATATCTCAACACCCTTAATTTATAATCTATTTACTTTTCAAAGAGGGTTTAAATTCTTTAAACTTAGTGAAAACTTTAAATTTAAAATGCATAAAATAAATATAGGTGTATATACAAGAATCATCAATAAATGTAATTAAATAATGATGTTTACCCATAGATTTAACATCCACTAGATGAAACATGTTCAAATAAATAGTCTTTAACAATATTTTAGCTTTGTAATTGCTCAGGGAAAAAGATGTTCTATTTTGTTTGTCAAACACACAATGTTCATAAAAGTCAAAATGTGCATCATCATAATAAAAATATTCAACTATTTTTTTATTAATTAGGGTCTTAAACCTTTTTTCACCAATGTGACCCAAACATTGGTACCACAACATACATAGATTTTTTTGGTTTTATTTAGATTTACAAAGTTAGAAAAAGTAGAGGTATTTAGCCTAAAAAATAGTCAACATAGAATCCTATAGCAACCACAAAGCTCCCTTTTATCAACCTATAATTAGTCTTATCAAATATCACATTCATCCCTAAATCATTCAACTTGTAAATAGAAATCAAAATTCTAGAAAGTCCAAGAAAATGTAAAACACTAGTAAGGTTTTTCACCCTCTCATCACTAAAACATAATTATACCTTCCCATGGCCAAGAATTTGACATGAACTATTGTCACCTAAATATAATTTTCCTCCATAACATACATGGTAGGAAGAGAATAATTCTTTGTGAGCAATCATATGATATAAGCAACTCAAGTTGATCAACCATGATTCATTAGAAATAGTATTAGCATAATTAAATAAGACTTCATCGCCTTTACATGAGGATTTTTCTGTGGATTCATAGGTATTCTTCGTGTTTTTTCACTACTTTTTCATATTCCTCTATTTATCACAATTCAACACTTCACTCTACTCTTCGTTAGGGTCTTAAAATGACCATGAGATTTGGATCTCTTTGTAAAATTTTACTTATTCCCTTTCAAGCCACCTTTATCCTTAGGCCTTCCCAAAAAATGTAATGCACCCTTTGAGTTCTCAACCATGGTTTTATTTCTCATTTATTTTATTAACAATGACTTTAGATCTATCATCTAATCACTTAGAGTAAGGATTAGATGTTCCCACAATTTAGGTAAAAAAAAGTAATAGTATATACACTTATCCTCCTCATCTAATTTGGTATCAATGAATCCTAACTAAATCAAAATTAAATTAAATATTTTTATTTTTCTACAATAAAGTTTTTGTAGAGGCCTACAAACGTTCAGGAAACTTGGTGTCAAACACACAATTCAGAGGGGGTTGTACTGAACAGTTCACTAAACCCTTGAAAGATCTTCACTTAATTTATCAACTAGGGCTAACGTAAACTTTTGATGATGTTGGCATTTTATGTGCTTTCAAAGACCCTTCACTGCCTATATCATCCTAGCATAGGTGTTTACACATACTGGAAATCCAAAATTGCATAACAGTGAAAAGAAGTAATGTTGAAGCTATTGCTATGAGTACTTGTAGCTAAAGACTATGACTAGTTCACTATCAAAAAATGAATTCTACATTTAACCAACACTTGCTAACTCAACTAAATTGGCTAACTCTGGAGAACAATACATGGAACATTTAAAGAATGAGTATTGGACAAGATCTTTTTCAAATTCATCACATGTAGAATTTGATTAAGATAAACATAATTATGAAACTCACTATTGTAATAGAAATAAATGTATAGGAAATAAAGTGGGGAACAATTACCTTGAGTGGCCCTCGCTCAAGTAACTATCTCCACTAAACACATGGAAATAGGGTGCTCCCTTTTGGAAGGTGGAACAAGGGAGACTAGCCTCCTATTTTGCTATAGTTCATTCAAGGAAACCCTAGAGATCTCAATCTAACCTGGTGGAATTAGGGAAAGAGATCTACAATAGGGTGTCCTAGGGGTGTGATTAAAGATAAAAGAGGGTTCACCACTAAGTAATTTCTTAGAAATAAAGATATGTAAATGACATGTAAATCTAACTATGTAACCTAGAATATGAAACTAAAAATCAGAATAATGAACTGAGAATGAACAGAGGGGCACCTGGAAAACTTGAGATGCTTGAAACAAGGTCTGCACTCCCAAAATTATGAATTTTGATGCACAATGGGACTGATATGCCAAATTAGATGATTTAGTCCCAATTTAGGGTTTCAAACTAAATTTGGAATTTGTAACTGGTAAAATAGGATCTACAAGAAATGGCTAAAAAGTGGGATGCTGGGACTCATATGCCCAAGGTGATGATTTAATCCCAGTGTTAGGGTTTGTCTAAAACTATGGTATCCTCTAGTGATCTTATATAGCTTCTCTCATGTCTGATTTCTGAGTCTAAAAGCTTGAATTTGAGCCTGTAGGTGACTTTCTATGATCTTGCAAGAAAGGTGACAACTTTGACAACTTTCTCCAACCTTGCTCTTCAATGGATCTTCAACCTAAATCAAACCCTTAAAGTAAAGGATCCAATCTTGTATGAAATGGCTAGCATGAATGTAGATCTTGACTCTTGATTGAATGCTATGGATTTTGACTTGAATGCTTGATTGAATCATAAAACCCTACATCACAAATTTTAGCTCAAAAACACACATGATGCATGATGAATTTGACATGATGCTTGAATCTTGAATAATTCTCCAAAATATTTGATAATCATCTCTTTAATGCCCTTGAATTCTCTCTTGAACATAAATTTTCTATAATGCTTGAACACTTGAAATCTTAGGTGAAATTATGTGAAATAACCTCGTATTTATACTTATTTATGCCAAATTTCTGAAAATTACAACACTACAAGTTGACATTAGATTTAGAAGAATAAAATCTTGCCAAGAATTTGAATTTAAAATAGGTCTAAGCTAAGTAGGAATCATACACTAGTTGGGGTGTATGAGTCCCAGTAGCCTAGGCTTGGGACACAAATTTCAAGAAATGTTAAGTTTAATGCCAAATTCAGGATCAAGCCCTAAAACTTAGGTGGGATCCATATGGGCCCAAGGTGGCATATGAGTCCCATATCACTAAATCTAGGACACATAACCCAAAAACACATGAATTATGATTGGTTATTAGATAAGTGTCAAGATTATCCTTGAAAAAATACATTAAATAAGGATTGTGGATGCAAAATAAGGCCAATTAAAGCATAAAAAAGCCAAATTAATTAATGAATCCCTAGATTAGTGTGAAAGTGTAAAGGTACACTTTACAACACCCTAAATAAGGCATAATTAGGTCCATTTAGTTTACAAGGGCCCTAAACTTAATGTAAATTTGAAAAACACATTACAACACTAAATCAAGGTGATATTAGGCTCAGTTTTAATATTAATTACTCCCAAATTAAGTGTGAAAAGGGATACTTTTTTCTACACTACATCCACAAAGTGAACTCAAATCTAACTCCTCAAACTAAATTAACATAATAGTAACTGAAAAGATCTCATTTCATAATTCAAGATATCACAATCAAAAGAGATTCTTCCAAAATATTTTATTCATAAGATCATGATTGAGAAACAAAGCATTATTTGTATAAAAACAAAAACTAACTAAATAGATCTATCTGCTATATTCTTGATTCCAACTTAAATAATTAACTCAACCATCAAACCATTCATATAGGTACGAGGGAGTCTTATTAGAACAAGGATTCAAAATATAAATCTAATCATAAATCACCACTCCCTACAAAATAGAGCATGATAAAGTTTGAGTAATCAAAGCGCAACTGAAAAGGAAGAAGAATTGAAATAGGATTGTAACTCTTGATATAACGGTTTTAAAACTAAAACATGGACCGTAGAAACAATCACATTAGATTCCCAATTGTAACAAAATTCTTCTCCTTTAGTGGTTTTATTAAATGATGTGATGATTCACAACAATCCTGACAAGGAGATGCCTTCATTTATGCAGCTACTATGTTCTTCTAACTTCCCCTACCTCACTGTTGAAGCTCCCTTTGGTTGTGGGTTGTACCTTCCAATTGTTGTGGGCTACATTCTATTGACTTTGGCTCCTTAGTTGTAAAGACAAGTTAGTTCACACAACATCTACACAATACTAATTTACATAATTTAAACACAAATGTTCATTGTATTCATAAATATCCGCATATTAACCATGCAATAACTATCATATCATAACCATATTCCCATAGACTTTAAACTAGGTCCAAGTTTGCATAATGATTATAAAAGATAGTAAAGTTTTAGGGATATATAGGAAATAAGTGTCTAGAGATGTCTAAAGCATGCAATGAAATAACATAAAACTAACTAATGGTAGGACTCATCATTTTCCATCCTTTATTTTTAAATAATATAGTTTCATCTTCAAATAATTTGTATTTAATAGACTCTTAGTTTGGTAGATCTCACCAGTCCTCTTCCATAGCGAATATATAATTGCCTTGTTAGAAAAGTTCAATAGGATAACTTATTTGCAAGAAATAATTAAATGGTTATGTTGGGAATAGGATGTTATTTAATTGCAATCCTAACATTATTTCATGTATCTCCTAACTCCTTGGAAAGTGTTTCCCAAACACTAGGATTAGAAAGAGATTAAATTTGAATCAAATGAACATCTAAATTGACATTTGTAATTAATTCTAAATGATAGGAACATGTGGGGATGCCCATGAAGAGATCCTATAAAATAGGAGCACATGGGGCACCCACATGGAAGGTGGAACTCACCTTGAGTTAAGTTAATTGTTTGGAGTAAAAGATAACACTTTAGTAATGCATGTAAAGATCCTAGAAGTTAGGGATTGTTGTTTACATGCATGGAGTTTAGTTTAGTTTAGTTTAGTTCAGATCAATTTAGTTCAGTTTAGTTTAGTTCAGTTTAGTTTAGTTTAGTTTAGTTCAGTTCAGTTATGGTTCAGTTATCTTCAGTTGCATGTAGTTAGTTTCAATTGAATGCTAGTTGACTTCAGTTGACTTGGAATGCAATACTAATGACTTGAGTTGCATGATAGATAATAGGTGACACATTCAGTTAAGCGGGGATGATCAATCATGCATGGTATTTGCATGAATGGTGGAGAGATATGTTTCAGTTAACAAATATTGACTTGGACCCACCTTGGGCACCCAAGTTGGCATCTTGGAGTTAACACTTTTGCATGATAAGATATTTTATAAGGTTGAGTTAAGTGGGCCCATTCTTGGGCACCAACTTTGAGGATAATCTTAGAAGATATCTTTGGAATCAACGTTGAGTTATGACTTCAGTTTGGGATGCCCAAATGGATGAAGGACTTGTTTTGGCATTGTTCTTCACAGTAGAACTCTACTTGCAAAGAATAGGTGTGGGTTTTGTGAGATAAGCATTGTGCTTTGTAATTGTAAACTCTTTGGAGTTTACAAGGCTCATTATTGTCTATATATTGCAGCAAGTTGAAAAGAGTTTATTAGATTTTATTTGTAGGTTGTGAAGAATTGTTGAACAAAAAAGAAGCATCTCAAGCAAAGATTGGAATTATTGTAATCTTATTCTGAGATTAAATAATACATTGATTCTTGGTGGAGTTTTTTCTTGAAAGGGTTTCTCCATGGTATATGATGTGTAACTTCTTTCTTTTGGTCTTATTCTTCTACAATCTTCTGTCTACTTCTACAAATGGTAAAATGAATTAAACAAATAATCATCCACAAAGAAATTGTAACAAAGAACACTTATTTATATCTATAGTATAATAGTTATAAAAGTATTATAAGTTATATAATAACCTCCATTTTCAACAGGCTGCTCATGTATTTTTCTCAAATTTATTCTATTCATAATTGGATACAATATCTAGTTGCTCTTTATTGTAATATCTATCCCCTAATCTCTCTCTTCAAGGAGATCCACCATCTTAGTTTCCACAAGTTGTAACTAGTTCCATTAAGTCTCTTAATCTTTGAGCAAGAAGTAGAGACCATGGTTTCCAATCACAAATTTACAAAATCAATCAAACAAATAATGCCCACTATAGCCAAAAAATCCTCCAGTACTTGAAATGTGTCCCATTCCCTATAGACTCAAGGCTCTAATGCCACATATTTTTACTTCAAAAGAAAACTATTACAAATGCTAATTCTCCAAAGAATATACAAATGCATATTTTTAGTAATTTACAACATTGGATTACCCATAAAGGTGTAATGTGAAAGAATAAATTAAGAAATATAAATAAAAACCCATGATAATAAAATGCACAACACTTGATGTATGTGGAGAACCCCTTTAGGGAAAATATTCAATATCAAAGAGAGGCTCGAGTATCTATTAATATTCTATAAATATATGTTATATGCAACACACTTCTCTCTTTAATCCAACATCATTCTAAAAATTTCTATGAACTTGGAAATAACCATCTACACCACTATCCCAAGGATCTAATATATAAAACAAGCGGTAAATACCATAGGCCAAAAACTATGCATTCATCACCTCCATGCAGATATCTAATGACCCAATCCACTTGGTCAACCTTCTAGAATAAAATGTAACTTATCATACACCACATATGAGTTAAAGATCTCATCATAATATTATAATTCCTCCATTAAATCCATGATCTCATTTCTAGTTGCTCCATATGGAAAAATCAATATGTTGTGATGACCCAAAATGAGAAAGATATTCTATAAATCCTATGTGACCTTTTGTAATTCTAGTTATTAATGTCATTACAAATACATTCAGGAGAATAAAACACTAATAAATAATTATCCTTGCAAATATAGGAGCTTCCACTTTCATCCTCTCCATGTTCTTTGGAGTACATACATTAGTTATTGTTTATAATTAAATCAATATTAGAGGATTGTAAGGCGAATCCACCCTATAATCCTAACAAAGGAGTTTCTATAAAGAGGAGAAGGGGATATAAGAAAATAAGTGTGAATGATATGTGAGAGATATGTAAAAGATAGAATGAGAACAATGAACATGATAGAATAAAAGAGTGAATGTAGTTCAAGGAAGACTGGGGAAAATAATGATTGAATGCAAAAGTGATATCTTATGATAGAATAAAGGGATCAAATAAATGTGAATATAATAGAGTATGATAAAAGTATGAGAGACATTATATATTATTAAAGGATATGTATATGATCCTATTTTACTATTCACATAAAATTGCATTCTGTTGAATATATACTCAACATTCTAATGACATAATTGAAATGACCTCAAGGTGTGGGACCTTGCAAGTTGAGGTCAAGTCTTCAGAGCAGGCCAACTTCCTCTTCTGATCAAAGTGCAGATGTGTTGGTCCAACCCAACACATGAAATCCTACCACTACCCTACTCTAACAATTCTCAATGGAAAAAGGATAAAAGGAATATGTAAAAGGGAAAAGGGAGGTGATACACCAAGATAGAGATGTGTTTCTTCCTGCTTCAAACAACACCATGTATCAATGAAATGACCAAAACACTTATTCAGACATGAAGGCAATGAAGATCTACATAAACATGCAAGAGATAATAGTGATAATAGTTAAATTTTATTAATCATAAGACATAGAAGCAATCTTTACAGTGTCAAAATGCAAAATGCATTGTTTTCTAGAGAAAGCCCTAGAGGAACTAGAGGAAGAACCCTTAAAAATACATATATAATGCTTGCCATTATAGTTGAGGAATAACTGAGATAACTTCAGAGTAAGCCTTAACCTAACTAGGGTTAGCAGTTAGTAGAAATTCGATCAAATTAAGGGCAGAGGAGTTGTCCATCAAATCTCATGTTGAGATAGGTTTAGAAAACCCTAATGTGTACACCATGCCTTTGCATTGAATGTTCTATAAGTGAAAAAAAGATAACTCTCACGAAATCTGCTATGAAATCCAATCTGCAACTGAAGGAATGTCTCTTCCATATATAAAGAGGTATGGGTGCCACTTTTGCATTGAATATGGCATGGAAATCTACGAAGGATAAGCTCTACAACTAGAAAATATGATCCTAGTAGCTAAAAATGTTGCTCAGTCATTACTACAAGCACTCTCACAAAATGATGTACTTAGTCGTTAATTGATTTGAATCTGGGTCGTTCAATCTGAGATGGAGGATCAAGATCAAAGCTCTTTAGCAAGTTTAAAACATGACCGTCGATCTATATAAGATACAAGATCAATGGCCCGCGCGCCCTCTCAGGCCGGCGCAAAACCTTTTAAAAATGCTTCAAGAGAGAACGCGCTATGAAGATACACCTATCCTTGTCGTGATAAACTCAGTGCTCTTTCATTATGGATACAAATATGCTCCAAAGAAGTGTGTTGCGATCAGATCATGACACGCGTTGACATCATGTGCATCCTGCCTATCATAGTTTCACAATACAACTCGGCTCGTAAAATACACTCTGAAGGGACCTAACGCTGCAATGGAAATCCCACACTTGTCTTCACATCATTCATCTTGGCCTGGTGCATTTCTTTTATGTGCTTGCTTCATAAAAATATGCTCTGAAGAGGGAGCATGTTGCAATTAAATGATGACACGTAGCCCCATCCTATAGATATTGCTTGAAAAAAAAATTGTGTTAGATATAAGGGAACGCACTACGAAGAGGGTATGTGTTGCACTATGGGTTAGACACGTGTCCTATGGGTTCGTGAAGACTTAAGATCATAACGCGATACATTTAAATTATTTCAAAGAAAGGGGACCGCTTGGTTGCCTAACACAAGGGGCTGGTTAACACATGAAGCAACAAACCTTAAGTCACAACTTAAGAGGTCAAACAACGAGATATAGGGAGTCAACACAAATTAAAACAAAAGTAACTGCAATGTTTCCTAGAGCTAGGGTTTTGAACAAAACATAGGATTTAAGAAGCCCTACTACATGATTTTCACACTCCTCCCTGCATAATTAAAGGTTTCTTCAAAATTTCAAAAGACCAAAATTCCACATAGATGTAAAATTTTGCAAGTACCACCAGGTGGCACAAAGTGGCATTTACATTTGAGGGTGTATGAATGTGTGCATATTCTTTTGATTTATTTTATTATTATAAACATGAATAAGCCATTATTCTCTAATTGCATCACACTAAAGTACAACATCAAACATATTTCAAACCAATATCCAAATGACATTTTATGTCAATATTTCATTTCATTGATGGGAATTTAGTTGTTGGTGCTTGGGGAGAACACACATCATACAAAAATGTTATAATATATATAAGAAACAAGGGAAATTGGAAGAATTTTTCAATACAAGACAAAAGAAAATGTCATAGAATGGTGCAATAGCACACACTAAGGCCTAGCCCTCATGGTGGGGTGGGCATTTAGGGGATGGCATAGGAATGGGGATAATCTTTAATAGAGGTGACTATTGAATCAAATCAAGCTTGAAAATCAAGGATGTATAATAATAGGTTAATAATGATTAATAAACTAACATGGCCAAAGAAAATAAGGAGGTATGAGAATCAATGCTAAAATTGAGACATGTTATAAAGAGTGTGTGAGGAGAACCCTAGTTGAGAAAGAAATGGAGAAAGAGAGAAATATGAGACATAAACATGAAAGAGAGGAAAGGTGTTCAAAGAGAATGGAGAAATGAAATATTTAGGAAGAAGCATTTATGAATATGGAAAGCAGACCAGTAGAGCTATGATATAGTTCCCAAATGATCATCTAATGATATAGTGCTTACAAGTGTAGAGGAACTAAAAATGTCAACACACCTAATTAGAATTGTTATGAAAAATATACAAATTATGGTTAAAAAGTTAAGAGATTATGAAGCACCAACATTTGTATGGAAGGGCTTGAATAATTAAGAGGTATTACACTAATGATGGGGAGAGAAAGGCTTAATTATTGGTGAAATTCATACTCTAGAAATTGATAATAGAGAATAATTTAAAAAAAATATAATCTATCTTTATGGTGATAGAGATAGTTAAGAAATTTGTAATATAAACTTCTCAATCTATGAACTTGATGGATAACATAAACTAATCGAATATTTGTACACAATAAAAACAAACTTAATAAAACAAACCAGAAAAAGAAAAAGAAAAAGAATGATAACAAATTTACTAATGCTAAATTAACAATTAAGAATGAGTGAGAAGACTTAATTATTGGTGAAATCCATACTCTAGAAATTGACAATAGAGAATAATTTTAACGAAATATAATATACCTTTATGGTGATAGAGATAGTTAAGAAATCTGTAATATCAACTTCTCAATCTATGAACTTAATGGATAACATAAACTAATTGAATATTTGTACACAATAAAAATAAACTTATAAAAAACAAACCAGAAAAAGAAAAAGAAAAAGAATGATAAAAAAATTGAATGTTAAATTAACAATTAACAATGAATTACAAAAGATCACATCCACAACCAAAAAAAATAGATGACCCCAACTAACCAACCATTATTCTTATCATTGAAGAATCGGTGAATTTAAAACAACAAAAACAAAAAACAAAAAAGATGATAGATAGGTATGAAAGAAATGGTTTGTTAGATATGTAAAGGAGAATTTGGGTCAACGGTATTTTGATAGGTATGAAAGATATTGGAGAAATGGTCATGTTCACTCACCCATTGATATTTGTTCTTACATGATGTGAATTTCCTTGAAATAATATAATAGATAAAGAAAACAAAAGAAATGAATGATAAATATGTAAGAAAATATTTGTTCAAATATAAAGAAGAATTTGAATAAAAAATATTTTAATAGATATAAAAGACATTGAAAAAATACTCATGACAACTCACCCATTGAAACAATATAATTGTGATAGGTACATATAACTACATCTTTTTGTTCTTTTAATTCTCAACTAACACCATCTAAAGTTTTGGGGACTTTTGGGTCTCAAACAAAACAAACAATACATCCTTTTCATGCAAACTTTAATATTTATTTTGAGTCCATAGGACATAAAAGATCCTTGGGACTTCTCCACTTACGGGCATTCATAAGGGTCACCTCACATCTAATAAAACAAGTCTCTAAAATGTTTTATACTACCACAAACTACCCACAGCATATGACTTCTTTCATTCTCATCTTTCTTATATTTAGTGTCCCAACGATTTTGACCTTAAATGTATTATTATCAATGGATATTGATAATTATTTGAAAATACAACACCATACATTTCAATCACATGATTTTTAAGATTTTTATTTTTGTTTTTTAATTTAATTTCATAATACCATTATAGTTGGTCAATAGTTCTATAATTATTAGAGGAGGTGGAATGTGACATGTCGATAAGATTGAATCTAAGGTGTTTTTGTTATTATGTGGAATGAGACGTGTTTATGTTTCATTGGTGTTTAATTTGAGTTGGGTGAATTTGTAATTATATGCAAGCATTTATACATACATGTATCCAAAACATGTGTCATAAAATTTAAAATAAATTCATCTCTCTTTGCACAAAAAATCTAGCTGATTGTTCATAAAGATTAATATTATTTGCTTTGGTTGTATGCATTATAATATATCTTCATTTATTTGTATTATGATCTAATCATTGGAGTAGGTTGAATGTGGCATATTGATTGAATCAAATATGATATTAAAACATATGGAATGTGACATATTGAAGAGATTGAATCCAAGTTGATTTTGCAGTATGTGGAGTGAGACACATATGCTTTTTATGCTAATTTTAGATGATGGGACTTTGTTAGTGAATGAATGTAATCATGCATGTATATATTTAAAATATGTCATAAAATCTAAAATAAATTTATTTCTCTTTGCACATCATATAACTTTCTAGCTAAGTATCCATAAAGATGATTTTTTTTTGTTTCACCTATGCTAATATTAGAGAAATGGTAATATTATAATCATAAACTAAAGACTTCTATTTTAGGTGATGGAGGCATTTAAAAATAATAAATATTGACATCCTCTAAAAAATATAAAACTAAAACTAAAATGTAAGGCTACATTAGTAAATAATCCTTTCAATTAATAATTAATGGGGTTCATGGTGTCATTAATAATTGCAAAATCTTGTGCTAATTTATTGCTACCTACCATATGCATAAATTTAATACCCTTCATAGATTATAATATGATAAGATTCGTGTAGATAAGGAATTTGAAGATCTCATTAATTTATTTCATCGATAAAACCAATCTATTTGGAAATGGTACTTGAATCAAGAATTGCAAATTTATTTTTTTCCCAATGTTTATCAACATGATGTAAAACATATGAAAAATTAGATAAAGATGCAATACCTATATAATATTGTATGTTGCTACATTAAAACTATAAATTCCAATTCACTTTTTTTCTTTTCAAGACATTGTTTAAAGATTTGTTTTCTTAATGATCAATAACCAATAACATCAACACATAAAAGTGGAGAAACTTCAGTATCATAATAGGATTTTTGTAAGGGAAAACAATAAGTTGAAAGTTAATAATATACTCTACATATCCTTTGTCAATTTAATACTTTATAAATTAGGAAAATAATCAACATATCATGTTTTTATTCTTTAATTCGATAATCAAAGCTAAAAAAAAGGAAATCATAATTGAGGTAAAATTGAAAGTCTATTATCCTTAATTGAGAAATCAAATTTTGGTGACCTTCAAACCAAAAATTAAATTTCTTATATAGTCATGTGCAAAAGTTTTAAACTTTCAAAGTTCTTCATGATAATGTTTCAAAGCATTTATTCTATCTAGTGTAAATTAAACTACCATACCTATGAAACATGGATCATCATAGAGATTTTTTCTCCCTCTAAAAAATATATGTGCTTGCCACATGTTTTACCAAGACATGGACTGCCACTCTTTTTCTAATGCTAAACAAATTGCAATCCATGCCTCTCTCAACCTTGTCAACTAGCCCCATGACTAAACACTGAACCATAAGTAAAATCCCAATATGAAGTAATTCTAGAAGCGATGACCTCTTGTGTTGTAGGATTGGTATGCAAAAGGGAAATTAATGGTGTGAATGGGTCTATTAACTATCCAATTTCCCTCTTGGGTCCTTTTTACACCTAGTTAGTTAAGTTTACTAGGGAATTTACTTTTTATGTCTCAAGTCATGTGATCACATGTCACAATCACATGTTGCCTTAAGTCTCACCATTACCTATATATATAAGGGTCTCTTTATAAATTGCATTATTTTTTGTTTAACTAATATTGGAAATATAGCACGCCTTCTTGCTTATCTCTTATGGAAGCTTTTTTATATTTTTACAAATAATTTCTACTCCCATGAAGTTATTTTGGTAACTTCAACATGATATCAAATATTTAGATCTATAATCCCTTTATCCTTTTTGGGTGATATTTTTCTAACTTTTTAGCTAATACATCTTGGCCCAAATTTGACCTTACAATTAAGTTTAGAAGGCTCAAATCTATATGGATTGACAATAAATTCAATGGGGTTTAGATCTACTACATAATTGATATTTTTAAGGGTTTCAAGATATTTGTTTAATAGTGTTTGTACTATCTATGTAGGTGATTATTTGTCAGAATATTATCTACATCAAGCTAGTGTCAAATCCAGCATAGGGTATGGTTTTAGCTTTTTAATAATTTTAAATATTGTATAAGGTTTGCATAACCATATACTAATGTGTTTCTTATATGGTGTCATACATGGCATAGGCCCCTCTATTATTGTGTTGTGATAGAGAATCTAGTCACATAACCTATCTTCTAGTCATACATAGGGCTTAGGTGCTTTGTGCCTCCACTACATCTTTGGAGGTGCCACTCCACTATTTTTCTCCACCTTTGGAGGTGTCATCTAGACCTTCTATGCCATGTCACTCAACCAAAATATTTACACATCCACTCTACCTAGGTGAATCTACACTCGTTTACCACCTAAACTCTACTTTGGGCACTCTACTACAAGTACACCACTGTAAAAGTTCCTAAGGGGCCATTTTTCTAGCTCTTAGAGGATAATTTCTCTTGACTTGGCATAACATTTTCATATAGAGGCAAAATTTTGACTTCTTATAGGTGATGGAAAGGTATTCTTAAGCACTACACCATGGTCTAATTATTTTTTCTATATTTTACTCTAGGTGACTATATTTTTAGTTTGAAGTCATTTCTTGCACTTTTTTTGTAATAGGCAAAACTTTTACTCACAAAATTAATTTTTTTCATTTTTTTGAAAGTTATTAGAAAATATTAAAAAATCTATTTGTAAATTTTAATTTTCTATTTGACAAGGATTTTTAATTTAAAAAATTTATTAATATAAATGGTTAATTTAGAACCATCCATTATTAAATTGCACATAATTGCCTATTATTTTTTGTTAGGGTTATAATTATAATATTAATAAATTTTTGAGGGTTATAAGGTATGATTTAAGTACCCATTGTATTTTCTCTTTTGGTGTTGATTTCTATCATGTTAGAATCTAGGACTATTGAGCACTCTACACTTTTCACACATGGAAGCCTAAAATTAAGATTTCTTCTACAATCTAAATGACTATGGTAACGTTAGTTGAAAATCCTTGCAAAATTTATAATATAGTTTCCAAAATTGTATTGTTGAAAAAAGTTAAATGAATCCATGGGATTAAGTGGATTACACTTTATCATATGTTGTTTAATATTGTGGAGTGTACCACATTAAAAGAAGTATGAAATCAATTTGATGATTTTTTTGGCACCATTAATGAGTTCCATGCATTCAAATTAGAGGTATATTTGAATTCAATCTCTCTTGATGATTATCCCTCAATTGAGGGTTTCCTTTCTAAGTTTAATTTATTGTTGTTATAGATAAACGGCTATGGAAAGGATAAATTTGATAAAGAATGCATCACCTTGATTTTTTCTAAATTGAAGGCCTTATAATGCCCCAAGCCAACACACTCAGAACAAAACTTGATAGAATAACTTATTTTTTTGAAACAATGAAAACAACATTAATATTGCAACAATAACATGCCGCACTTGCACAATGTGCACACAAGTTTCGCAACAAAATAATGACAATGATAACCAAATGCTTCACCATTGCATAAGCAAGGTGGAAATAACAAAATACTAATCACTCATTGGATAAATCTACCACGTTGAACATACAAGAGGGGAAGAGAGGACAACACCTACATGATGATCAATTACTAAAACATGATCATGTTCTCTCACAACACCACACTAGAATAGGATGAGGGAATCATTAACCTCCAATCCACTCCCAAACATGCTAAAAAAATATAAACATAGAGGTAAAAATTCACAAGATGTTTCCTAACTAAAAGGCACAACTCACCACAAAAAGGAATGACAACGAGTCACTTCTAGACAACCTCACGCTTCCCAAGATATCTCATGGCAATGTGACAACACACAAGAGGAAGAACTAATCCAAAAAATCCCATGACCTATAAGAATTGTGGAGGATGTCAACAAGGCCAAAAATGAAGGATTACAATCTTACCACGACTTCACAAGACCAAGTGCATAATATCCTTAACCCTAGGTTTGACAACCAGACAACATCAAAAGAAGGAACGAAAAATGAGGTAATACAAGCCACAAGTTCTCAATGACAACCCAAAGGAAAATGCACAAAACACCACTAGACCCTTAGGACCATGAGGAAAATTTTTTATTTACATGGTTTTTCCCATACGAGATCTTGAAACAAGGAAGAAAGGTCAAGTCCTGAAATAGAGAAACTTGACTAGGTTTTTGAGGGTTCCAATGACTAAAATGACAAAAATACAAGGCATAAAAATTATTTAAAAATGGAATTGGGCTTATAAAACCGTTGGATAACCATGGTTGAGAGGGTTAACATTCAATTTTTTTATGGGGAACTAGGTCACCCAACCATAGGACTAGGCCACCCCAATAGTGAGATGAAATTTTGAAATTTTTACCTTAACCAAGCTTCCTAATGCAGAGAAAGACTCACTCACAACAACTTGACACATTCCAAACAAGGTTTCAATGCAAATGATGCAAATGTGCATTCTTGTTCATTCTTGGTAACGTGCTCTTAAAGCCTATTAGCACTCAACAAAGAGGAAACAATGTGAAACATGGTATTCTTGGACTGTTCAACCCTCTTACAACACATCTTAATTATTTCCCAACCAATCACAATCCAACAAAACATAGGTTTTATTGAATCCTCAAGTAGCTAGGGTTTCTTGACTGTTTTCATGAAAATGAACACACACAGGTTAGCATAACTTACGCATACAATTTTTTGGTGTAATTTCCTTAATGGGTATCTAGATAATGGCCTTAAGGAGCTTTTCACCAAGTTTCATAATTTCCCCATGGTTAAAATAAAAGTTATGAATTTATTACACTTGTTGGAAGCCCTAGGTCTAAAAATAGACTGTCAACACCATTTTGATAATAACTTGTCAAATTAACTCCAAATGAGACCAAACCAAAATAATATGAACCATAGAATAGATCCCTAACTCCTCCAATGACTGTCCCAGTTGTAACATGTTGTACAAGTTCGTACAATTTACTGTTCTAACTAAAAATGCAAAAAAATCACTTCTTTTACATTGTTTTTGCTACAACTTTTACAAAACATAATGAAAATTCACCAAATCAAAAGAATTTGAAAGATAAAAAAACTCTCCAACTTTTCCAATAACTTCTAGGGTCATACAATCCAATTTATAGTCTATTTTCCCATGAAAAACACACAAAAAATACTTCCAAAATGTTCATTTTTCATTCCATCTCTTCTCCAACCTTGGTGCTCAAGTTTACATGTCATATTTATGCCATTACATTCATTCCCATTACCCAAAACTACTTCCTAACTTCCAAAACCAAAAATGCAACTTTTGACAATTTTGACATGACAACTTTTGTAAATTTTTTGCAACTTTTACAACTTTTTGCTCCTAATCACCAAAATGACTCAAGGGATTCCAAATGGCTTAGAATGGTCCAAATTGACCTTATTGACCCAAAACACATAAAAAAAACTCAAAATAAAGAATTTGCAAAATGACCCAAAATGCATCAAAAGATGCCCCTACCTCATACTCCGTAGGGGAGAGAAATTTGAGTTTCATCTCAAATATGAATCTTCTTCTAGTTTCTTTGCATGTGTGCATTATTTTCTTTTTTTTGGATCTCAACTACATTTTTTTCAATTGGTTCACTTGTGCTTTTCGGTCCAACAACATGCTTCTTGAGCCAAGGCCAACTTGGCGTTATATATCCATGGTTTTCTGCTTGTCTCCTCATTCTAGCTTTAGCTCTGATTGCATTTGGAGATTTATTTTCTCTTTCATCCATTTTGTCTTCTTTACCTGCATGGGAAACAAACATATTAAAGAAAACATATTCTTTGTTTTCATACTTCACTTCTTCATCCACCTCATGTTGTTTGCCATACATTCTTTTCTCTTCATTATTCTCCAAAATCTTTGGCTTCACCTCAACCTTACTTAGCCATTCATTTTTATTTTTGAATTTCTCATCCATTCTTTTATTCTCCTCAACATTCTTAACTCTCGATTCTTCTCTTAAGAACCATGCTATCTCCTTATCCTCCATGACTATCTGCTCTCTTGGGACTATCCTTGAGTCCTCTACAACTTCTTTTATTATCTCTTCTTCTTCTTCTTGAACATCACCCACTTCAACATCAACGTCACTATTAATTTCATTAGTTTGAGTAAATTTAAAATAAATTTCTTCCATTTTTGTTTCAACTAGTTTTTCAAACAATATGTTTTCAAAATTTGTTACCTCAACCATTAACTCATTTGTCTTTCCTTCATACTATTGTACATATGTCTTCTCACTTAACAACAAGCTTTCAATTCATGTGCACTCACCCTTTAAGGCTACTAATGAATATTTCTTCTCATCTTTTTCTAACTCATATGTGTTATTTTCTCGTTATACTTCGTTGTCCTCGTACAATGCCACAACCTTCCAAACACAGTGTGACATACATCCAAATGCATAATATCACAAACTATTTCATCCTTATAAGGGCCTATTTGAAACTCAACTTTGCATTTCTCACATACGATTACCTAGTTACCTATTTGAATCCAACTCACTGAATAGGGTGTGAGGTGTTGTTTTTAAACCCAATTTATCTACCATATATTCAGAAACAATGTTATCCATGTAGTTATCTGAAACCACAACTTGACAACATTTACCTTTGGACTTGCAGGTAGTCTAGAATAATCTTTCATTTTCCAACTTTCTTTCTTTCTTAGCTGCCATTTCTTCCTCCACCATTTCTTCCTCTTGTACCTTCTTTGTCACCTTGAACAATGTATTTAATAATACAGATGCCCTTTTCCCATCTCTCTTCTTATTAAGAGCCATCTTTAAACATCAAATCACATCGAACCACATTATCCAAAATATTTAAATCACTTCCCAAAGAGCTTCTGGATTTGATACCAAAAATTAAGCAGAGAAAGACTCACTCACAACAACTTGACACATTCCAAACAAGGTTTCAATGCAAATGATGCAAATGTGCATTCTGGTTCATTCTTGTAACTTGCTCTTAAAGCCTATTGGCACTCAAAAAAGAGGAAACAACATGAAACATGGTATTCTTGGACTGTTCATCCCTCTTACAACACATCTTAATGATTTCCCAACCAATCACAATCCAACAAAGCATAGGTTTTATTGAACCCTCAAGTAGCTAGGGTTTCTTGACTATTTTCATGAAAATGAACACATAGGTTATCATAACTTACACATATAGTTGTTTGGTAAAATTTCCTTTAATGGGTATTTGGATAATGGCCTTAAGAAGATTTTCACCAAGTTTCATAATTTTCTCAAGGTTAAAATAAAATTTATGAATTTACTACACTTGTTGGAAACTCTAGGTCTGAAAATAGATTGTCAACACCATTTTGATCATAACTTGCCCAAATTAACTCCAAATAAGACCAAACCAAAAGTATATGAACCATAGAACATATCCCTAACTCCTCTAATGACTTACTCAACTGTAACAGGTTGTACAAGTCTATACAATTTACTGATCTAACTGAAAATACAGAAAATTCACTTCTTTTTGCATTGTTTTTTCTACAACTTTTACAAAACATAATGAAAATTCACCAAATCAAAAGAATTTGAAAGATAAAAACATTCTCCAACTTTTCCAATAACTTCTAGGGCCTTACTATATAGTAAAATTACATGCAATCCAATTAGTTTGTTTCACCATAAAAACACAAAAAAATGCTTCTAAAATGTTCATTTTTCATTCCATCTCTTCTCCAACCTTGGTGCTCAAGTTTACATGTCATATTTATGCCATTACATTCATTCCCATTGCCCAAAACTACTTCCTAACTTCCAAAACCAAAAATGCAACTTTTGACAACTTTGACATGATAACTTTTGCAACTTTTACAACTTTTTTCTCCTAATCACCAAAATGACTCAAAAGGATCCCAAATGGCCTAGAATAGTACAAATTGATCTTATTGACCCAAATCACATAAAAACAACTCAAAATAAAAATTGTGCAAAATTACCCAAAATGCATCAAAAGATGCCCCTGCATCACTTCCCCACTGCTAACCAAGCCACCCCACAATGCTACCAAGCTGCCCCACTGAGAACCAAGCTTCCCACATAGACTTAAATAGTTTTTGGGCACTTTAGGTCAATTTTGGGTGAAACAAGGACACCTAGGTATAGTACCAAGCCACCCAATTGTGAAAGAAAGCATCTAAATTCATTTTAAACACCAATTTAAATGTTCCTAAGTTAATTTTAGCATTTTCACATTATTATATTGAAAATAATAAATTAATCGTCCTCAGTTATAACACCAAAACACGTAAATAAGACAATACACTTTCCCATTATCAAATATTAAAATTACATCAATAGCATTCAGATGTCCTTTACATATACATTTTACATTTAAATTAAGTACTTAATAGCATAAATTAAACTTAATACAACATGATATTGAACTCAAGCTCAATCCTCAAAATTTTGGTCCCCAATGGTGGTTACCACACCACCCAACCTCATGGAATCAAAAGGATCCACTTCCACTATGCTAGGAGATAGTCACATGGGCCACAAACACAACACTGACACCAAAAAATGGGGAGAGGTCTTACACACACACCATGCACTATGAAACACTCAACATATGCATCATAAGTCAAAAAAGCATCCAAGAAACTTAATGGATCAAATACAAATCATCATTTGGTACACTCACAAATGGCATAACTCAATCCACATTGGGAAAAATCACCAATGTCATATCACAATCTATATTGGACCAACTCACCAATGTTATACAAAGAATCATCCTTGGGAAAACTCACTAAGGGCGTAGCACAAACACATGGAAGAGAATACATCATCCTTCGAGTAGTACTCAACTACACTAGGATTAGATATTAGATAGGAAGAGAGGGAATGTCATCATGGACACTCACATGGGGCTCAACATGAAACCACATATCCTCTCATATAGATAAGGTGATGAGGGTACTCCCCTTACAAAACCACACACACACAACTAAACAAGAGAGATAAATAGAAAATGTATAAAGAAACACTTGCTTTTTATTATCTTGATGAAGTGAAATTGCAATACTCAGAAAATATCATACTACAACCACATGGGCATTCTCATTACAAAAATATGCAAAGCCAAAAGCCACGATTTGCACTACCAGAGCTCCCTTATGTAACCCCTCTTATCCATCTTTATTCAAGTGTAACTACCTTAGAAGATTTTGGAAGGTGTAACCCTATTTTGGTGCCAGAAATGCCATCGTCTATTTCTTGCTCTAGAAGATTTTATTTTATTTTATTTTGTATATATATTTACAACTTCTCGGGGTCATGACTTTCGATTCGACCATCAAATTTTTAATTGTAATATATCGTTGGAAATCTTGTAAAGAGATCTACGACTATATTTTTATAGATCTATAAGATCATAGATTTTGCACCCTATTTCACAGCTCCGAAGGGCCTCAATTTTTAGTTTTAAACTTCATTGGAGAAAATTCCTTGGGATGAAAATTTAATATCTACCAAACAATAGATGATTTTGAGATGATTTTTTCACCAAAAATCTTATTTTCCAATTTCACTCCTTGGGGTCAATTTATATGTCCATAGGAACATGAATAGGTATACTTAGTAAAAATAGCATGTGACTATTTTTGGCTATTTCAAGCTTCTAACTATCCCAAAGACTACATGAGTCACCATGGGCCCCCAAAAAACTAAGGAAACTACAAACAAAATGAAAATACAATATTTTTGGGTGATGCAAGATTACCCTTACACCATTGGATGCTCCTGCATCACAAGGGTACTTGATCTTACAAGTATTATGTTCCTTGAGTGGCTTGTCTTCCTCAATCATTCTTAACCTATACGAGCACTCACGACATAAGAGGGGTATCCATTATCCTGGTTAAATAATTACCCATATTTCATTAGTTTTCACTTGTTAATCTAAACTCCCTACACCATGATTTCCTACATGCCACTTTGGGTTGGGTTCATGTTGGGAGCCATTCCCATAGCTCTCTCTAATACCTAAACCCTAAGCTCATCACATTCCAAAGAATGTAGCACAAAAAACAATGGATATTCATTCTTTTCAAAATAAAAAAATATAGTCTCGTAATGTTCTAAATCAATAGCAATTAAGGAGACTTTTTTTTCACATTAAAATTCATCCAAAATGAAGCAAAAATTCAAATTTTTAAAAAAAATTACAAAGGAAAAACCATTCATTTTTCAATTTCACCATTAAAGAATGCTCAAAAATTTAAAATTCAAAATTCAATTTCCAAAATTAACCTTTGGTTCGAAATTGAAAATTAATAAGGAAACTTCCTTCCCCGCATTAAAATTCATCATGAAATATGCACAAATTCAAATTTTCAAATTTTATTTTACATTAGAAAACCATAAAATTCTCAAAAACTCTATTGAAGAAAAGCTTGAAAATTAAAATTAAAATTTCATAATTCTAAAAATACCCCTTTGCTCCAAATGTACCCAATAACACACTTTTAAGGTAAAATTCACGTTTCCATGATTTTAGAAAAAAATTGCCATAACTATGCGTCTTTTGGACATTTTTTTTTTAAAATTAAATAAATTTAAATCTATCTTAATTTTTTAAAATTGAATCTATGAGGGAATTCATATGCTTCCTTAAGGGTGAGTATGGCATCCAAATTGAAAAGCATAAAGAAAGGAATGAGAAAATAAAGAATTTCCTCAAACTTTGGCACACACCAAAATGATGAAAACTCACAAATTTTCCAACCGGAGGAGAAGAATTCAGCACACATCTGATCACAATCTCATTCTTATTCCAATGTTTTGAATCTCATGCAATTCCACCCACAAATGCACTACCAAATCCAAAATTCATTTTTTTCATGCAAGAGGGTTTTTGGAGAGAAAAATCCATTTCTTTAAAAAAAAAAAATGAATTTCTAAATTGGATTTTTCTCTTTTATTCTATTTCCCTTTTTCATATTTTCTATTTTAATTTCAATTTTCACTTGCTTTATTTTTCTCTAATTGCCAAATATAAATAAAGCATTCACATTCAATCTTTTGAAGTCATTTAAATCCATATGATTAAATCAAGCACAAATACATATTCCCACCCTAGGGTTTTTCCAAAATTAATTAACTTAAGTATATTTTTGTTTCCCACATTTTCAAAAATACGTAAAATATTTCGATACCACTATAAAAATCATTTAAATTCCCTAATCCAAAGAATACTCCTTTCAAATTTTAGCTTATGTGGTTTCGTGATTCTTCCTTGGATAATCTTGTTGCTCAATGGTGGTGGGATGGAGCCCCTGTGTATGGTACATCTATGTATTCTTTTTTTAAGAAGCTACAATATGTCAAGTATCATCTTAAGCGATGGAATAGGTTGTGTTTTGGAAATTTTTGGGCCAAGAAAAGGGAAGCACAAGAGTGTCTTGCTATTATTACTTTCCAGACTAGGGTTCTAGGATTTTCAGAGGCTCTTGGGCATGCTGAGTCCCAGTGTTTGAATTTGGTGGAGGAGTGGGAGCTTCGTGAGGAGATATTCTGGAAACAAAAGGCTAGGATTGACTGGCTGCAAGAGGGTGATAGGAATATTGATTTCTTTCATCATTCTATGCAGGCTCATTGGAATAAGTGTTATATCTCTTCTCTTGTTAATTTTGAGGGCTTTTCAATATCTTTGCAACAGGCTTTGTCTAGAGAAGCTCGTCAGTTCTACTATGCTCTGTTTACTGAGGATTCACTTCCTACTGAAGCTGATGAGAATATAGTTCTTTCTTGTATTCCTTCTTTGATCTCTAATGATTTGAATGCTTCTCTTACACATCTGATTACTTTGTTTGAAGTGGAGGAGGTTGTGTTTGGGATGAATAAGGGGAAAGCTCTTGGCCTTGATGGTTTTCCAGTTGAATTTTTCCAGGAGTTTTGAGAAATTGTGAAGCTAGATTTGTTGGAGGTTGTTCATGAATCTCTTCATAATAAGCAGATGCTTTGTGCCCTGAATACTACTTTTTTGGTTCTCATTCCTAAGAAGGAGGGTGCTGATAGGCTTGAATTCTTTAGACCTATTGCGCTTTGTAATTTGGTGTATAAGATTATTATGAAGTTGATTGTTGAGTGGCTTAAATCTTGTTTGCCTATTGTCATTTCTGAGGAGCAAGGAGGCTTTGTGGCAGGTCGTCAAATTTTGGATGGGGTGGTGGTTTCCTCTGAGGTCATTCATTCCATGGAAACCTCTAAGGATAGGTCTATGTTCATCAAGCTGGATATGGCCAAAGCGTACAACAGAGTTAAATGGAGATTTCTTCAAAAGATTTTGTTGGCCTTTGGGTTTTCTTATGATTGAGTGAGTTGGACTATGAGTTGTGTGACTTCTTCCTCATTTTTGATTATTGTGAATGGTGAACCTTCAAAGTTGTTTGGTGCTACCAAGGGCCTTTGTTAGGGGGATCCGCTCTCTCCCTATCTGTTTATTATTATGGCGGAGGGGCTGGGTCGCTTTCTTAAATTTGATCCCCTCAAGGATTGATTCATGGTTGGCAATGGGGGTTGGGTCTTCCAATGCTTTCTAATCTCTAGTTTGTGGATGACACTTCTCTTATGGGATTGGCTCATATTTGTGAAGCTGAATCCTTCATGAAATCTTTGGATATCTACCTTGTTGCTTTGGGTTAGAAATTCAATGAGAAAAAGTCTTCTATTCTCTTCTTTAATACTCCTTAGACTATCTAGTAGAGGATTGCAACTATTTTGCGGTTTCAAATTGGGTCTCTACCCTTTGTCTATTTGGGGATTCCTCTAGCTATTGGTCGTCAGTCTAGGTCCTCTTGGAATATGTTGCTCGATAAGTTGAGGAAGAAGGTAACTCATTGGACTCATCAGTGGTTTTCTACAGCTGCTAGAGTAACTCTCCTTAAGTCCTTTATCCAGGCCCTCCCCATATACAGGTGTTTTGTTCAATCAGCCCCTATGTATTTCCTTAGGGAATTTGATGCTCTCTCTCATCAATTTATTTGGAGAGGTAACTTGATGTCTTCTAATTGGAGCCTTGTTAACTGGGAATATATGTGTAGACCGAAGCAAGAGGGTGGTCTTAGTTTACACTCTGCTATTTTGAATGGGAAAGTTCTTGCTACTAAGCTTTACTGGCATTGGTGTACCAATCAGCACCAGTTATGGGCCTGTATTCTCAACCATAAGTATCTTAGAGGTGTTGCTTCTTTTGAGGTTCCTCACTATCCTCTGGAGGGGAGTGGTTCTATGATTTGGCATACTCTGAAAGTGGGGGCTCAGTTGATTAA
This sequence comes from Sequoia sempervirens, assembly GCA_007258455.2. Lineage (NCBI taxonomy): Eukaryota > Viridiplantae > Streptophyta > Pinopsida > Cupressales > Cupressaceae > Sequoia > Sequoia sempervirens. The sequence goes on along the minus strand of VDFB02000363.1, from coordinate 118,635,785 downwards.
GTGTGCGCTTTTTTGGATCTGTCACTCGGGGTCATAGGCTCTTTTTTTGTTAGATTCTTGGGATGGTCACCCACCTATTCTTTCTACTTTTCCTCATCTTCAACCCCTTTGTGATGTTTTTACTGCAGCTAGTTGGGACACCATTGAGCATTACAAGATTTCTAAGCATTGTGGCTTTGTTGTTACCTTTTGCTAGAAGCACCCTTCTGAATGGCCACTTGGGGGGTCTGAGGGGGATAGTCATGACCTTGCTAAGATTTTGGCTTCCCATGCTTGTAATTCTTTAAGGGGACCAAATATTTTGGCTTGGGATGGTTATGATATGTCTAGGAAGTACTATGTTTCTGTTGGTTATAAATAGTTGTGTAGGAAGTTGTTTGGGGATATTGATGTCCCTTGGTGGAAGCAAGTTTTGCATAAGTTGTCATGGCCCAAGTGCAATTTCTTCATGTGGTTAGTGGCTCAAAACTGGTGTCTTACTTGGGATAATTTATGCAAGCGTGGATTCCAAGGCCCCTCAATATGTGTGTTGTGTCGTGATTTTGAGGAGAGTGTCTCTCATCTCTTCTTCCAATGATCTTATGCTAGGGAGATTTGGAATTTTTGGTGGAGGGTGTGGAACACGCCATGTGGGCATGTTTCCTTATTGGCTGATTTTATGGATCGGTGGGGCAGGGCCTGTGTTTCTACTTCCTTTCTTCGAGTTGCTTAGGCTATTGGCCCATCCTTCATTATTTGGAATCTTTTGTTAGAGAGGAATCGTTGGGTTTTTTAGGATGTGTTGTTGGTGGCCCCTTACTTGTGGTGGAAAATTTTGCATTCTTTGGGAGAAATGGTTGTGGCTAAATGTGATCTGACAGATTCAGTGGTTCCTTGTGATGGTTGTTTTAATCATCTTCATCTCCCTCCTCCGCAATGGTAGCTCATGCACAACAGATGTAGACATCCTACCCCGAAGGTGAATAGGGAGGGAAGATGGTCTCGTCCTCCTTTGGGAGTCCTAAAAATTAACATAGATGGCTCTTCTCATGGAAACCCTGGTCATGTTGGCATTGGTGGTGTTGGTTGGGATAGCTCTGGAGATGTTCATTTTATCTTCTTTGTTTATAAGGGTCTTCATACTAATAATTTAATGGAGGCTCGGGCAATTTTAATGGATGTGGAGTGTGGAAGTCAATTGGGGTGGTGCAAGATCATATGTGAATCTGATTCCCAGGTTGTGGTGAACTTGTTAAATAGGCGACATTTAGATAATGTTAGTTGGCATTTGGCTTTGATAGTTGAATAGATTCTCAACCTCTATGCTTCTCTAGAGTTTGTTACTTTCACTCATATTCCTAGAGAGTGGAATGGTGTTGCTGATTGTTTGGCTAAATGGGCTTTTGATCATATTCATGTTTGGAACTTGGTGGATCGGGGTCAACTACCCCCAAATTTGTCTTGATAGTTGGACTATTTGGTGGAGCTTGATAGGGCTATGTAAAGGCCTTACTTTGTATTTTTTCTTGTCTTAATAAATTTTTACCCCTCTTTTATGTTAAAAAAAAAAAATTCCTATTATTTCATTTATGATATAAAAAAAAGGTAATTTAATTATCTTTTAAATATTTAACTTAATTTGATTCCAATCTTAAAATAAGATTAAACCATGCAATTTGCAACTTATTAAAAAAATTATAGAAAATAATGAAACTAGGAAATTATTTAAATCATGCATGCATTGGGATTTCACAACACATGGGGATTTTGAAATAATTCCTAACTCAGATCTGGGGTCACATAACGTCAAACATGACACATACCATACTTGATTCGAGTACAATTAGGGAATGGATAGGAAGGCCCAATGTGGCATCTCTAAATTAACCACCATTGGGGAAATAACTCAAATTTGTGTAGTTAGGTGGATGAATAACCTTGCACCTATAACCATTCAATACACATCAAGGGTATCCACTCAATGTATATATAGGTGAATCACAACACAGTCATCCCAATGAGGTCCAAAAGCGTAAGAATAAAATAACATCTATACATCTGTCATATAAATCATTTCATCTAAACATCAATAATTAGGATTACATTTTAACACAACATATATAATGTACATCACTAAATTGAAGCAAACTAATATATCCAAGCATATAAATATACAAAATTCCAATTGACATGTCGAGGAACCTCATATCGAACATGTGGTGGTTCATACACACCATTCAAAGCCATAAAATAATCACCAAAACCATCACGAGGAAATGGTGAAGCTAAAACACTAATCTCACATTAACAAGATGCAAATGGGAGGGGCACTATAGGTATCCTTTAAGGTGTTCTCCTCTACCTTCTACTCTACCATGGATGCCTTTAAAATTCATTTTGAGATGCCTATTTTTTATTTGTTTTATTAGCATCTTACTATGGAGCATGCCAACCTTATTTAATTAGATACAATTCCTAATTATAAGAGTCAAGCATAGGTGACTGAATCATCCAATGGTAAAAGTAGGAATAAGAATAATTGTATGATAAAATATTCTTTAGGTAGTGATTCTCCCTCTAAAATAAATTAGAATAAAAATAAGAGAAATATACACCTTCCTCTCATTCTTCTAAGTTTGGCGAATCTTCTGCCAAGATAAAGAAGGGAGGTAACTATTGCAACTTTATGGTAAGATTAGATATGATGAGTCTATATATTGGCAAAGGTTAGAGGCTTTAGAGGAATGCATACAACATATGATTTATATCTCCAAAACCTCTTCTATTGGCAAAGGGACATTTCAACATGGGATTCAGATGGTTCATCATCACATGATTCAATACTTAATTTAGGTGCTTCTCACTATATTGCACATTCACATGATATTATTCATCCACTTTCTAAGAGAAATACATCTTATATTTCAATGGGAGAATCTTTACAAATTTTAATTTTGGGGTCAAGGATAGTACAATCTGTAGATGGGTGTATCTTAAAATGATATTTTTATAGTTTCAAATACTTCTACTAACCTTATTTCCATGTATCAAATTCATCATTCTAGTAAGGGAAAGATAGTTGCCATACCAAATGGTGTAGTCCTTCAAGGTTTTTAGGAAATTGAGAGACTTTTTCTTTAGGAAGTGTTGATCACACAACACATTTTTATAGGTTTAGTGGATTTGAGTCTTCATCAAATTCATCCCTCTTTGCATATGTCAATTCTTTGAGTAGGATTATTTTAGCATCGTACAATTTGTAAGAAAATGCTATTGAATCGAATGCATGCACTGATCAAAAGGTTTAGTTTAATAAGCATCATAAATTTTGTAGAAAGAACAACATGGTGGAATAATGATATCAACAAGGTATAGAGTGCAAGTTTTTCTAAGTGAATTGGATCTATATGTATTGTGGGTTTCTCCACTTGAACTAGCTATTTGGAGGATTCTTTTAGTGAACAAAATATGTAGATTTTTCCCCTTGAACTGGATATTTGTGTGAACCCAATGGTGAACTAGACCATGTAGAGTTTTCTAAGTGAATCAAAAATTTATGGGAACCTAATAATGAATTGGACCATGCAAATTTTATCTTTTCAATTAGGATTTCTACCTTGCAAGTCATTTTAGTTGTTGTATGTAATTTTAACATTTGAATGTATTCCTCATGGTGTTATAATGTTTATTTTTGAATATTTGAAATAAAATTCAAATAAATTGGTTGTTGTGTTGAATTTGTGTTGTTGGCTAGTAGATTTTGGTTGTTTGATAAGATTGCCATATCTAGACTATATCACCTATGGTTTCTTTTTCAACTATCAAAGTAGAGTATATAGATGTAACCCATGTTCTAAGGAGGTGGTTTGGTTATAGAGACTTTGTACATGTATTGAATTGATTGTAGATTTTTAAAATTAGTTGTCATAGTTAGAGTGTTATTTTTTTGGCTAGGAATCCTTGTATCATTATCATACTAAGAATGTTAATATTTATGATATGATGGTTTTACATCATTTTTATAGGTAAGAAAGTGTATATGGAGTGTTGTTAGAGTGAAAAGTGGTAGTGATTTGAGATTGTCTCATGTACATTGAATATTAATACATACGTGTCCTCTTTCTCTAGTGATTTTTATCTTGAAAGGGTATCTTGCATCTATATGATTTCATAAATTTATTTTTATTATTGATGTATGCATCTATATAATATTGTTTTATGCTAATCCTCAATAAAAAAAAACATATTTTACATTTGCATACACTTTGTAGAAAATTTTATTATATTATTATCATCTTATCTCTCAACATATAGTATTAAATCTAAAGGTTTTCTATAGAGGGAGATGCTTGTATATTAAGTATTGATTTTTTTTGTTTATAGTGGGAGCTCTTATATGTTTTGGTTTTATAGATCTATGTGGGATTAAAAAAAAATCATGGCCTCTACCTCTCATGTAGATATTGAGAAATTTGATGGCACCAATATGAGATGTGCAAGATAAAGATGGGAAATCTTCTTAAGGAAAAATATTAGTGGGTGTTGATTACAAATAAAATAAAACCATCTAAAATGTCTTATGAACATTGGTTGAAGTTGGAAAAGTAAGCATAAGGAACCATTTAGTTGTGACTTACAAATTCTTTTCTCTTGAATTTCTCTATAAAGACCACTTAATACAATCTATGGAATAGGGTAGGCGATATTTGTTGCAAGATGGTGTGTCCATTGGTCTTCTTTGTCCAGAATGATGCTTGGGTTCATGACATGGCTTAACTGCCTCATGTGGATCTTGTATAAATTTGACATTTGTATAAAGTGTATCTCAAAATATGGTTATATTATTTGAAAATAAAATGTGGTGATTCAATTTTGGATTATTTGAATGCTTTTAATTTGGTTTTGAGTAAGCTTATTTTATAGACGTTAAGTTAGAAGAAGATAAATGCATCTTACTAATTTTCTTTACTTGAATTTTGGAAAAATATTTTTTTTATGTTAATGGTGGTGGTGTAGATATCAAACCAGATAGTATAATTAGTGGTGCTTTCATAGGAGAAGAGAAGAAAATCCATGAATGGTGACTTGAAGGATGCCCTACATGTTCAAGGAAGGTCCAAGTAAAATGGATGGTCTAAGGAGGATAATAATAAGGATGAATTCAAATCAAAAGGATTGTCAAATACTATGATGAAGAGTAGAGTAAAGAGTTATAATTATAAAAAATGAGAGTATGTAAAGAAGGAATGTAAAAATAAGAAAAAATATTAAGATTCCTCCACAAAGAATATTTTTGTGATAGGGATAACGATGTTTTATTTCACTTTTCTAATACTATTAGTGGGTAGTGTAGGATCATGGGGGTCCAATTTAAGTGGTGATATGACAAAAAGTGGTTGACGACTCTTTTATCTAAATTTGATGAAACAAAAAGTTGTTTATTGAGAAAATTGTTAGCTTTCCACCAATATAAGATATGCCTTATTTGGAATTAAATAGATAATTATTATTGATTTTCTGCATGCATTCTGACTAAAGTCCTAATTGATAGGTTGATTGAAAATACATCTATAATTCTTTAAAAAAATCACATTTTTTGAATATGAAAGATGTGGCACATTCTATGCTTCCCATATTATAGACTAAAAAAAATAAATTTCATAAATTTTTGACCAAGTTATGGTGGTCAGACAAACAAGTTTTAATATTTTTAAAAAGTTATAATAAAAAATTCATAACTAATTATTTCCTTGCAAAAAAATTACAAAAAAAATGTGGCACATCTAAGCATGTGTCCTCTACTTATATTGAAAATTTCAAAAAAAAAATCTTGTACTTAGGTTGGTCAGACATGCACCTGCTTTTTATTTTTCCCTGAAATTTTAGTACTACTACATTGAAATTTCAATTTTTTACCAAATAGATTTACCTTTTTCCAAAAAAGGACTAGTATCTTAGAAACTACATTCAATTTTCTACAAATTCTTTTCTTACATATTTTTCAAATTATGTTAATAACTTATTCAAATTTTTATGTCAAGCTTCCTAACTCTATTTTTTTGAATTTGATTGCCACTTAAGGGCCTAGTTTGGACCCCCCATGGTCCTACATTGACCCTAGTGATGGTGTTTGAATAATTGATTTGGGTTTCTTCTACCATATGAATCCTCAAAAGGATTGGTTTTAAACTTATACAATTTATTATAGAGGAGAGGTTTTACTTGGAGACAGCAATATTAATCAAGTTTTTGGTAAGGGAAATACACAATTGCATTTCAGTAATGGAAGGGTTAAAACCATTGATAATATTATGCATATTTTATGACTTATGAGAATATTATTTTTTATATCCAAGTTTAGTGATTCTAGTGTGCATGTGGCATTTGGCAAGTCTAATTGTAGGTTGGTGAGAGAAACTTGGTGGTCACTAAAGGATCCTCATGGATTGGTACTTTATTTATGTTGAATGTGTCCACTTTCTTTATATAAATTTGTCAACATGATTGGAAAATATCAAATTGAATTTATGTTGTAGGATGAATGTTTAGGTCACATAAGTAAAAAGGGTCTTCAGACCATTATTAATAAAAATAGTTGATATTTTTTTATTTTGTTGGTAATAAATATTATTTGTGAGCACTATTTATTTAATAAAATTAATAGATCTTCATTTCCTATTAATATACAAGATAGAGGGATTATTAAAAATCATTCATTCACATGTTTTTGGTCCAATTGATGTGGGTTCTATGAGAAAATATTGGTATTATGCCACATTCATTGATGATGCTTCTATATGTACATTCAGATTTATTGTATGCATACTAAACCTAAGATTTTCATTAAGTTTAAGAAATGTAAGGCTTTAGTTATATATATAAAATAAAGGTGTTAATATCTAACAATGGAGGTAAACATTGCTACAGAAAATTTGATGAGTTTTGAAATTATGCAAGTATTATTTGAAAAAAGACTATTCCTTACACACCCTCAAAAAAAATAGGGTTGAAAAAATAATGAATTGAACCTTGATGAAAAGAGTTGGAAGTATGTTGAGTGGTACATAATTGGATCAATGTTTTTGGGTAGAGGCTATAAGCGCTACTTGTTATTTGAATAATAGATCTCCTTTTCCAACTTTTGTTAATAAAACTCTTTATGAAGTGTAGCTAGTTAAGAAGCCTTCTATTTCACATTTAAGAGTCTTTGGTTATAAGTCTTTTTGCTCAAGTGCCTCAAGAAATACAATATAAATTGGATTGAAAAGTTTATAAATCCATCTTCATAGGTTATGGTGAAAATTTAAAAGGTTATAAGCTTTGGAATTATCTAACCCAAAAAAATTATTCTAGTGATGTGATTTTCAAGGGTTTTAGATTTTTTCAAGTCCATAACAACTAAAGAAAAAAGATGGGACAAAAATAGTGCATTTTGAGACTAATTTCAAACAATAGGAAGAAACACACATGGAAGAAAAAATAGATGGACTAGAGTTTGGAGATGAATAAGAGGGTCTAGATGAGAATTTATATGAGGATGCACATCATGATCATACATAGGAATAGATAGAAACCCTTATTCCCACCTTAAGCAGGTCCTTGAGACAACAAAAACTAGTTTGTAGGTACAAGTCACTATATTTTTGTTATACATTCGGTTGAGTACTAATGATGAATCTAGATATTTTAGGGAGGCTCTCTCTTAAGAGGATAGTGAATCTTATATGTACTCCATGTAGAGGATATGATGGCCTTGAAGAATTGTGGTACTTGGGATCTTGTTAGTTTTTCAAAGGAATAAAGTCCATTGATTGTAAGTGGGTGTATAAAAATAAATTTGAAATAGATAGTCAATTAGAATGATACAAGTTTAGATTGGTGACCAAGGGCTACTCTCATAGAGATGGATTTGATTTTGGTAAAATTTTCTCTTCTATTGCTAAGTTAACTTATATTATATTCTTATCATTTATTGCTACATTTTGTGATTTATAGATTGAGCAATAGATGTTAGTATTACTTTCTTGCATGAGGATCTTAAGTGGGGTATTTATATGCAACAATATAATGTTTTTGTTGTGAAAGGGAAGAAATAATTGGTTTTTAGGTTTAAATGATCATTGCATAGTCTTTAATAGTCACCCAAGATGTACTAAATTTTTGATGCTTTATCATTAATTTTGGGCTTTGTTAGGAGTGAAAAGAATCATTATTTTTATGTTAAAATTATTGATAATTAAATTCTAATGATTATCTTATATGTGGATGTTGTGTTGTTTATTGGAAATAACAAGGTGATGATTAGGGAGCTCAAAAATTAGTTTTTTTTGGCACATTTGACATGAAAATTTTGAGGGCTAAAAAATACATTCTTGGGATGAAGATTAGTGGGGATCAAGTACATAGAAATATTTGATTAAGTTAGAGTATGTATGATACTATAATTTTATAGTGGTTTAGTATGTATAATTGTAAACTAGTGAATATTTTATTTATTTTTGGCTATTAGATGAGGACTTTGAGAATATGTCTAATGTGTCTTATTTTTGTGTTGTTGAAAGCTTGATGTATGCAATCGTTTACACTAAACTAGATATTTCCCAAGAAGTGGGAATTCTATGCAAGTTTATGTCTAACCTTAGTAAGGAGAATTATACTTATGTCAAAAAGGTTTTTAAATATTTATGAGAAAATTATACTTCCTATTTGTGTTATCATGGTATTGATTATGTGAATAATTCATTGGATATAAAATATTTTTAGGTGCAAATTGGGTAACTAGCTTGGATGGTAAAAGGTCTACTAATGGTTTTGTGTTTTCTCTATTTGATGGTGTAGTGAATTGGATGAGTAAAATATAGCCTACATTTTTTTTCTCACTACCAAAGTAGAGTATATGGATGTAGTACATGTTTCTAAGGAGGTTTTTTGGTTATAAATACTTTTTACAAGTATTGGTTTGATTGTAGAGTTGTTAAAATTAGTTGTGATAGTTAGAGTTCTATTTGTTTGGCCAGAAATCCTTGTATCATGATCATGATAAGAATGTTAATATTTAGTATCACGTTGTATGAGATATGGTAGAGTATGGTAAGGCCATGTTATAAAAGGTTGAAGCTTAAGAAAATATTTTAGATTCCTCACAAAGTTGGCTCTTATGGATAAGTTTTCTTGGTGTAGGAGGACCATGGACCTCGGTTCTTATATTTAGTTTCATTTATATTTTATTTAGATGTATTTGCAATATATAATGTCAAATGAGAGAATTTTAGGATTAAGGTGTCATTTACCTTTTAATCTTGTATGTATTTTATATGTCCAACACTCTTGGAAGGTGTCTAGGGTGTAATTGGAGAAATATTTTATAATTTAAATTTTCTTATATTCTTGTAATTTATTTCCATATACATTCATGAAGGAGATGGAGCACAACAATGGTGATTACAATTGACTTTTAAGGTCATTTAAAGAGCTTTCCCATTTCTAGGCGTTAGAAGAAGAAGCAAAAAATATTTGTATGATAGTTAGTTCCTACATGAGTTAATGGATTTTAAAATAGAGTGCTAGACTTGAATATGTGAGTTGTTAGAAAATTATTGATCAAACATATCTTTGTGGTTATATTTTCTATTTTGGGACTCCTTGATTGAGCACATGTGATATCCATGTGTAGTCATTTTAAATATTTACTATTCTTAGAAGATGCTTTCGAAGGTGGCTATGAAATTTTTCATGATACCATGGTTTTGGTATCCATGATTATGCTAATATCATTCATAGTTTTGATCTCTCTCCTTTCCTGTGTAATTGAGGTATGATATGGTGGTCCATATCATTATTTACAAGTACACAAGTGCTACTAGAGTGTTATCAGAGTGCATAATGTTAGTGTATTGATATGGTCACATGTACAATGAATATTAATACATATATATCCTCTTTCTCTAGTGGAATTTTTTGTTGAAATGGTTTTTCCTAAATCTTGTGTCTATATAGTTTGTTGGTTTTATTGTTTTGTTGATTTATGCATCTACATAATATTCTTTTATGAAAATATTGGGTAAGAAAACATATTTTAAATTTCCATACACTTTGTAGAAGATTTTGTTGTAATAGTTTTATATTTTTCTCAACAATTAGAACCATTGACTTGACAAACAAATTTATTTATTAGTCCTCTATAAACACCAAAAATAAATCATATTTGTGCCCTAGAATAAAAACAAATATATATATAATTCATCTAACTTCTTGTCACTTAAACCAAACACATGCCCCTTTCTATTATTTTATCCTTATATTTAAAAATATTAATAAAATTAATGTCTTCCCTCTACTACATTATAATATTCCATTCTCACCAACTATTATTTGTAGTCAATTCCACATAAAATACAAGCTTCTACATCATACAACATGCATATGATGATACTATATTGTTATATCTTATGGCAATTTATTTGAAATATCTATTTTAATATTTATAGGGTATGATATTATTATCCTCCTTATTTATTGATCAATTTTACATTGTGATATTTTAAATATGATTCTATCTCATTAAATTTATAGTGCTATATATAAATGATTTTTATTCTATACATTGTATTTTTATAATCACAATTATTGTCACACTTTATTGCATTGATTCTATGGTGGAAGGCATCGTGATTCCTTATAATATTGACCTCAACTTCCATACTTGATTATCTAAACTTATATTACTTATCTTCTTATCATACTTTGTATATTTCAAAACTTTTTCAACGATTACAATAATTTTATGTTGTTTCTCAACAATTAGAACCACTAAGAACAAATAAATGTATTTATTAATCTTATATAAACACCATAAATAAATCATATATATACTCTTATAAATCCAAAAATAAACCTTATAAAAACAAAAACAAAATAATAATTTAAAATTTTATTTCTTATTTTAATTCATCTAATTTCACATCACTTAAATCAAACACATACACCTTCCATTATTTAATCCCTAACATTTAAAAATATTAATTAAATTATCCTTACCTCTACTACATTATACTATTTATCAATAAATATTTAATTAAATATCCATTATAAACTTAGTTGTTATGATTATTTTAATAAAATTATCCTCTTACATTGTCAAGACAAGGACGCTCTTCATACCCATCAATGAATATTAGTCCAAACAATTGTCTAAGCTTTAAAAAAAAAATGTTCGTATTGACTTGTTTACCCATTTGGTTATTAAGAAATAAATTCTTATATTTTATATACACAAGTTGAGGAATTGCTTGTCAATTAAGCTTGATATTTTATCAATACTTTTGAGGGTGGCTAAAAAATCTTCTTGCTTCCATAGTCTTGGTAGTTGGAAAGAAAAGATTTTGTTTGTTTTCTTGTCTTCCATATGATGATTATATGTGACATTTAAAATTGTTCTATAGCTTTCTGTGTTGATCTTATGTATTTATGCAGTTTTTTTAATTTATTTGTCTTGAAAAGAAAGTTTCCATAGATCATGTTAAAAAATATCATAGGATTTTAAAAAAATAGATTGTGATTTTTTATTCATTTTTAAAAAATATTATATATGTATTTTTTATTTTTTAAATAAAGATATTTGTTTTAGTAAAAAAAATACATAAAATGTTGGTTTTAAGATATGCTATTTTTACTAGTAAAATGTATATAAGTTTACAATTAGTTTTATATTTATTTTAAGAGAATGATCTACATAAATTTTGTATGAAATTGGGTGTACTTCCTCATATAATTATTTCTACTTATTTATAAACATTCTCTTAAATTTGTCCCTCAGTTATATGCACACGTATTATAATACATTCATTCTAATTATCCATTTATTAGGCATACTTATACATGTGTTATTAAATATTCCATTTCCACCATGATTCTAGCATCTTTTGTCTTGATTCAATTCTACAAGCATGAGATCAATCTTGTAACTACAAATATGACCCCTAAAATTTGAGAATTCAAATTCAAAGTTTGATCAATTCCTGCCTATTCTTTTTTAGCTTAAGCCGACTTGATACACATTTACATGTTTTATTGCTATGTCCTTATATTTAAAGGTATTCAATCAAATCATTTATTATTTGATTATATTTGAGCTCTATTCAATCAATTAATTACAAAGCATGCTTGGAGCAAACAAATTAGTGCAATAAAATAAAACAAGATTTGCATAAATTCATATCGAGCATCTACATGTATATTTGAATATTAATATCAATCATTTCCATAATTGTGAAGTTGGTCCAACCAAGAAGGTTAACATAGGAGAATGTGACCCTTGTGATCCAAAAATCTTCCCTAGGTGTTTGTAAATGCCACATGTCCTTAACACTTAGAGAAGTGATGTGTATTAGGCAAATGTGAAAGTGGGATTGCACATTATACTAGATCACTTGTAGCCAAAGATCAAATTCATATCCATAGAAATGACTATGATATTAACTATTATGATCCTAAGGTAAAATACAGACAAGCATCTATCATCTAGTTCCAACACATACAGATTTGTACACGTCAATAATTGTATTCAATGTTATCTTTATTAAAGCTAAATGCCTTAACCTTCTCACTTACTTCCAATAATTAGCATTTAATATTTCAATATTCTATTATATTTTCTCTCAACTTTGTTATTTATATTAGTTTGTGTATTTATTGTTTATATTTTAATTAATTAGTCTTGATAACACAATAGTGAAAGTTTATCGTCCTTTACATTTTTGAGGAATTTCTCCATTCTTATATGAGATAGTTACCCCCATGTTTCTCCTCAATGTTAAAGTGTTCTTCAAATTTTATATAATTTTGATTTATCATCTATTTCCAAATCTCATATGATTTTTTATCATTCAAGTGAGATATTCGGGCCCTCTTCTATATATTAATATAAAAAATAGATGATTACATAGTATTATCCTTCTAGTGGGAGATATGGAAAATCAAAATCAAACTATCAACCACAAACCCAACATGGCATTGAACAACAAAGAAACCCCATACATAAAATATAGAAAATATTTACTAGCCTAAAACAAAATGGCTACAACCAAAAACATCCAACAAAATAAATAGTTCCACCAACTTCAACCCCATAAGAACCATCCTCCTTTACTAATGTCACCCACTTAACCAAAAATTTGATTGAGTTATCAAATTTTGCCACATTGAATCTTTTCTACTAAGGAGAAACTTTAACTAGTCAAAGGAGCTTGAACACATCAAACCTTGATTGATACACCTCCAACTCCTTTGCAAAGATGAGAAAGCTCCAAATATTTGTCACTTTAGTAACTAGCTTCTCAAGACTTTCTTTAATGCTCCTAACATAACTAATAGATGCAAGACCATAGAATTTATAACCCAAAACTAAAACAAAGACTTGATTTTCAAATGGAATTTTATCCATCTCATTCTCTAAACCAGCTCTAAAATTTTCCAAAATGAAATATCTACCTAGAGACTTCAAGAGCTATCTATCCCTTGTTAATCTTAACATATTCTTGATTAATATAGAAGAGATTTTAGTATTTACCCAATTCTTGGCTTCACCTTTGAAAATATCTCTACCTAAAATCTCAATGATGGCATTCACACTTCTTCTAGTTGGAATAAGAAATCTTGCACTTTAGCCTTACTATCATTACCTCACCCTTGAAATCCATCTATTATACTAATGATTGCAGGTGTAACACTAGCTCCATGATAATGTAGCCTACCCAAACCGATGCTCCCAATACATGATTCTAGATACTTATAAGTGTCATTAGATATTGAATGTCACATGAGCAAGAGTAATTACTCATACCACCCCATAACAAGCAATGAAATTTCATTTGAAGGAAACAAACCATCACACATGGAGATGAAAATTAAATAGGAGGGGTATCATTAAAAATAATGGGTGGTAACTCCAAACACTATGAAATATCATTGACTTCCACAATATCTTCTACTTGATTGATACCTTTATTTGAAAGATAGTCCACCAAAACAGTACCCTCCCTATAGAAATATTGTATAGAGAACTTAGAAATAGAGTCTAATACATCCCAATCACTTTTCAAAATATTCCTTATTTTCTAATTATTAGAGGATTGATTCCTCTGACATAAAATGATAACCATTGAGTCACCTTCAATATTATATTATCAATATTACAAGCTTTGACCATCTAGAGTCCCAATAAAAGAGCACCAACTTCAACTTTATTATTTATCTCCAATTGATTTTCTTTGTAGCAAATTTTATCACCTTTCCCTTATGATCTCAAATAACAAACCCATCCTTGAAAGGCATTAGGTTTCCATGAGAAGTTCCATCAAAATTTAGTTTCCACATGCCAAGCTAGGCAGGGACCACTTTATTAACTTTCAATTAGCCAATAAATGAGGCCAATTGGAAATCACATGAACAAGGGAGATCTCCTAGGATTTGATTTTCATTTTCTTATATATTTTTATCAAGGTTTGGGTATACATAGTGTTTTATCTCTTACTACCCTTCCACCATAGGATATTCTACTACTGTGATTCCTTTTTATCTTTCTCCTTGGCTAATATATATGGACTTAAAAAATTTACATGTTCCTATCTTTCATATTATATGACACACTCATCCTTGATATACACATGAATTTATATATGCTATGGATATGAATTTTCTTTTTAAGGTGTTATTTTACAATGTTTTATTATTCCCTCTATAGATTTGGTTAGCACCTACCCACTTCTATTAGAGATGTTTATATAATCTATTGATACACTTCATGATGATCATATACCTTGCACAGTAATGATAAGTATCCACTCAAAAATATTATAGATCACATAAAACTTATAAATGAAACTAGTATGTATTGCGACAACAAATCCCTTACAATTCATGATAGTTCTATGTTCATAGATATATATGTTCTTTAAATGAATCATTGTCTCATGTACATTTTTATTTTTATAGAGATGATCTTTCTTCTAGATGTCATGTTGAATACATGGATACTTACGATAGTGTTTCACAAAATCTCACATCACATGATAATAGCTTACACATTGATGATAATTCATTAGATTCTCATTTGTCTATTAATACTTCCTTGTATTTTCCTACATTACTATTACCTAATTTTTGCTTCTAGCTAAATCATGTAACTTATTGTTGTGTTTGCATTTAAAAATTAAAAGATACATCATTTTTTGCTAAATTTCATTAATGTGCATAAAGGAGATTGTCAAAACAGATTGCATTATTCTAATTTTGCAATTGCATACAAATAAGAAAGAGAACCAACATGTATTGCAAATGTAATCTCTATTGATGATAATTAGTGTATAATGTCCCTCATAAGCTGAGGGACTGATTAGTCTAATGCTTATAAAGAAAAGACTATATTATTATAGATAAACAGAAAAGAAGTGCACATAAAATGAAAAGGGACCCATCATTTCTTGGTGGAATGACGAATCCCGTTGGCCTTGTCTTGCATCATCTCATTCTTCCCCGCTTGTCCTACTTCCATTTAACTCTCTCCTCATTGCTCCTAGGTTCCCTGCATATGAAAAAAGAGTGTTGTTAGAGCAATAAAAGGTCACTGATCAAAATATTTGCAAAACATCCATAAACATATAATCTAATGTCCATAAGCATTAAAATAGATAGAATACCATAAGTGTATAGTAAATCAAGAAAAGAGTGATCAAACACACCTATGATATGCTTTGTCTATCTAACTAGTTTGTTCCTTGTGCAGATTTAGGACAAGTCTTGTTACTTTTTTGATTCAACTAATTAGAGCATGTGCATAAAATGTGGCTCCCACGAGGGTTGAGCCCAACATGTTGCCCTCTTATGTTTTAGGAGGGATAGGAAATTGAGCAACTTGATCAAATCAATTATAAACATATTCCTGATGCATTAAATCAATATAGAATCACACTAGTTGATTAAATCAATTTAGTCTTGTCTCATTGTTAGGCGCTTGTTTAGTAGAAAAGTGTATTGTTGCAAGTTATAACTTGTGTTAGTAAATGCAAGTGCTTTTAGTTGTGAAATATTTCCTTCTAAGAGTTCAACTAAAAAACCTCCTTATAAATTACTTATGCAAGAATGCATGCAAAAAATGAGTTGTGCAAACTAGGTTGTGTCATTGTTTTGAATGTGTGCAAGCTATTTGAAGATTTGAGTTATTTTTTTGGTGTATCACCCTTTGAAGTTTTAGTTAAGTTTCATTTTTATACATCTTTTTACCCTTTCCTCAAGAGATCATTAGTTTAGGTGACATCAAAAGGGGAGCCAACCCATAATTTGGAGGTCTACTTTCATGATAGGATACCCAAAGCCTAAAAGTAGTCCCATGTTTGTCCAAATTTGTTAAGTTCTTTCAAAACTTGGCAGAGAGGTGCAAATTTGGTCTCTAACAGTTTTGGCATGTTCTGTGGGACAATGAATTGATTCTCAGTCCATTATATATGTTTTTCTATTGTTGTTTAGTGTGTACAACAATTGATACTTCCTTTTGAGGTGTTTCAAATACATACCTAGCGACTCCAAGAAGTTTTACTGGTTTCAGTATGATCAAGTGCTGGTTAGTTTCAATTAAATCTAATTTTGTCTTATTTTCAGCTTTTGAATGAATAAGCATGTCTATGTTTCATGGAAACATGTCATATCGCCTAGCATATCATGAAATTGCTAGTTACCCACCATTCCATGAAAAGCATGCATGTATACCCTCTTACTAGCCATATCACACAAAACAACTTGTCGGTTTTATTTCAAATGTCCATGTAACTGCAGATTACTAGCAGTCTTATCATGTTTTCCACCCTCACGTCCCTGCTCAATCTCAATATCAACCAATATACAATCAAAATCAACCCCAAGAAGAGGATTTTGATGCCAACTAGCATGATTATTCACATAATCATCCTCAAGAACACCCTTACTAGAATGTATTGTATCTGATCCAAAAGCTTGACTATGTGTTGTGGGCTTTGAGCCAAAAGCTTGAACATATGAAGATTAGTGATGCTAGTAAGGTGTTCTCACACATATATTGGATGTTGGTTGGCATCAAGAAGTATAAAAAGACTATCTCACAGTAGCAAGATTTGGCTGATCAATCCTTCGTTTATGATCAAGAGCGGGTGACAAAGAGGATGCAGTTTGAAGGTCTTGAAGGGGAGATAGCTGCTAAAGAGGAGAAAATGAATCTTTTGTTTGCTTGGGTGCAAAGTAGTCAGGCTTACTCATAATATCAATGCCAACTACATGAGGAGAGTTTTGAAAAGCAGAAAGCTACTGCAAAAGAACAGATTCAAACAACTCCTGTTGTTCCAAAGCAATCTGTTCAAGAAGAGGTTCATAATTATAAATTCCCAAGTTTTAAGAAAAATGAGCCTCTTGACCCTCCTATAGCTGAGTTTCCAAGTTGGAAAGTCCCATATTTTTTTCCTTGTGAGGCCCCTCTATCAATCATACAAATGGAACCATGCTCTAGCATCCAAGAAGTAGAAGAAGAACAGACTCTTGACCCACACAACTCACTCAACATGGAAGAGATTGGAAACATAAATTTGCTACATTTAACTATGGAGCATTATAGATTAGAACAAAAACAAAGGTTTGAACAAGAGAAGACCTCTCAAGATGGATCTTCCTTCATTTTAGCTAATGATCCTCCTACTTCTATTGGAATTGATTCAAATGTTTTGATAGTTAATTCAGGGCAGCAGGGTAATGAAGTGAAAAGGTTGTTGTAGAGGACCAACCTTCAGCTTGGATTGATGAATTACCTGCTTTTGTTGATAAGGATGAAGATTCAAAGCAACAAGAGGACATTTAGCAGTGTGGTGAGTTGCAGGTTCAAGAATCAAAACAGTAGCCTGAAGAGGTTGAAAAAGTTGATGTAGGCCATAATTTCATAGCTTCATTTGATGATCTTCCATGTTTTATTGAGCATGATGAGGAAAGCATAAATTTGGTCACAAGTTAGCAATGTGAGGTTGAAGTCCTTGAGGTTTTACTTCCTCAAAAGAGTTGCCATGGGCTCAATATTAGTCCTCCCACACAAAAATGCAATGAAAATCATGAAGAGGATTTGTTTCAAGCTGAAATTGAGTTCTTTTGCTCATGTCTAGATGTTATGCCAACATCTTTGGAGGAAGATTATCAAGAACAACAAGAACAAGAAGTGGAAGCAACCATGTTCAACCCCTTTTGTATCAATAAATCAGTAGAATCAAACATGGAGCCAAATGAAGAATATGGTCTTGGTGGGGATAAGTCTATTCTCTCAAGTCAAAAAACTTCCCATGAAGTTGATTTGCATAATCTTAGTGAGAAGCCTCCTTTATGGTGTATAGAGGAGCTTGAGGTTGTTGCATTGATTGAAAGTGTGTTGGAAGAGGCTATCTCATTGTTTGGACATTTGCCTCCCTCCTTTGAAAAATAAAATTCCAATTTGGGTATCCAGGAGGTTGAGCTACATGCAAGTATTGTGCAAGTTGAACAAGAGAAAAAGATGGATACTACTCTTCAAGGTATGAGTTCTGATTGTTTTCCAAGTCCTCAAGAATTCATTCAAGGGAATATATCACAACCTATTGTAAATTAGAAAATTAATGTTGATTTGGATGAGGATTTGTGCACTAATATAATAGAGGAGTTTTGGGTACACCCCAATGGTAGATTTTCAAGTGATTTAAATAAAAAATATGAAGTCAAAAAAGCAGATCTCAATCAGGAAGTCAGTAATAAAAGTTTAGGCTTCATCCACTCTAGGGGTTGTCCAATCAAATACTTAGCTAGTTTGGAAGTTGTTGAAGTACCAAAGGTCATGCTTGCACCCAAGTATGAGGAAGCAACTGAAGAAGAAGCTAATTTTGGAGTTACAGCTAAAGGTGATCAAATTCATCCCACTTGTCCAATCCAGGACAACAATAGGCATGATCATTGTCAAGGTGCAAGTGATTTTATTTGCATTTTTTATGAAACATTGCAACAGTCTATTGAATATCTACATGTGTTTCATGTTCTTTCAACATTACATAATCATGTAATGCATCAGTTGTCGGTCAGGAGGGTTAGTTATTTCACAAAGCCAACCAGTGGTTTTGTTTGACTAAGCCTTGTTGTTGGTTAGAGTAAGTTAGAATAAGTTTCAATTCAATTTTAGTTTTCAGTTCCTCTAAGTGCTATTTTGCATTGTTAAGTAGTTTGCTTTGGTTTTCTGGCATGTTTTGAATAAGTTTCCAGGTGTCTCATGTTGGTCATGTGAGTTACAGCAACATACAATGTTGTTCTTAAGTTGTGTCAACTTTTAGGTAACTCGGTACCCAATGGATAAGCTTCAAGCAACTAGTCACAATGTTTAGCAGGAAAACATATAACAGATGTTGCCAAAAATGCTACCTGATTTTTCCTTCCAGCTAAATCAGGTAACTTATTGCTGTGTTTGCATTTAAAAATTAAAAGATACATCATTTTTTGCTAAATTTCATTAATGTGCATAAAGGAGATTGTCAAAACAAATTGCATTAATCTAGTTTTGCAATTGCATACAAATAAGAAAGAGAACCAACATGTATTGCAAATGTAATCTTTATTTATGATCATAAGTGTATAATGTCCCTCACAAGAAGAGGGACTGACAAGTCTAATTCTTATAAAGAAAAGACTATACGCCTATAGATAAAAAGAAAAGAAGTGTACATAAAATGAAAAGGGACCCGTCATTGCCTGGTGGAATGACGAATCTTGTTGGCCTTGTCCTACATAATCTTGGTCTTCCCCACTTGTCCTACTTCCATTTGACTCTCTCCTTGCTGCTCCTAGGTTCCCTACATCTGAAAAAAGAGTTTTGTTAGAGTAATGAAAGGTCACTGATCAAAATATGTGCAAAATATCCATAAATGTGTAATTTGATGTCCATAAGCATTAAAATAGATAGCATACCATAAGTGTATAGGAAAACAAGAAAAGAGTGATCAAACACACCTATGATATGCTTGTTTATCTAACTGGTTTTTTCCTTGTGCAAATTTAGGAAAATTCTTGTTACTATTTTGATTCAACTAATTACATCATGAGTAAAATGTGGCTCCCACAAGGGTTGAGCCCAACATGCTTCCCTCTTATGTTTTAGGAGGGATAGGAAATTGAGAAATTTGATCAAATCAATGATAAACATATTCTTGATGCGCTAAATCAATATGGAATCACACAAATTGATCAACTTTCATTATCAGATTCAAAAGATGCAACAAATAATGTGAACATTCAAGAGAGTTACCCTTCATTTTTTCACAATGAATCAATCAATAGGCTGCCATCATGTCAAAAGGGGCAATATTTTGCTAGATATGTCTTTCAATATTCTTAAGTGGATCCAAGATCCATTTTATTAAAGAAGTAAATGATCTATGTGATGCATCAAGTTCAATTATGCATCCATTCATAAATAGTGGAGGAGCTATCAAGTCTATCCAGAACCATCATGAGTCATATGGAGCAGCAAGTAAGAATAGGATAGTTCACCATGAATGCATGCTACAAGACAACAAAGGAAATCATTACATTGATTAAGGGAACAAGTGAATCATGTTTTCACTTTAGTAGTGAATGATAAACTATGAAGAAGTCATGCAATTAAGAGGGAAGAAGGATAATCATTGTGGCAGATATGGTGAATTGTGAACAGTGGCATTGCCAGAAGAATGGATTCAAGAGAGTAAATGCAAATGGAAACAAGCTTTATAAAAGCATAGATCAATATAAAGCTATAGGAACATTGAGAAAGGTCTTGAGTTCATACACAATGAAGATTCAAGAGGACTATGGGTAGACACAAAGGAGAAAATACACCAGAGTATGAAGATTTGCAGAGCATGACAACCATGTATGGTAGTGACTTGGACACAAGACTACTGAGCATGGTTGTTAGAAGTGAGGACGCTTTGAGAGAGATCTTTGTAATCTCTAAAAGCTTATGACAGTCTGTTGAGCATAAACGATCTAGTCATATATCAACAAGAAAGTAGAATTGCAAACAACTCTACATATCTCAATCTCATGTATGAAATAGCACAGTCATGAAGGATTCAAAGCACAATCCTTACTGATTGTTTAAAACCTCAAAAATCATGACAACCCATGAGATTGGAGGCAATCATGAAAATAATGCACGGGTGAAAAAGAAGGCCAAGAATGCAGCCCCATTTGGATAAGTATCATGATACAACTATAAAGATAAAAATAAGCACATTAAGGATTATTCAAATTACTAACCAATGCATGCAATAGTGATCTTCATGGAGATAAACAATGGTGCATTGATTGTTTTATAATAGTAAGATTCCTTGAATGACAGTGATATTATGTTATATTAATGAACAATGATCATGTAGACATCCCCATGGAGTGTTTGGTGATAGTAGTTTTCTCAATGCCTTAGCATTCATAGTTACAAAGGACAGGGATATTGTACCAATAGATTGCTTTCAATGTGATTCAATCCATGATGATTTAAGGAGATACCAGTCACAATGATCTTGATGCATGAAGAGCATGACCAATGGCATTTAGTATGACAAGAATCAATGCATTAAGAACAAAGATACAAACAGTGATATTGTGAGTATGGTTGTACAAAAAAGAACAAAGCACATTTATTGGAAGACAACCATACTATTCAAGTAATCATCATTCCATGTGCATAGACATGGTGTTTTAAAACCTTATGTGTACCCTTAGTGCATAGACATATAATAGTCATAACTCATGAGTGTAGTCATCATAGTAATTGTAGATGAAATGTAAAGACAAACAAAGACAAACATACCAAATGCAGTTGCAAAAAAAAGGAAAGGAAGAACTAGATGAAGGCATTATAAGGAATGGCATATCCAACTTAGACAAATGGTTGCAAATGTTGCTTTTGAATCCTCAGTCAAAAGAGAACTTAGAGATAGAGAATAACAACCTTCCACAAATAGATGATAACTTCAGTGCAACCCAAGTTTGTGAGATCAATAATATTTTGGAAGGACTGACAATGAATCTCAACTTTGGAGAACAATCACCCATTCATAGAAAGACTCCCAGCTTTGGAGGATCTGAGAAGAAAGAATATTTAATACATCAAATCCAATATTTTCTAGTGCAAGTGGTCTTATGGTCATAGGAACTTCACAACATTCATGCAGTGAAAAACAAGTAGATGAGAGTTTAGAACTTATAGAAAAGTTTGAGTTCCTCCAATTGGATTGTGATGATCAGAAAGAGCCACAAAGTAAGCTAGATAATGAACCTAGTACAGGTTTGGAGTTACCGTTGCAAGGAAATGGCAAATCCACTATAGAAAATCCAACAAATTTTGCACAAGCACTAGTAGCGGGAGATAGTGAAGGTGCAATGTTAAATAGTGGAACAGAAGTTCAGTATGAGAAGCTGAAGCATGATAATTTTAATCAACTAAAAGATGTTCAAATATGAACTAAAATGCCTCTAAAAGACAATCCTGGATATGCATTAGAAATTAGATGAAACCCAAAAGGAGGAAGTGGAGAGTTGTGCCCGTACTGTGCAATGGCACTTAATCACTTTGCAAACCATTTTTTCTTCACATGGCAACATTGTTTTGTGGAACAATTGACAGAGGTAGCTTTTGTTTCAACTGATGACTCTCTCATGAAATCCCATTCATATTATAATCTTGCACTATCATATCATGGTAAAGGTGATTGTGACAAAGTTGGTTGCCATTACATCGCATCAAAAACAAGGATACCCATTGTTTAAAAAATTCAATAGGAAAGAAATGTGCTACAGTATACAACAAATGAAGAATATTGTCATCTCAAGAGAATGCTTATGCAAAAATGGAGAGTTGGATGCAAGCACGGTTGCGGCCATGATACAGATATTTTCCATTATTATGCAGAAAATGCATCAAAATCTCAGTCATTTCTTCATGGTCGTGCCCTAAAGGATCATTTTTCTTCACACAGTGTAGAAACCCATCTGGGGTTTGTACAAAAGTCACAAATGCATTTACAAGGAGCTTGATATTTACACAAAGAATGTCAAATGTCTACAAGTATATACACAGAAGCAACAAAATGTTCATCATATTTCAACATTCAAACTCAAGTTGAGCATTTTTTATATAGAAAATTTGAAGGAACCTTCAACGTTTTCACATAACAGAGCTCAAAATGAGCTTTATTCACAAAAAAAAAAAATGAAAGGATGGCATTATTTCTGCAAGGAAAGACTTACAAATGAAAAATTTGTGGGTTCTTCCCCACAAAATGCCTCTAGATGCGAGTAATGGTGGCACCCAACAACAATAAGATCAAAAAAGTGAAGAATTTGTGCTCACAAAACTATTCTACAATGCACCCATTGAAACCTCCATGGTGGAGGTTCGAGAAAAAAATGAAAGGTTTTTTGCAAAGTTCTTTTGTTTTGTGTTAGGGTTTGAAACCCTAGTATGTCGACCCAAGGTATTTTTTACCTTGTTTTTAATTTCCAAACACCAACTAATGTGCTCCACAGCTAAGATTTGCAAGTCTTATTATGCCTTAGGCTATTTTTACCTTGTGGTGCATTTTGAAAACCTAGGCTTATGCCTTAATGTTTTTTTATATGACTCCATCATACTTTCCTTGGTGAATTTTCATGTCATTGAAAATTGCAAAAGTCTTTCAAGACTTAGAAGTGTGCACTTTGACCTCCCATAGGCCGAGCTATTGCTTATGTTTTTGCATCTATTTTGAAATGTGAAATGTTTGACCAAGTGATGGTTATAAATCACTTTTGTCAAGCATTACTATTAGATGCAGAAATAGTGATTGGTTAGGTTTTTATCAATGCCTTGAGGGAATCTGAGTTGATTTTTTATCCTCTTACAAGCATTTAAGGGTGATTGAGGAATGATTATTATTTTGCATTTATTATGAAAAATGTAAAACATTAACTTAAGTGATAATTTATAAATCACTTAAGTCTAAATGTTACTTTTAATATAAAAATAAACGCATTGAACTTTCAACACATGATTTTGGAGGTTTAGTTGAAGATTTATGTCTTCCAAACATAATGGAAGAGGTTGAAGACATGTTTGCACACCAAAAGTGTGATTCAAATAGTTTGGAGGCATATGAGCAATTTTGGGGAATATTGAACATGTGGAAAGTGAGAGTTGTCTTTGATTGGGCTTTTGCAAGAAATGGGACCATTTTGGAGGAATTTTTTGTCATGCTTTTGGTGTGGTTGGGTCTTGGCTTGACTTTTCTGCATTTGGAGGACATTTTGGAGGAGTTTTGGAAGGTTCTATTTTGGCCTTTATGTTGCATCCAACCAAGGGTTTCTAGAGGGACATGTGTGGTCAGTTGGTTTCAAAAAATTGCTTAAGTATCTTCAAACTTAAATTTTAGGGAGTTCTTTCTTTCCAGTAGAGTGAGCTTGATTTTTTGGAGTTATCTTTTCAGCAAGAGTAGTATTGTAACTCAGAGACAAATTTTTATACCAGTGAGTACTTTGAATCAATGAAATTGAACATTTACCTTCTCATTTTATGTTTTACTGTGTGCATTTAGTGGTTGATCAGATTACTTGTGAAATTTAGTTTTTCCTTATAGTCTTGTCTCATTGTTAGGCACCTATTTAGCAGAAAAGTGTATTGTTGCAGGTTATAATTTGTGTTAGTAAATGCAAGTGCTTTTAGTTATGAAATATTTTCTTCTAAGAGTTCACCTGAAAAACCTCCATATAAATTACTTATGAAAGAATGTATGCAAAAAATGAATTGTGTAAACCAGGTTGTGTCATTATTTTGAATGTGTGGAAGTTGTTTGTAGATTTGAGTTAGTTTTTTGGTGTATCACCCTTTGAAGTTTCAATTAAGTTTCATTTTTATGCATCTTTTTACCCTTTCTTCAAGAGATCATTAGTTTAGGTGACATCAAAAGGGGAGCCAACCCATAACCTGGAGGTCTACTTGTTATCACTTGGATTTTGCACCCTATTGAATGTGGAATTCAACAATCCAGTGTAACATGGGAATGATCTCGAAAGTATGAATACTTGGATAAGACCAAACCTCCAAAGAAGGTCAGCTTCCTATGTTGATAATATCACCTAAACTACTGATTTTGTAAGGAAAAGGGAGAAGGATTACTGATGAAAATGATTAAAGTTAAAACTGGTAAATGGTATTCCCTATGGTGATACACCTAACTGGTAAAAACCTGAAAATTTAGAGGATAGTCACTTTCTTCTCAAAGAACAAAACAAAACACTTGCACAACCTATTTCAATAAATTCTATGCATAAATATTTCAGTAAAGAGGCTTAAACTAACCATAACTTTCATAAAGGAAAGATAATTTTCACAATCTGAAAGTGATGTACAATTTCTTAGCACAGTTTCTAACCTACATAAAAGATAACTTTTGCAGAAAAGGCATGAAATGAGACAAAATAACAAGGAGGTTAAATTACCTCACAAATGATTTGATCAATCACCCTAATAACACACAATTCTGCAAGAACAAGAAGGAAAAAAGCTTCAAATGTTGATATCCAAGCACTTTTTATGAATTCAAGTCAAATAAAATGAGTTACAAAATGTATGCACAGAATCTGTAAAAAGGACTCCTAAAGTCACTGTCTCTAAAATTTGGATAAATTTGAACTCTGTCAAATGAGTTACAAAAATAGCTAAGTACATGAACTCTACAAACAAGGAAATAACAACTTCCTTGGGTCGGATACCACCTCCATGCCTAAAATCTAGCCACTAGATACACTCTAAATGAGCTCATGTTGATTGAAAAAGTCATGCAAGACTATAAAAAACATGAAGGCACAATAAATTGATGCCTATATGCTCTCAAAAGTAACTAAAAGCAACCAAATACTCCAATATTCCAAGCAAGTGTTGGAAAACTTCCTCTAACTCCCCTACATGCTTGCAGAGTCATAAATCAAAGCAAATCCTTATCTCCCATATGATTTGGAACTTCATGACTTAGTCATACAAACATGTGCTTTATTTTGCATTCAAAGATAATATTTAAATTAAATGATTTATAACTTATCATTTAAATTAAACATTTTACAATGAAAAACAATGCAAAAAATAAAACTCCACCTTCATGTGTTGGCATAGACATGAGTCAAAAGTTAGCAAGTTAGAAGAATTTAAGGAAGACCTAAGATTAAATATCCTTAAAACAAAAGCCATGATAGTATTAAGTGGCTTTAATTTTTGATAAAAATGGCAAAGAATGCCAATCCTCCATTGTGGCTTAGGGTTTCAACCCTAAATCAAAACATAAAGGAAAATGAAAATCATTTGTTCATATGCTAGAAGCTTCTTGGAGAAGCTACACTGCCGCAAACCATGAGGGTTTGAAGGTGCTTGACCAAGGCCTTTCCTTTGTGTTTTCAGCTTCTAAGGCATTAAATTTGCATCTTGATGGCCGTTTTCACATAGCCATAGGCAAGTTTTTCAAATTTTCAAAAAATAAAGGCAAAAATTTTACTTTTTGTGATTTTCCTGAACTTCATAGGCCACAACTTACTCATATTTTCTCCTTCATTCTGATTTTTCTTCCCTCTGTCTTTTGTGGTTCCACTATGGCTAAAGATTGTGCCACCATTAGAGCTACCTGAGAAAGCTTTATGAGATTTATGTAGAAAGATATAGAGGCTTTTATGATCATGTTGGTTGGACGACTTCTAGAAGCTCTGGTAAGTATCTCTTTGTTGTTTCATCTCATTTTGAGAAATACTATGCTTGAATTCAAACCATTTATAGAAAAATATAGATAATATCCCAAACCTGGTTCAGCCTTTGTGACTTTCTGAATCTTTTTCCTTTGGGATGACTTATCACTATATTCTTGCATTTTCCTGTATTTGAAGAAAACTTCTTACTACTTCTTTGTAAATTTCATGGTGGATTTCTTGTATTTAAATACCATGGTTGTATACTATTTTGCTTTCTTGAAGGTTGTTGTCATTCTGGTATAAAATTGAAGATTCAATAAAAACCAGGCTGTGGGTTTCCACCTCTTCTGCAATATGTAAGATTCAACACTTTTTGTTGAAAACTCATGAGGGTTTCAAGGCACATCAAGGAAATATATTTTGAGTTTAGCTCATGTAGATTAGCTTTTCATTTTTTGTGCTTAAAAATCTTCAAAATTCAGTTCTCATAGTGTATTGAATTTCTGTGTTGAAGTATGATATATGCAAGCCTTTGTGGCGTGAATGAGATTCCATGAGAGAGCGAAAAGTTGAAGGCTCTAACAAATATTTCGATTCCTTTATAGCCACTACAGTTAACCATTGTTATCTTCACCAATATTTATGCCTTATTCATTATATTTTACATGAATTATTCTGGATAATTTCCTATACCAGCTTGTTCTTGTTTAAGAAAACCTGTAGCTTTCACCACTTGAATGCAACTCTTTTATGTTCCTTCAGTCCTCCTATAGTATCATTACTCTTAGACTCATTTTACTGTTGCTAATGGATCTGATTGTGCTCCTCTATTTTGCATTGCACAAAATATTGCATAATTCTTTTTCCTACAAATCCATTTTCTAAGCTTATTATCACACATGACCGGGTGGATAGCTCTGTCTCAAATATTTGAGTTTATAATTCTGCTCCTCCACTTCAGATCACTTGCCCATTGTTTTTTTCACCAATATGTATTTTTTTTGTCTAGATACCCTGTCCCTTAAACTTCTTGACTATAAAACCTCAGAACAGTCATGTCTTTTCAAGTTATCAACAGCAAGGGACAAATATTTCTTTGTCTATTATTCCTCGACTGGGCTTTCATCCATTTTGTGCATGTCCTGCAATCATGATGTTCCACAAGATTACATCTCTTTAGGAATTTTGACAAATAGTTCGCATGCCTTTTCTATTTTTGTCATTTTGCATATATATCTACCAGGGTATCTATTGTTGTAACCCTTGATAATGCATAGTGTTTTGTGCATGATACACATTCCAGCCCGTATTAACATAATCATCTTTACTATGATATGGTCATGCATAATCATAATATAAATGGGATTCCATGAGAGATAGCTGAAGCAAAACCTTGTCTGTGTCTTGACATATTCTACTAAATCCACTGCTCTGTGTTTCAAAGAACCTCATTAATGATGTCATAATCATTATTGTTGTTGTGTTTGAATAACCATGCTCCCACCTTGAGCTCCATGGGTGAGATGAATGTAAACAACCTGCACTCCTTAGCCATCTTTAAATTTTTCCCTTTCTCTATTATGAAACAAACTACTAAAATGGAAGTATTTCCAGTCATTGAGTTCTCTTCATTGTTTCAATGAGCAAAAAACTATTTTTGCAAACTATATTGGATGCACTAAAGTATACTTAAAATTTGTGCATATACAATGAACTGGGCTCAACCCTCATGGGATCCACATTTATATCCACTCATTTGATCTGAAAATAATTGCACCTGTAGCTGCACATGGAACAAACAAGTTAGAAAAAATGATTGTCTTTTGTGTGTATGTTGACCAAATGGTTTTCCTAGACACCTAAGGCATTCATTGATCTTTAATACACATGGAGATGAGTTAATACATGTATAGGTGGATGATATAAATGATCATGTATGGTTATGACCCTTAATTGCTTAGAGTACAACTCTAATACATTGCTTGACTACTGCAGGAATAGGAGACCATGGAAATTAGGAAGGACAAGCAACAAGGACAACATCGAAGTGAGACAAACACTAACTAGTCATTCAGGAAATGACTGGTCATCCCTCTTACATGCACATTTATTTTCCTTTATTTATTCATGTATTAATTTGTCTTTATTTGTATCAAGGAAAATTCAGTCTCACGGCTTGCTATGTGAGACACATGTATCTAATTACATTCAATAAAGATTACATTTTCAAAAAAATTGTAAAATCTTTTATGTCTCATTCACTTGTATGAATTTAATACCTTTTCTTGTAATCTTGTAAAGTTGTTTCATTTTTATAATTGAATGTAACATAGAAGGTTTAATAAAAAAGTACCATTCATTTTGAAACATAGACGGCTCTTCCTGATTGAGCCTATAGGTGAAAATCTGGTAACACTACTTTCATGATAGGATACCCACAACCTGAAAGTAGTCCCATGTTAGTCCAAATTTGTTGAGTTCTTTCACAACTTGGTAGAGGGGTGCAAATTTGGATCTCTAACAATTACACAAGGACCTTATAAGTCTTAGTGGAAAATCTTTATATGATGATTAAGATAGGTCTATGGATGCTTTATTACATGTTAAATAATTCTTACTTGGTGATTATGAACACTTAGATTGTGATATCTTGTTGATAAGTGAGCTTTTATTATACTTGAGTTGTATAGCTTTGTAATAAGTTTATTTTCCTTATTTTTTCTTGATTTGGGGCTCATGAGAATACTTGGTAGATAACCTTATTAATCATATTTAATAATATTATATGAAAGAAATTTATGAATGACTAAGGATAAATATATGCACATTATAAATTAATAGGTAATGCAAAAAAAGACAATTAACAACATATGTATAATTATAATTGTGTGTGTGAATTTGTGAGAGTTAGCAAATCAATAATAAAAACAACACAAACATCAATGAGATGTATTACATGAAAGATTGGAATCACACAATTAATCTAATTGCAACAAAACCAAATCTCTAAAAACATTCCATTGTTCTCTATTCTTAAGGATTCATTAAATCATATTGGCTCTCAAATTTTATGTGTGCACTATGATTGTTAGAATGACAACCTAAGAAACGAGATGCCATTGAATGCAAGAATCTAAGTTCCTACATGATATTGCATGATGCAAATGATAATGGTGATATTAACAATGGATAATGATGCTAGATTATATGATGTAAATGTTGTATACAAGCTAAGATGATAACTAAAATGTAACTATAAGCGAAGACATGATTCTAATCTAATATGATAATACAATGCAACTTGTTAAGTATTAAACAATGCTAAATGTTTAAACTCTAAGTGCTCCAATTTCTCCAATGTTATTCCTACATAATAAGATTACTCAAAGATGGGATGCAAAATGTTGTAGCAAGAGGTTGTATTTATAGGATTTTCAAGGCATCTTGTGATGTGGCAGCAATCAATGGTCAAGATTCAAACATGAGAGATGAACGGTGGAGATGGAAGAATCATGGAGGATGTTCCCTTGACCAAAGGCAACACGACAAATGTATGAGGGAATCAAGTGTGAGATTTCCAAGTGTCCAACATGTGCCTAAATTCAAATTAGGAATTTAAACATTAGACATATTTAAATACATGTGAAATTTGATGAGGTGGCAAGAGGGAAAGTTGTAGACGTGCTTAAATTTAAATTTAATGAAAAGATCATAAATTAAATAAAACAAAGTATGTGAATTTGTTTATTTAATTAAAATAGAGGAATGTGATTTTAGATTGAGGAATTAGAAGAGTGAACTATATAAATAAATTGAGAATTTATGTATAAGTAGATGAAATAAAAGAGGTAATTAATTAAATAACTAGTATTTAATTAATTAATTTTCTTGACCAATTTTAGGTGTATACATTTTTCCCCTTTTCGAAGTAATGTGTTTACACGATGCTTCAAAGAATAATTTGCTGCTAATGTCAACAACAAAAAAAATTGATGCCCCAGATGTCGATTTTCAGGTAATAACATATATCTGCCCCCTCGGGAGATAAATCGATGAATTTTGGAATTTTTTAGGATTTTTTGAATTTTTTGAAATTTTGATGGTTTTCTGATGATTTCAAAATTTTTAGGATATTTCGTTGATTTATCTCTTGATAAAGAAGATTGAGCCCTTGGCAAGTGATTAATTGATGCCCATGTGTTGCCTCCCTGTGTTTGATGTTTGATGATTGCATTCACCCAATTGATTTGATGATGTTGATATGATAGTTGATGATTGACCTCATGATAGGTAGGATCAATGATAGGATGATGATGATTGACCTCATGATAGGTGAGGATCAATGATAGATTGATGATTGACCTCATGATAGGCAAGGATCAATGATAGGATAATGATGATTGACCTCATGATAGGTAAGGATCAATGATAGATTGATGATTGACCTCATGATAGGTGAGGATCAATGATAGGATAATGATGATTGATATCATGATAGGTGAGGGTCAATGATAGGATGTTGATGATTATCCTCATGATAGGTGAGGATCAATGATAGATTGATTATGATGATGATTGTCCTCATGATAGGCGAGGAACAATGATAAATGCTCATGAGATTTGATCAAAATTGCATTAGAATTGATTAGGTTGATTGATTGATTTATTTTGATTGATTGATAAGATTTCTGATTTGCGATATGTTATGATCATAGGAGGATTTCTGCTTCAAGTGCAGGCAGATTCAGATTTGATTGGGCAATGTGGTTTAACTTCTCTGATTGATTGATATGCCCCAGTATAGGATTGATTAATGTATTGAGACTTGATGATGTACTGATACTTGATGTATACACTTATTTAGTCAAATATTTTGTGATTCCTACCACTTTGTTGATGTATCTCTCCATATTTGGATATCATTGTACACTTGACATTGTGATTTTGAGATTTATATATGCAGTGATGATTAGTGATCTACATGTGTTTATGATTTTGTGATGGATGCATTTAATTTCTATGTTATGATGCTTATGTGATGCTTATATTTTGGTGGTATGATATTCTACAAATAATGAAACATGCGTTATGATTCTATGATGCTTTATTAATGATGCTTATATGATACATGTGATGGATCTTATTATGCCAATGAAATGTGATGCATTTTATGTTTTTGTACTTTTCTAATGCAAATAGATGATGCAATGAATGGATGAATGTATGATAATGTTAATGCATGAATGAATGGATGGATGGAATTATTGTATGATGGTGCATAGTTCTATGTTTTTATGATGTTTATATGATGCTTATGCAATGATGAAATGATAATGTGTGATTGATGATTCTATATGCTTTATGGATGATGTTTTATGCTATGTGAGATGGATTTTGATTATGCAAATAATGTGTGATGTTTATGTATGTTCATGTGATGATTATGCTGATCCAGCTAGTCCTTTGTCAGTATTGGATTTGAGTAATAACAAATTCATACACCTTGAAAAATATATCTTCACTACTCGTTTTAGATGTTCATAACAATGGCATTATATCCTTTGCTTACCAGTCATGTTTTTTTTAGCAAATTTTTCTTCTTGGAAATCTTACTCTATTGGATATGTCTTTCAATCTTCTTAAGTGAATCCAAGATCCATTTTATTAGAGTAAATGATTTTAGTGATGCATCAAGTTCAATTATGACCCTATTAAAATAGAGATGCTTTTTCTTCTTGGAAATCTTACTCTGTTGGATATGTCTTTCAATTTTCTTAATGGACCATTTTCTTAATCCATTAATAATAGATGAAATGATTTTGATTATGCAAGTGAGATGCAATGCACTTCTTTTGTGTTTTCTGATGTGGATATTATGATGTAATGCATGGATGGATGAATAATGTGATAATGCTTTCTAATGTGCAACTATATGAGAATGATGTGTTTTTGGTCAATGTCAAGTGTACTCAATCCATTAATAATAGAGATAACACCATTGTGAAATTTTTTCAGCCTTGGAAAACCCCTAAATATAGATTCAATACTAATATGAATGCATTATACCTTAATCATGCAGATCTAATTATGCAAAGGTTGTCACCATAACAGCCAATTTGTTATGCTTTTTATTATCATTGAGCCTTTAAAATGTTGAAAGTGAGTATAAGCATCAATGGCATAATTTAGACCATGATGACCTAAGTACTACTTTCATGATTTTTGATATTGCAAGTTAACACAAGCATCTAGGTATAATTAAACCGAGATGACTTGAGCATTCCTTGTGTAAACAAACAAGAGTTAATCATGTTCCTATGCAAATTCAAAATGTCATCAATGATACTTTTTAGAGCATGTCCCGTGATAATTTGTATAGTAATAGTGATCAACTCACTGACAACAGACAAAGAAAAATCATACTCCTTCCTATTTTATGAGGGAATTATATTATGGTTGTGCATTGTGATGTATTCTAAGAGTTTGATAGCTATTTTGTTGCCCCTAGTTCTCTAGTTGGTAATAATCTTGTGAGAATCTTGCTCTGCAAGTATATTGTAATATTTGTGATTTCTGAATAATATATTAGGTAGTTTTTGGAGTGTGAGTTTTTTCTCCTAAAAGGGTGTTTCCCATGTAAATCACTATGTTGTGCTATGCATGATTTTTATGTTTATTTATGTTTAATTTTTTGTAACTATTGTAAAGATCTATAAAGTTTTTATTACCCTCCTCTCAAGATTAGTGTAGGAATTTGTTTTGCTCCTTAGCTTCCTTACAAGTGGTATCAGAGCTTTATCACCTTTGATTTCAATTGTGGGTTGTTGGTGTAACGCCCCGTCGTGCGAACCCCAAAGGACAATTAAACCATAATTACTGCACAACTTTTTTTTAAAGTTAACATAACATACATGTAATACACATTAAGTCATAACATGAATTTCATTTAAGTAGATTCACTAACACATACATCCCTTGGGGTACACGAGGAGTCATTACGAGACTTAGATCCACACAACGACAATAAAGAATAAAAGCCAAAGATATAGTCCATAACAAAGTAAACATTAATAAATGTAACACATACATGATATATCATTGATAAGAAACCATTGTGTACATAAATACAACATATACATAATTAACTCAACACATTGAATAACAACTACCATGGCCAATATTCACACAAGGTTTAACGTTACATTACAGTACAATGTTCAAGAGGTACAATGATACAAAGTGTTTCCAAATAAGAACATAAACCATACAATAAGATAACATGATACAACTGAAAGATGAATACACAGTATCAACTGGCTCCAAGATGGATACAACTCTAGAGTCGCCGCAACTAGCACCAATCTACACCTCTCGATCCTTGACTGGGGACCCAATGGGGCGCTTAGCATGTTCCACCCTACCACGTGGGTCCGAAGACCCACCCCCAATGCTAAGGAGCTGACAAGAAAGAGACCTCAACCAAGAACATCCAACAAGGAACCACAAGACTCTACGTCATACAAAGGTATCATAAAACAAGGATTACAATGACATAATCAACAACATTCATGAGTCAATAAAATCAAATAAAGCTATGAAACTCATCACATTTAACCCAAGCAATAACAATTAAGCAAGTCACCAAAGAACATTCATAAATCATTTTCATAAGAATCTGAAACAACATAAAGATTACAATATCCAGAGGCAACAAGAAACAAGAACAAGGGTGTTTAGTGGAGAGTGTCATCGCATAGCTCTCATGGGATTCTCCTGGCCCTTCCTCCAACTAAGGCACCGGCACCCATCTATGGATCTCCTGGCCTTTCCTCCTAACTGAGGCGCCGGCACCATAGGGTAGCTAATGCGGAGCCGATAATCTCTCATGAAGACGAGACTACAACTTTTCCAACCACGGCCTTCTCAATCTATAACTAGTCTATGGTAGCCCTAATGCATAGACGAGGAATCCAGTTTTAATTATCTTGTGTGTTTTACTACCCATCCCCCTAAATTCTATTGTTTAGGTTATCACTTGTTTAATTACTCTTTCATGGGTTATCCTGAGCCCTTCCTCATTCCAAGGCGCCGATGCCCACGAAGAGCCACTCTCCCTAAGACCCCTAACATAAACCAAACTAGGCAAGGGTTGTACCGTAACCGAAAAACAAATAATTTCAAGACCAAACTACGCGAGGCATTAACCATCTCGCTATAAACACATAATCAATGTCTCAACAATTCGTGTACAACCCTTTTAAAATCATGATATCAAAACACTTGCCATATCAAGGGCACATAAAAAGAGAACATCAACTGACAATAATCTCAAGCCTCTAGAAACCAAAAGAACGACAATCCACAAATGAGGGTAAAATGAAGCAACAAGAGTTTGTCAATGATACAGGGCTTCAAGCCAACTTCAACACCAACCCAATGAATAAAAGCTCGTCAAATAAAAATAAACTAAGAAGGTCATACTCATCAAAACATCCAAGTCTTCAAGATATTCAATAGGATCCCAACCAAAATCAACTCAAGGAAAAGTCACGTCAAGATAAAACATCAAATCATATAATAACCAACACGAACAAGCAACTACAACATCCATGAATTTCACTTTTCGAAGCAACCTCCCATTATCAAACAAATAGTAAGACATTCCTTCCACATATAAACTACTAAGTAATCTCCAATAACTCAAAGTGTTTTAAGTTATATAATCTATCAATTTCCTAATTGACTTACTCATATAAAAGACTATATCTAATAATTAACAGACTACCTTTTTATAATCCACATAAGGTGATAACATTAAACTAGCATTTAAGGCTTCAATTATTGAGACATCATCTAAAACAATTTAAAGAAAACGTAGAGACGTATTTTAATTATAGCTAATTCAAATATTGCCTTATTAATCATCTCTCATTAATTTTGCATATTAGGAGGTTATCATATCATAATACTTGAAAGAATTATTGTTAAAGAGAACTTAGAATACAAGTGTGTCTAAAATTATCACCTACTAGAAACTTCTAAGGGACTCCCCTGTGAACTAAACCATAACCAAATAAGACTAGGAATCCTATGACAAATTAATTTCAAGTTTTCTATCGGCAATAAGAAATTTAGCATTGAATTGCACACATATCATTTAGATCATTTGATTACCTAATTAACTACTCCTTAGCTACAACTTTATTTATTTTGTAACCTATATATAGACGAAATTCTTTCTTCCAAATTAAAAGATTCCACAACCTATATATCCAAGTAAAAATTTCAAATTTCAAATGCAGATCTTAGATAATAGTCAGAAGTGAGTGTCTATGTACAAAAAAATAATTAAATAAATATATATATATATATATATATATATTCCTATCAACAAATAAACTTAAAAATATTAAGCTACAACTGTTATATGAACCATTCAAATTCCCACACACTACAAAAATTTAGAAGTGCGAAATGCAGGGAAGGACGCCATGCACAGGTATGAATATCCATGAGAAAGGAGAGTCATCGACTTCAGCAAGGAACTTAGTCAGTCACACAAAAGATCTATGCAAAGAGGAGAGATTGAATTGACAATTGAGGAAGACAGAGTAATGCATGAGGCCTAGGAAAGTAGTAACGCAAGATAAGCACAGAATGGGTTTAGCAAGGAGGCTCCCAACATCACCGAGTTAATGAGTATGCTGTAGCAAATTCAAAACATTGTAACCTTTGCTGGCAATCAACATTCACACAGTCAAGCAAGATGAATGGATTTCTTTCATAAGGATAATCTTCATATTACGACAGACTGCTCAATAAAACAGGGGAAAGCATGAAGAGGAGAAATATTTTAAAGCACCGCAGCTTAGATAGGTTGATAATGAAATAAGAGAGGCTATTTAATACACCTTTGCAAGTCTAAAATTTGTAGCTGTGATAGGTTGCCAATGGTTTTAGGGAGGCTATTTAATTCTGTACAATGCCTCAACTCTAATTACTGTAATTGTGACAGGTTGCCAAGTATATTAGACAGTGAATGCTAGAATTTGGAAATAACACAATCTCCTTACATTATTATCATATCCCAACTGTTATCCACAAGATTGAAGGGAAGGAGACAGGTGAGGTGCAAATGCGCGACTTAAGAGTAGAAGAAACAATGTGCAACTTTTTCTTTTCTTTTATTTTGAACTTGACACATTTCAGTTTGGTGGCGAGTTTCTAGAGATGCGCTCAAATTTGAAGTTTGGAAGTTACTCTTCACCACAATCAAAGCTAAGCTCCCATATATTGACAATATTTCTTTTCAAATGTAGCAACTGCGATAGATTGTCAGCAAAATCAAGCAGGTTATTTAAATCTATAAACTTCCTATTATATTCAAGTGGGCGGCTGAGACAAGTTTGTTCATTAAATTTGTAGAATAAGATGAAATTTTGCTTATAGTATCAGCTACAAATTATCAGAAACGGCCAATATTAAGGTATGACTTAGGAACAAGTGCAGAGCATTGTAGATGAAGAAGAATAAAGTTTTCCTAAAAGCTACCATTGATGGCTCTTTGATTATGGGTCAAATACAAGGTAAGAAGTGGCTATTTCGATGGCGTTGAATCTACCTAGCTCGCCAATGGAATTCATGAAACCCCTATAAGGAAGAGTGACCCTTATACAATTTCCACACAATGACATCTCAAGGGTGAATTTAAGGCTGTGGTGGCCGATCTTCATGCAAATAAAAATGACTGAAGGATTGAGGAAAAAGGGACAATATATTTCTTCCTTCCGGTGACTAAACCATGCTAAGAACATTGGTGGACAAAACAGATCTATGTCCTTGTGCTCATACCATAATGGGGTTGAAGATGAATAAGAACAAACTTAAGGCGATGAGTATGGGGAGAATCAATGACGCAAAACAAAATGCAAAAGTTGCAGATTAAGTCCAAAACATATTTGCAAGGAAGCTCTCAAAGGCATTTAGACAAATACTATGTTTAGATATACATCCAAAACTCAACTCTCTCACAAGAAAATTGTTCAGATCAAGAGAAGAGATACGATTCACTGCCAGGGGTGAGGATATGTAGACGGTTTGTGAATAAGTCGATTCCATTCAAAATAAAATATCTCTTGAATCAATAAAAACAAAAATTTAGGAAAAACTACTGAAATCGCCTCTATATAATACCGATAACGCTACAAAGTGTTTTGCACAATACTAATAGACCAAAAAGGAAATAAATGTAAAATCATTCTTTGTTTAATCATTCAAGGATTTAGAAGAAAGTACTTATCTCACCACCTATAAACGGGTTCAAGAGTAGTGATGGCCTTGCAGTGGCTCTAGCCCATCGCTCATCGTAAGGTTTCTGGTTTGTGCCATCCTTCCCCCAAAATTGAGCATGCTTATCCAAAAATAATATTTCGCTCTCCCTCCTCCCCATTTTCAATTGTAGATCCATAAAATAAAAGAAAGCAAAAAAAAAAAAAACCAGATAAAGGAATTTTGATTTATTTTTAAACAAAATCAAGCAATATCATCACAATAACACGAGTTTTCTTATAAAATTCTAGTTCCTAGCCGTGCATGTCCCTGCTTTTTATCTCTTACTATCTTTTCCCCGTTTTTTTAAATCAGCTTAAAATAATCTCTCATTTATTTAATTTTTAGAATGCTTTCTATTTTGCGCTTGACTTTTATCCAAGCAAAAATCTTATCTTTTATTTTATTTTATTTATTTTTTATTAATTAAAATGACATTATCTTTTCACGTTAACATAATTATCTTTTAGGATAATAGCGTATCCATTATTACCTTTGATTTAAAATAATATTTTTAGGAACAATTTGGTCAATTTATTTTATAGCAACACTTTTACTTTTAATGAAATAGATTAATTTAATCACTTGTTATAAATCATCTAATTTAACTTTAATTATTATTCTAATTTCCAATTTTATTTTAAATAACCTTGCAACAACTTTGATTTAATTAATTATTTAAACTAGACTATAGACATATTATGTTTTCCTCACAATCAAAGAACACAATAAACAATATCACAACGAAGAAATACTCACACAAAGATCAGAACGATTGATACTGAGGGGCACTACAGTTGGATTTTTTCAACTAATCTAGATTTGAATGGGAGCTTGTGCACAAGATACTTTATGATATTATTGTAGGAATCTTCGTATGGCAAGTTCATCAAGGAGAATAGAGGTGGAGAAATTTTTCTGGAAATAATTTTTTAATGTGGAAGTTGAAGATGGAGGATTTGTTGATAGATTGAGATCTATGGGGATGATGTTGATGAGAAAATTTTAAGGCCCATAGATCCTACTTTGGCTACTCAATATGATATTATGGATCGTAAAGCAAAGGATCTAATCAGATTGTGCTTGGCATAATTTGTTTTAATCAATGTCCATGAAGAGACCTCTGCACAGAAATTATGAAAGAAACTTGATGAGATGTATCAAGCAAAATATTTAGTGAATAATATTTTCTTAAGGAATAAATTTTATTCCTTGAGAATGGAAGAGGATGGATTAATTACAAACCACTTGGAAGAATTCAATATATTGGTGGTTCAACTGGCATCAATTGGTGTCAAAATGGATGAAGAGGAGAAATTTCATATCTTTCTTTGTTCTTTACCTAATTCATGGGATTCTCTTGTTATGACTATTGGGAGTACTTTTATTATCTTGAAGATAGAAGATGTGGAGTGTTACCACTATTTGTAAAATTTATTCCTGGATGGAAGAGGGTAATGATCTTTTAATGAGGCTTTGTTTATAGCCTTAAAATATACACAAATCTTAATTTACCCATTTTTCCTCTTAAATAGTGTAATACCCCTCACGTTGTTTGGATTTGATACTTCTGTGGTTTTGCTTGATACTTTGAGACTTTGGTAGTTATTGTTTGTTGGTTGGATTGGTGGATTGGATAGTTTAGACTATT
This sequence comes from Sequoia sempervirens, assembly GCA_007258455.2. Classification (NCBI taxonomy): domain Eukaryota; kingdom Viridiplantae; phylum Streptophyta; class Pinopsida; order Cupressales; family Cupressaceae; genus Sequoia; species Sequoia sempervirens. The sequence goes on along the minus strand of VDFB02000363.1, from coordinate 118,596,058 downwards.
TGATGACTATGCTACTTTATTTTATGACATGGATATTATGATATGACATGATGGTTATGCTTGATTTGGTAATGTTTAATTTGATGCAGTAGTAGATTGTAATGCAATAGATTAGTAATTATTTTATGATGATACGATGTGATCAGTTTAGTTTAGCAATGTTACTTTATACTTTATGTTGTAGTTGTTATTGTAGCTTTGGTGAGGGGACAGTGTAGTACCACTCATTTGCGAGTGCCCTGCTATGCTGCGACTCCTTCTCACAATGTGATGTATTTGATTTTATATATATATATATATATATATATATATATATATATATGTTACTTGATGTTTATTGGTATGCAGGAATTGCAGGAATAAAGTCTTGATTCCACCTGCTTCGGTAGGACAGGGCGAGCATTAAATTAACCCAACGGGTACAATGTTGAAAAAGGGAGTTGATAAGGAAGTGTCCCTGTCCCAAGTCCGTCATCCCGTTGTGAGTTGTGTTGGGTCATAATTTAGGTTTTGCCCTTGGCTTTGCATAGTTTGATTGTTGATTAATGATTTTATTTATGGTTAGTGGTTATTTAATTAATCTTTATTTTATAAAATTAATTAATGATGTTTTGTTGCTTTGATTAATTGTAAGTTAGTAAAATGTTGAGTTTTAAATATATTGTATATTAAAAAGTTATTTAATTAATTAAAAGTGCAAGTAATTAATTTATATTAATAATGATGATGATAATTATATATTATCTTTTTCCTAATATTAAATTAGAAAAATTTGTAGAGAATATCTAGATAAAATAATTAATTTTTAATTAAATTGTGAGATAAGTGTGTGCTTTTAAAAAGCAAGAAAAGAACCAATGATTGAAAAGGATTTTTGAGGAAAAAGATGAAAAAGATGATGAGCTTTATTTATTTTTTATTTATTTTTATTTGTGAGGGATTTTTACACACAGAAGGTTTTTCTGGTTTTTGTCTGAAAAAAAAAAGAAAAAAAGATAGGTTTTTATTTTGTGCTTCTAAGTGAAAGTTGTTTTGTAAGAAATATTAAAAAGATTGATTCAGAAGAGAGTTGAAGGAAGGAAAACTGGGAAGAAACTACAGAGGGGATTCTACTTGCAAAGAGGAAGAAAGCTATTGTGTTTGGATTCTACATCGAACGAAGGACTCCAGGTTCCCTAAAACTTATTGTTTTCTTCCTTTTGATTCTATAAACAAAAATCTTGTCTCTAGGTTTTGAACGAGGTTATCTGTGATTGAAAATTTGTGTTGTTAAACCTTTGAATTTTTCTATTGGAAACTATAGTTAAATCTTTTGTAGTTCGTCACTAAAATCTGGTTGAGAAATTATTGTTTGGAAAGAAAATCATTTTTGTTATCATGTTGAATTTGCATACCTAGATATTATGTTGAATTTGCATACCCTGTTTATTCATATTATTGTTTTGAAACTTATGATTATATATATATATATATTTATTTATTTATTTATTTATTTTATGTTTTGGTTGCATTTTAAAAATATATGTATTTATACATATTCGCAAAGTCTGTGATTTTTATATGAATAAATTACAATACAAATTCACATTTCGCATTTTTTTATTATTATTTATCTTAGAGAGTCGAATAAAATATATATTATGATATTCCTACTAGGTTTCATGCTTTTCATAGAGGAATGAATTATATTTAAAAAATAAAAAATAAAAGTTTATATATTAGGGGGTGGGAATGGTCGGCTGAAGCCATACCACCCCCATTTCCCTATGGTACTGTTGCACGCAGTCACCACTGACTACGCACAGCAGCCTATGGTTGTTGTATGCAGCCAGTAGGGACTGCGGACCCCCCATAGGGAGTACACAGTACCTACGTACTACGGCCTCCCCACAGGGGGTACGCAGTACCACTTGAGCTGCATGATTTTCTTTATTAAAGTTTTTTTTTATTTATTGTAAATTTAATTTGTTTTATTGACATGTATATATATATTAATATATATATAGTGGTAATTGCAGTGGACTATTAGGTTAAATTTTATAAATTAATTTAAATAGATGATTTTAATACATGTTTTAGTATATATGTATATATGTATATACGTATATACACTTTTATGTGTATATATGTATATATATAAATATAAGTGGCCTTTTATATGTTGTGTTTATGGAGAAAAAAATTATATAATTTCATATGTAGCAATGTTGGAAAAATTGTATAAATTTGTATTATTATAGTTCAATTGTGAAAATTAGAGATAAACTATGTGTTAATTAATTGAATTTTCTCGAGCAATTGATTAATTATTGGAAAAATTTATTATGTTTTGAAATGAGTTGTATATCGTTGTTTCATGCAAATTGCTTACTCTTGAGACTAGTCATTGAGTCGATTGTGGTTTTCTTTTGTTCGGGTTTATGTCTTGCGGGAAAACCCTAGAGTTAGCTTATCCTGTTAGAGGAACTTAAGTTGTTGATTAGGACTTCAGAGGTGGGAATACTGATGTCATTATTGATTTTTCAATTTGATCCTTGGCCTATGCCTTGACTGTGGTTGTGGTTTTAGTTTGCACTGGGATTGTACCATTTTGTGAATGTAATTTAGATGTCTTTGGCGAGATGGTTATGCCTCACGGATGTTCTATTTGTTGGTTTTGTGAATTGGTTGGTACAATCCTTTTGTGTTTGAGTGTCTAGAGAGGGTGGCTCTAAGTGGGGGCCGACGCACAAAGGGGTTGTCAGGGTAACTAGCGTAGAGTTAAAGTAATAAGTGATAATCTAAGTAATTAATTCTGGGTGGGTGGTTTAAACATTAATAAGATAATTGTGATGCCTTGTCTGCTTGTTAGTGCTATCACAGACTAAAGGGGATCGAGAAGGTCGTGGTTGGCAAGATCATTGCCTTGTCTTCATGAAAGTTTAACGATTCCGCATGAGTAACCCTATGGAGCAACGCCTTGAGATAGGCTATTAGGAGAACCATAGATGGAGGTGACACCTTGAACTAGGTTGTCTGGATAACCCATGTATAGATGGAGGCGACACCTTGTGATAGGTTGTCTGGATAATCCATGTAAAGCCATGCGATGACACTCTCCTCTAACATTCCATTTTTGTTGTTTTATTGAAGTCCTATGGGAGTAGTCTATTGATATTATGACTTGAGACTTATTGATGATGTGTTTCATGACTTATTGTTGTAATATTTGGAAAGTGATTTATTGTTATGTTTTGAAAGTGATTTATTGTTATGTCTGTTGGAGAATGATTGTCATTTAGTTTTCTATGTGGTCTTTTGTTGTTATGTTACCTTGTCTGGAGTTAGTCTTGCATTTACTATTAGATGTTCTTGGTCGGGGATCCTTCCTTGTTTACTCCCAGCATGGGGGTGGTTGGGTGGAACGTGCTACGCACCCCGTTGGGTTCCGTTTGGATGCAGTTGTATCTTTCATTGTAGGGTTTTGGCAGATGTTGTTGATCCAAGATTCATATGCTCCAAATGTGTATTTGTGCTACTGATGTATTTCATTTAATGATGTATCACTCCCACGTGTGTTGGGAAGACCTTGATGTAATTTGTTTATATGTTCATTATGTTGTACTATCAGATTGATGTAATGTATTTTCAGGCCATGTAATCATTCGTGAACCATCATTTGTAATTACTGATTATGTTATGTAGTATATATATATATATATATATATTTAATATCTTCATGATTAATTCATTTGTGTTTACATATATGGTTTAATATGGTTTACTCTAATTTAATATGGTTATTGTTAATGAATGGTTTAAATGGTGATATGTGTATGAATGGATTTACGTTATTGGTTATTTAATCTATTATCATTGTTATGGGTTAGTTTAGTAATGTCACCTCGTGTACCCCAAGGGATTTAGTTGTGCAACTTAGAACATTGTTATGTTGGAATACTTAAGTACAATCTTCTGTTCTTCAAAAAAAAATTGTTGTGTTTTAATTTGTTCCTTTGGGGTTTGTGCGGTGGGGCGTTGCAAATAGCACCAAATTTGACACCTGGGTAGAATTTTTTATAGGAAATATGATTTTTTATTCAACCAGCTTATTCGAATCTTCCCTCATCAAGTGTTTTATCCTTGGGTTAACTAGCCTCTATTTTTTTAGACTATTTTTGTAACCTTAGATAACTCTATAATATGCTAGATTATGGCATTGTATCCTTCTTGCTCATAGTAATTATATTTCACTATTTTATCATATTTAAATAAATAGAGAATAAAAAATTATTTTCCTTTTGGGTGCATACTTTTCCCATTTTTACTTTCTTTTGGGGAAACACCTCAACTTCAACAAAGTCATCTTTTTTAGTTGTGAATTCCTTCTGCCTATTTTTTCATCATCTAGAGTAAACAAGATTTCCCCCTTTCATCAATTTGTTAGTTTTGAGTTGCATCACCTAATATTCATAGGATTGTCCATTTTTATTGGATCTAGTCAATGAATTCTCCTACCTATTGTATAAATAATATAATTTTGGTGTTTCTTTTAAAAACTTGCTAATGATCCTGATTGTGCATAGTGGAAAAAATGATCAACGTCACATAATATTTATTCTCTAATAAATCTCATTTTGGATTGAATTTTGATATGATTGTGTGACCATATGCACCTCTAAATTTGGAGTTCTCAAAATGACTTACATATATTTAGAGATTAAAACTTTATAGGATATCTCATACCTTATGATAATATGACCTTATTGCCACATGCTTAGTAGAAATTGAACCTCTTACTTTGATTTCTAGCTCAAAATTACCAAATATTTGGACTTTTTCAACACCCCTCTTTTTGGCAAGGATGATTCCCTAAATCAAAGACTCATATTCACCCTCATTATTTGTAAAACTAAACTAGAAGTCATTATTTTTAAGGATTTCTTTCCTTCTAATGAAATAAGACATACTCTAGATCTTAATCCATTTGTACATCTTGATCCATCAAAAAATAATTTCCATGATTTTGAGGATTTGTCATTCTCTTCCTTTATTGATTTCTCCTCAGTATTTAATTTTGGAATCACTTGCTCCTTATCATAAATAGCATACATCCCCAAACCAATAGAATCAAAATTTCCATAGGGATTCCACTATGACCTTTCTTCTAGCAATACATCATCTTGCAAACCTAGTATAAATTTAATATGATCATATTCTCCTTCTAGTAGTTCTAAATTCATGTTTTCTTCTTTTGAGAACATTGCATGAGTAGGATAAAAATTAACTAATTCCACATGTGTAATTTTTTCTTCATGAATTGGTTATGAGATAATTTTTAGGTTTGAACCATATTTAGTACTCAATATAAGGTGATACCAATCCAATGAAAGGTAACCACTTATCTTAGAGGTAAACTCGTTGGATAAGAACAAGCCAAATACAATAAGGATATTTATTATTATTATATCCTATTTAGCGGTGATAGTGGGACAAGCATATAAATTGATGGGAATATTTCTTATGAGTCCTACTATTTGAACTTTCTTCCCATCTAACTACATAATTCCTTTGTCTAGATGACGTTAGGTTTATCCCATTGTATCAAAAATCTTCTTGGGTATAACCAATGTGCTCCAATTGGGATCAATCATTAAATTGTGTAAAATATTTTTTCCTATTATAATCATGAGATAGAAAGGTATAGGATTTGATTTACTTACCTTCACGTTGTTACTATGTAAAGAAATAGGTTGATCATTTGAGCTAATTTTCCCTTTTCCCATCTTCCTTTCTATAGGATGGTTCTAGGAAATACTCTTAGCTGGGTATTCTTACACCTCCAAGGCATCTTGTAGTAGATTTATTTACTCTAGGATGTATAAAATACCCCGCATTGAAAAACTTTTTTTTTTCTTCAATTGATCAACCACATTGAATGGCCCTAATGACTAATTTTTTAGAATATAAGCTAGGTTAGTTTGGTATTTGAGCCTCTCTAGCATTACATTAGATGTTACTACACCCATGGAAGGTATTTTGTCACCTCATTTTCTCAAATATAATATCATGTTTCTCACCTTGGAATTATGGAGTTGAAATTTGAAACTTTGATATTCTTATGGACTACTTTTGATCATGGCTCAAGAACCAAAGTTTCTACCATTATCCTCTTAGATCTTGTGAAGTAATCTAATTATACTTGGGGAGGCTTGGGAGTATTTGGTTCATTATAAAAAACTACTTCTTCAACACGTGAGAACAAATCTTGTTTGAATGCTATTTCTCCCACTTGCTCCAAAAAAATACCTTGTATTTGGGTTGTTAAGATGGTCTTCTAGACACTCATTGATGGGTAAGGTAAATTTTCTAACATTGTTTTTCTCATTCTAGTGGTTACTTGTCTCTACTTAGAAATATTTTCTTGTGAATTCCCTCATGAGAAAGCCTTGGAAGGGTGAGCATCATTGCACCAAAAACACTGTATATTAGAATCATCTACAAAGTTATTATATATCAACATTAAATCTCTTATTAGATTATTGGGAATTTGTTGTAATGTAGTGGAGTTTAGCATACTTTTAAATTAGATATTTGAGGTTATTCATGGTATGATTATTCTAATATCTATTAGATCAATATTATGGCCTCTAATTCTAATTGTGTGTTATGTTGGTCTTGAAAAAGATGCTTATTTCCTTTTCAATTTTATAATCTCATGAGGGAAAATTATCAATAAGTTCTTTAGATCATCCATCTCTAAATTATGAGGAGGTGTGGGATCCTTAATTGGAGGGAAATTTTCATAGTAAAAGTAAGCTATACTTTTAGAAGTTCCTCATAAATCTGCAACAAGAACTCTAGGAACATAGGTATGGGTAGCCTCAAAGGAAGTCATCCAACATAAATCAAGTTTTTTCTACTCATAGCTAATTCATATGCTCCCGGAAGGCTCCAACCACCAAAGGGTTGTATCATCATCGCTATGTTAGATTTCTAGGCTTTTAAAATCCATTACATCTTATTGAGGAGCTCTTTTTATAGTAATCAATTGTTACAATACAATAAGAATTGAAATCCATTATATCTTCTTGAGGAGCTATTTTTATAGTAATCAATTGTTACAATAAAGACAACCTATCTCCCTTCTCCTTAAATTCTTCAGAGAAGACATCTCCTAGTTTTTTTCATGTGTTGATGGAATTTGATGTTAAGGACTAGTACCAATCAAGTGTTTTTCCTTTAAATGATGCTACTAACAATATTAAGGCTATATTTTTCTTTGTGATAAAATTTAAGGTGCAAATATCCATGACATCCTACATATTTTCTATAGGATTTTCGAAGTCCTCTCTAGTGAACTTAGGTAAGGATTTTAGAGCATTGGCTAGATGGGAGTCCCAAGTATCTAGTGGTGTTGGAGAGAGTAGAGGATTTTCATTATTCATCTATGGGATACAATTGGAATATGGGGTAGCAGACCAAGTTAAATGTGTTTCCTTCATGTTGAGAGGATTGGAGGATGAACTAGCGAATGAGGATGACCAACAATGAATGATCTAGTAACTAGCCTTTTGCTCATAAATGAGTAGATGTTATAGCAAAGAGTTTGGAAGAATTATTTAAAGTGAATATTATTTTAAAGTACCACTAGTTGTGCCAAAACTATTGATATTTATATTTGCACTTAAGGTGCTAATTAGTCGATAGGCTACATATAGTGTGAGATTTGAGCCCAAAACAAGTCTCACACCTGCAAACCATTGTTGAGTCATTGGAAAACAAGTTTCAACTACCATTTAATGGTAAAAATATCACTTATCACATAAAAGCTAGATAAATATTGATTTGACAACTTGATGGGAACATTCTATTTCCATTTGTAGTATTTTTTTTCCAATTTAATGGAAACTTTATTTTTTCATTCGCATTGCTTTATGTTTTAAATTTGCATGAAAACATTTCATAATCAGATAATACTTAATGTCTTTAAGGAAAAAATCTAGATTTGTCTAAGTTTATTTTATTTCATTATTTATCATTTATTATTAATTGTTTAATCCAACCACATGCAACTAGAATTTCCATGCACAACTCTCTAACATATTAACATATATATAGTTTTCTATCAATGTAATCGTTGAACCTCTTTTAGGTGCAAGTGCTAGTATGTATCAACATGGGAGATCTTGCAAGCATGAGACACGACCTATAATATTACCTTTGGAATTTTTTATACCAAATATTTATACAGTTTGCAATTTATTCTCTTAATTGCTATAAGGGAAAAGGGAGGGGATATTTAAATTTCAATTTATTCTGAGATAGTGTGTCAAAATAAGAGGTTTTATAGCACATGGATCATTGATGTTTAAATCACTATGTTGAATCATATGATAAGTATGTAATTACACAATCATCATTAGAAAGTAAATCATCAATCATTAAACTAGTAGGCAAAGGCTATTAAATGAGAAATGTAGTATAAAGACATATATGTCACAAAATGATGGATTTCAGTAACATGCAATGAACAAATTACATAAAGGTCAATTTAAATAATTACTAAATGTTCACAATTATCAATATTGCCTTAAAGGCCTTAATTTCTTACAATTATTTCTTACAAATTAATTTTCTATTCCTCCCTTCTTGTTTTAATGATTGGAAATCATTCAATATTTATAGCCTTCTCCACAAATGAAAATAGCGCCAAGAATTCAAAAATGTTTGCATGCTAAGAAATCATGCAATTGGAAAATGGTTGGGTATTGATTTTTGTTGCAGAGTTTGACATGTAATCCTTTTGAAAATAGAAAGATCACAATTATTAAATCAAAAACATCCATAAATCTGATAGCTTTTCTATTTTGTATGTTCCTTTAACATCCACCAATAGCACAACAAGAAATAATATCAATTATTCCACCTTCTCAGAGGAGCATTGAGTTATCTTGTGGCACAAGAGTTTATTAGCCATGATCTCTTTGTAGGTCCTGCTAGACTGTTGACCTAGAAAATATCAACCAATGATAGTAACATTATAAGGTTGTTTGACTAACAAATTTTATAGGTTGCACGAGTCATTGATCTTTTGGAGGTAATCAACGATTATCACTTACTCTAAAAAATAATGGAGTTATGTTATAACACTAGCCCACCACATCCATCTTGGCATATAAAAGGACCAATAGTGAAACAAAATAACCTTGTCTATCTAACTGCTTTAGAAGCTTACAAGATAGCATCATGTATCAATTGTGATGTTATATACCTTTCTCTCTTTGTGATCCTTTGGAAGAGAGGTGAGACCCACCACCAATGCAAACTCATGTTGATAAACCAATGGTGAATCATTAAGAAATTTTTGGACTAACAATTATTTTATTTTGCAAACTTCTGACATGAGATCAATGGTTATGAATATATCCTTTTTAGGTGCACTACCCCAATGGGCCTCATCTTGTGTCAACCTTTGAAAACATTATATTAGAAAAGAACATGAAAGGATTGAATGTCTACAAAAAAAAATTTGACAAATGTGATGATTGCTTAGGTACTTTGATAACACAATCCCACCCAAAGGGAAAATAGAGAGCAATGCTCTATAGCTAACTTTTTAGCATATATTATATAAAGTTGTACTATCCTTCCTAGAAAAAAATCTTTATTATTTTTATTTAACACTTCTATGAATGTTAGTCTTCAAAGTTTCTCTTACATAAGTTAACTCACTACCCCACACACCCCAAAAGTCGAAGTTGATGTGGGTGAGGAATGTTCCTTTTAGCATAAATTAGAATAAAGTTAGCATCCCATAGAAAAAATTGTAAGATAAATTTCTTCATTCAATCAACATAATGAAATTGATAAACAAAACATAAAGCATTGACATATTTGGTAGAATTAATTCAAAATCGTAGAAGGTTAGCATTAATTCAAAATCATAAAAGGTTAGCATTTGAGCCTCAAAGTAAGTGTGGTAGAGTCTCATAAAAATCTCATAAAGGCACAAAGTCAAAATCAATATTCTTAAGAGTTGTATAATTTCAAAAAGATAAGTAATTAAATTGTCAACCATTAAAATTTGAATTTTTTTGTTTGGTATTTTCTCATAGACCAATAGTTTATTGAAAAAATAACTGAAATATATATATATATATTTTTTTTTACAAGACCTCATATAAAATAAGAGATAAATTCATATCCATATAATACCATCCTAAGATATTTTAAAAAGACTAAAAATGTATATATTTTGCAAGACATATTACATTGTCACTACAAATGTATATATAAGAGAACTTTGATGCTAGAAATTTCTCTTCACTACTTGAAATTACATAATAACTTATCCATAGAAATATATAGATTCAAACAAATAGAATATGACCTGCACAAAGAAATCAAGGGTTTGTACCTAGATAATGTACCCAACATAGCGATTGCCTAAGTTTTTAATTAGATTAGTTAATAGATAGAACTCCTATATAATTAATACTAGTGTAGTAACGTATAAGTGTTGATAAGTAGCTTAAATTTTGAACAAATTTAGTGAAAACTAATTTCTTCCAACACTAGATTTTATAGCATTTTGAACATAAAATTCTCTCATAGTACTTGATTTGTGGACTTGCATTCAATTGGTTATTTTCTATTGACATGGATTGAGTTATGTTTATTCATATTGATTGGTTGATGTACTTTATTTAAATGTTCAAAGATTTTATTTAATTGTTTATTTTATTAATTTATGTTTTTTTTGCCTCTATGTTTATGGCAAGTTGTACATGTCTAATCATGTAGACACAATGGTAGATGAGGGTTCAAAAAAAAATAAAAAAAATATAGTAGTTGTGAGCAATTTAGATTTAGAAGTTAAAATACAATGCTTGCATTTAGATATGATTAATATTAATATTTATATATGTGTATTAAACATTGTGTATGCAGTCACTTTTTATTTTTGTTATAGGACAATTTAAATAAGATTATTATAGTAATTATTTATTGTTTCAATTTCTCAAAATAAATATATTCTTAAACTTGTTGAAAGTGAAATGTTAACATACAAACAAATTCTTAAATTGTACAACTATGTAATAACATTTGTGTACATGATATTTAATGTTTATATATTTTATTTTCAAATTTGATGTGTAATTTGTACATCTTTTTTTCATATGATATTAAATATTAATACAAGTGATTTTATTTTAAAATTAAAGCACATATAACAAATAGTTATAATATATTATATAAAACAAAAGATAATATATAACATTTAACAATATATACATTTATCATTTTTTATTTAAGATTGACAAGCTCTTAAATATTCATTTAAAAATCTTTCATATCACATAATTAACTAGTATAGATATCTTAAATGCATCTAACTAAAATACTGCAAGAGAGATTAATTTTGAGGTTATTTTTAAAATATTATATTTATTATTAAATATTACCATCTTGATGTGTAAATGACTATCAAATTTAAGCAAAAAGATGAGACTTTTTGTTAACACACTCACTCCATTACACTCCACCCCTTACTGTCATTGTAGAATGTCTCACAACATTAATAATACATTTATTTGTATATGAAATAAATACTATCAAAATACAATGTTAATTAATTTCCTTATGAATATTTATAATCACAATTTTGGGTTCTTTTCATCACCAGTTTCCATTCTTTAACTTTTGCTGGTCTTTGCTTTTCGGTTGTTTTTCAGTTTTCTGATCTCTCATTTCTTGTGAGACTCCTCTCTTATATCTCTATAACTGATTTGGATTAGAGCGTTTCCCACTTTATCTAAATCAAAATAATAAGATCATGTCCAACTATTAATCTTTATCACATATAATAAAATAAACCAAATATAGACAACAGATATGTCAAAATACTATACCCAACAATTTCATACATTAATTTACTTCCTTCCATCTATCACCATCAGGCACCAAACTCTTTTATCACACCTGTATTTGTAATAAAAACTCTTTACACATGCTCCAGTAACTGTGTATACTCATAATTAATTCTTTGGTGCACTTCCTAAGAACCTTCTGATTACTCTTGAATGCATGTGTAACTCACAACCTTTTGTCGAAACTTAAGATAACATTTGTTCATTCAAACATCAATACATGTGTATGATGCCTCTTACAATGTGGGCATGATATTTTTTCTTTCCTCTAAGTTCTTACTCCCTTTACCACATTCTGAAAAAACCCTGCACATCTTTATGTTGCCAGGTAAGACTCCCTCCATTGGTCATTCTCCCCACTACATGACAGATGGAACGCCTATAATAATTAATTTTTGTGTACTGGTTCACCACATAAGTCAATTCCTGTGTGGGATGTCCATGTGCATTAACAGACATCTTTACTGTGGTTTTGTTGTTGCTTTCAATGTATAAAAAATCTATTTTTTATCAACAACCAAAATCTAACCATTTAGCTACCACAGTAGAACATAGTTTGATTCTAATCAGGTAATCTTCTTTTTAGTGGTTCATTCATTTTGTGTCACTTGTAATATTTTATAATTTTGTTTTTGATTGGGTACGCAGAATTTTGAAAGGATCTCAACTCTTGTAAAAAAGATAGATCATGAAACACAACCGACAGCAACTAACGTTTACTTTATAATCTTTGTTATATTGAGAAGTGAAATCTTGTGATATCAATGACTATGGTTACAACAGGCTTCTTTCAGTTTTTATTTGCTTCTCATTTAAACAAATTGTTATTGAGGAGATATTGGCAGACATAGAACTTGAAGCAAATGGGCACCATCCCATACAAAATAACTAATAAGGAATTTTTAAATTGTGTTTGCAGGGCATCAGGCAAATTCACTGCCAGCAATTCATCACTGGAAAATTCACCACCAACAATTCACCACGGGAAAATTCACCTCAAGGAAAATTCACCACCAGCAATCAGGACGGCAGAAAATTAATGGCAAACTTTTAATGTGATGAATTTTCCGTAGGGGTGAATTGCTGAATTTTCCTTAAGATGAATTTGTCATGACGATAAATATTCCTAAAGCCATGTGTACATGTTACAATTCAATATAAGTGCCAACTATGTGTAGTATACACCAAGCAATCAAAATAATGTTGATGTGGGTTTGAAGCCAATAAGGATTGTGTGTGACATCCTGAAGATATGATTATGCAGGAGCCAGAGAGTTTCTTGCACAAGACAATAACTATAAACCTCTACAACTCAAAATTTTCTTTTGCTATGTGAGGGGGTGTAGAAATATGCACTTTGAACATAAAAATTTCAATAGTGGTTGAGGTTGCCTGTTCAAGTGATGAAGGGTTAGGCCGCTATAAGTTGCATATTGTAGGTAATTAATCTTAGGCTTGTGAAATTGTTTCGGTAGAACTTGCATTTTGTAACATAAATGTCAAATTTAAGCTAGGGATTAACTGATAAGTTTTCAAATAAGAAAAAACATATTTTTTAAAGAGGGTCAATGTATTGTAAATCATAATGGTGTCTTTTTATTTTTTTATTTTTTATATATATGAGGAATTTGTATGGAGTAATAAAGATATATTTGGAGTGATAAGGATGTATGGAGCAATAAGGGTGTATTTGAAATTATAAGGTGTTTGTAAAATTGTGTTTATGTTTGTTTGGACTCAAATATCAAGATCTAACCAAATAAATTGTTTTAGTGTTTTCAGCGGTATTCAACTCAAACATGTATGTGTGAGAGACTTTGTGTATTATATTTCTTTGTTTGTAATTATGTCCACATTATACTTTGTGGCATATTATCCCTGCAAGTCCATGTAAGAACAAAAAAATGAAGCAGAGATGATATCCAAGTGTTGTTGACAATATCAAACATATTTTATGAGATTTTGTAATCAATGCATGGTATTGGAGGAAAAGATTAATATGTTACCAGATTAGTTAGATGACACATAAATGTGTAGCAATGTTAAATTGATAGAAGTTGGTTACAAAAATGTCTTTTCTTCTAGCTCTTCCACACATCAAATAGATGACAAATAGAGGTATATATCATTCCAAACCAAGCCCTTACATGTTGTGTCATAGAGGAAAAATAAAAATATTGTCTCTAAACCTATGATCCCAAAAAATGTGGTCTCAAAAATGCCAACAAATAGTGTCATAAAAGCAGAAACCCATTGAGTTTAAGTTTGTTACATCGTTGAAAACCATTGTACAAGTCTAGGAGTCTTAGAAAATCAATTGAGGTAAATATGGTTTAAGGTACAAAGGTTTTGTAGGATCATATGTTCCTAATTATTTCAAATCTATTTACTTTGTTTTTTATAAAACCCTAAATTCAAGTCTTGTTCTTCACCTATGAATGTGAGTGTAGTCAAATTGATTCAACTCAAACTATGTGCATATTGTGGTCATTATGGTCATAAATTAGTTTCTTCTTTTTTACTTACACCCATGTTCTTCCTCTAGTCTTCATACTCATGATTTTTCTCATTGTTTCTAGAAGAATTTATTCACACCTATGTTACGTGTTACAAATCCCATATTTGACTTAGTTATTTAGGAGACATCACTACATCTTTGGATACTCTTGTCTGACACCTTTGCCAAAGATTATGTCAAGTGCTACAAATGACTATGTTGACTATAATTGATGTTCCTTCTTGTGATTTCAATGATCTTCTTCAAGTGGATGTTATGGATTTAGTATATGTTTGAGATTCCATTGATGATTTGATTTTTTATGACTTATTTTGATGATTGTGATTTTGTTGTCCTAGAGGATTAATCCTAGCCGCGATAGACTACTTATTGGCAACTGAGGATTAGTTAGAACTTTTATTATAAGTTGTCCCAAATGTGGTACCTAGAAACTACTCATATTAGCCATTGAGTATTGGTCTTTTTTTTAATGCAAATTATTGTAGTTTGCAATGTGTGATCTAGTTTAATGTAGAGTTGAGGGTGGATTTTGTGACAAGTACCAAGGTTATAGATATACAATAAGTGATACCTCTCTCTTTGCCTATATATTGGAGGTATGATATGGTGGTTCATCTCATTGTTTATAGGTACATAATTGCTGCCAGAGTGTTATCAAACTGCAAAGTGCTATCAGAGTGTAAAGTGTTAAGTGTATTAATATGGTCTCATGTACATTGATTATTAATACATAATTATCATTTTTCTCAATAGAGTTTTTGGCTGAAAGGGTTTCTCCTAAATCTTGTGTCTATATAGTTTGTTGGTTTTATTGTTATTGTTGATTTTGCATCTTCATAATACTTGTTTATGGTAATCTGGGATAAAGAAACATATTTTATATTTGCATACACTTTTTAGATGATTTTTTATTGTGGTAGTTTTCACCATAAACAAAGAAATTTATTTGTAAGTCTTTCATAAACACCATAAATATTAAATCAGATTTGTGCCCTTTATAAACAAAAAGAAAAAAATGATTTAAAAAATCCCATAGATTTGTCATTTATCTATGTCAACCAATTACAGAAAATCATACAAAGAGAGGTCAACCAGATCCTACTGTACCAGAGAAAAAACACAGTTTCTGCACAATAATTGTGGATGGTGGAGCCCCAATCAGCACCATTCAAGGGATCAGTGTCTGCTACACTTCTGTGAATGACGATCACTTTAATAAAAATCTGAAGAGGACCATTTTTGCAGCATTAAGTCTTCTTGAAAAATAATTATGTCTACCTACTAATCCAAGTTGTCTTCTTCTGACCAGACAAACAAGCTTAGCAGAGACTGGCTTACTGAATATTTGTTTTCTATTGGATTGACAATACATTATAGAACATGGCTGAAAACAAAAACAACCAAAAAAGAGCAAACAAATACTGCAGTTCATAGTCAAAAAACAATGAACCAAAGGAACAGCCAAGATTACAGTATCAGGCAAGTACACTCTTCATACCCAACTGTAACTCAGTCCAAAAAATTGTCAGAAACTTTAAAAAAAAAAAGTATTTATTGACTTGTTTACCCATTTGGTCTGTAAGAAATAAATTACTATATTTTATATACACAAGTACCACCATTGAGGAGTTACCGCTGGTGTAACACCCCTCCATTTTGTGTTCTGTTGATTAGACAATGTTTTCCCCATGTTACGCTTTGTTTCTAATAACTCTTGAATTAAGGTGTTTGGTTATTGTTTGATCGCTCTCTGTTAAGTGACGAGAATGTTATAGTTTGATGTGATTGTATTTTATTATGAGGTTATCATTATGGCATGTTTTGGATTAGCATAGTATGTACTTGAATTAATGATGCCTTGTGTTTTGATTATGTTAATGATGTAAGCTTTGTCAGTAAGTGATATTGTATTGGTGAAGGGGACGGAATCACATCACTCGCATACGAGTGCCCTGTGATTCCGTGATTTCCTCTTCACGGTGTGTTTTATCATTATGTTATATGCATGTTCGACACTCGTGTGGTTGCAGGATGCAGGTACAGGACATTGACTCCACCTGGTTCCACAGGTCTAAGTGTGTCCCTTGTCCTACGGAATTCGATTGGGAGATAGTAGCTAGGTTTTCCATGTCAAGTTAGCACCCTAGTCTCAGTGTGTCGTCGGGTTGTAGTCGGGTTGGTGGTTTTGTTGCCCTTGTCACCGTGGTCCTTATTTAATTTCAAGTTTTAAATTTATTAAATGGCTTGCGTAGTTTAATTAATGATTAAATATGTGTTTAGTTGCAATGTTGAAATGTGATTTATTTTATTGATTTATTGGATGAAATTAATAAAATAATTATTGAGTTATTGATTGATTCGATTAATTAATGAAACTAGATTTAGTTTATTAATTAATTAGATTAATAGTGATATAATAAATGATAAGTGTGTTTTAATTTCACTTCTGAAAATCATAGAGGAAATAAATTCTTTGCAATTTGAAATGCCCTTTGTTTTAAATGAAAACTTGGAAAATGCATTTGGTGGTAATGTTATGAATGTTATTTACTTTATTAATTAATTTAATTTAATTAATAAAATAATCTAATCTTGGATTAGATTTATTTTATTGATTAATTAAATTAGTTGTGTGGAATTGATTTAGTTATTCCTTGAATTAAAAGTGTTAAAAGATTTAATTCTTTTGTTGAAAAGGAAATGTTAAAATATATTGAATTCAATTTAGAAAATTGAAAATTGTTTAAGTTATTTAAAATTCCAAATATTTTCAATGCAATGACTTTGGGGTAGAAAAGATATTTTTGGAAATAGTTGACTTTTTTGGTAAAAGATATTTGTGAATTTGAAATTGGAATTTGTATTTGAATTTGAATTAGAAGTTGAATTGGAATTTGAGTTTACAATTTAATTTGAATTTGAGTTTGCAAATTGAATTTGAATTTAATTTGAACTTGAAATTTAATTTGATCTAAATCTGAATTTGAGTTTGAATTTGAATTTGGGGAGATATTATATTTTCATTTTGGGGTTTTCTTTCAATGAGGCTTATGGATAATTGGGTTGCAAAAAGAGGGCTTTTGATTTTCTTGGAAGGAATCTTGGTTGGAGATGAAGATCTTGGGGGGAGTTTGGCAAGGAATGAAAGCATCAAGGATTCCTCCTCAATTTGTTCTTCAAGTTCATTATTCAGGTTCTATTCTGGTTTTGTATTGAAGTTTTAAAATTAGTTTCAATTTGAATGAGAAGTTAGCAAACAGATTTGGAAACCCCTTTTTGAAAACATAGAGGAAGAGAGAACAAAGACAGATTCTTGCAATGGAATGAAATAGAAAAGAAAACAAGAAGATCTTGCAAAAATTTTGTTTGAAATTGAAAAAAAATTGTGTTCATGAGGTTGTGTTTGAAGTTCTTTCTCAACTTCATGATGTGGAAAGATTTTTCCCTCTTTTATCTGTTTATTAAGAACTATTTTGTTATATATATATATATATATATATATATATATAACATATATGATGTGTGTGTGTTTGAGGGTATATATATATATATATATATATATGATGTGTGTGTGTTTGAGGGTATATATATATATATATATATATTTGCATGTTTATGTTTTTTTTGTAATCTGGTTTAGAAAACGTAGAAAAACAGGGGCTCCGTTTTTTCTAATTCGCATTTTTTATTGTGAAAAAAAAATATATATAAAATAAATTCTTTTTGAGGGTTTTAGCGGGGGGCGGGGGTAGGAGGGGGCGTTAGCCACGGCTACCCAGCCGACCCCCGTGGAAGGTCACTGCCAATGGCAGCGCCGCCTCCCACAAGGGGGAGGCTGGGCGCGGCCATGGCCGCGTCCCCTCCTCCCTTTTTGGGGGCCGTGGCCAAACCCTAGGGCACGTGTTTTTTTTTAAGTATCTTTTTCTTTTTATATATAGTATATATAATATAATATATATATTATTATATATATAATAATTGAATATTATATATAATAATATATATTATATATATATTTATTTATTTATTTATTTATTTTTATTGGTATGTTTTAAGTTATTTTATTATTTAAAAATATAATATATATATTATATGGCATATAATATATTTTATTATATATTTGTTTTATAATTGGGTAACTTAAAATGTTGGCCTTGAGAATTTAAATGGAAGGATTTAAACGCATGGGTATGTATTTTACTTTTATTTTTATTTTTAAAAAATATAAGTCTTTGAAATGGTGTTTTGTGTTAAATGGGAGCAAAGTGGGTTCTTTTAGAATAGCATGAATTTATTAGGAGAGTGCTCTGACCATTGTGGATAAATTGAAGAAATGAATGGATAAATAAGTGATTAAATAAAGTAAATATATATTTAATATAGGTTTGAATATAATCATTGGAAATGGTTATTTAATTGTATTCAATGTGAAAATGAATGTCATTTTGAAAGGGTTCTATTTAAAAGGTTTATTAGACCATTATGTATTGTGAAAACGTAATTAAATGAATAGTTTCAACTCTTTAATGCTTCCAATGCGATGGTATTTATTTTGGGAATTTGCAATAAGGTTAATTAATTGATTGAATTAGGCATTGTGTCCTCGTGTGACTTGGATTTTTTTTTTTTTTTATATAAAAGGGGTAAAAATTTATTGAATCAGCCAGCAAAGTACAAAGGCAAGGGCCACAAGCCCAGAAGAGAAAACAACACTAACAAAAGGAAGCCCCCGAAGGGGCACAACTAATCATCCATATCCTCCTTGGCAAGCCTCTCAAGATCCTGAACACAGTCTGGAGGCAAATGGGCCCAATCTCCCGCCATCCATCCCTCCCCATGATCTGAAGCCCACTTAGCCAAGCAGTCAGCAGTCCTATTCCACTCGCGAGGAACATAGCAGAAAGAGACTGCATCCAAAGAAGCACTCAGCTTAAGAATTTTCCTGCCCACCACAGCCAGATGCCAATCCATATTCTCCATCCGTTGTAGATTCAACATATCCACCACCACCTGGGAATCAGACTCACAGATAATCTTACTCCATCCCAGAGCACATCCTCTTTCAAGAGCCAAGAGGACAGCAAGCGCCTCCATGTAGTTGTTGGTCTGTATCCCCTTATAGAAGGAGAAGAAGAAGATAACCTCACCAGAGCAATCCCTGCCAATTCCTCCAACCCCAGCATGCCCGGGGTTTCCCCTGGAAGACCCATCAGTATTGATCTTAAGAGTCCCCAAAGGAGGGAGAGACCACTTTCCCTCCCTACAAACCTTGCGTTTAGCCTGCTTACTTCTAACCTGTTGCTTCTTACAAAGGGCACCACTACAACCAGCACCAGAAATATTCAAGTTGTGAACCACGCGCACATCTCCAGGATCAATATCCTCAGAGAGATCACACTTCGCAGCCAGGGTTTCCTGAAGCATATTTATCACTTGCAACCACACCTGTTGCACCATCCTCAACTTATCCTGAAATATCCTGCGGTTCCTTTCCAACCACACCTGCCAGATAATAAATCCTGGACCAATGTCCCAAGCCACCTCAAGAAAGGAGGTCTTAGAAGGGGGTCTACCAAGACTATTCCAGAACTCAACCAGAGAGTTGGCATGAATACAAGCATGCTCCCAAGCTTCCCACCACTAGTGCCAAATAACTCTGGTGAAAGAGCAGTGGAAAAAGAGATGTGAGCTATTTTCCTCATTTTTATTACATAAAATACAGATAGAAGGCCCATGAAAGCCTCTCTTCTGAAGATTCTCCCAGGTAAGGCATTTATTCTGCACCACAAGCCACAAGAAAAAATTACATTTAGGCCAAGCAGACTTATTCCAGACTTGCTTCCACCAAGGACTGTCAGTCCTATCAAAAGCTAATCTTTCCAACTCTTGATAACCAGATGCCACTGAGAACTTTCCTTTTGGATTAGGTCCCCAAGCAAGGGTATCGGGTTCTCTCAAAGAGTTACAAGTTCTACCAACAAGAATCCTAGCAAGAGTCTCCCTCTCGCCCTCAGTACCCCCTGGAGGCCATTCACAAGGTTCTTTCCATCTAGCTCCCTCGCCACGACCCACTCTTAAAGACACCTTAAAATCCTCAACTTTACTCCAGCCAGCTGCAAGAAAAATATCACAAAGAGGTTGCAAGTGAGGGTATTGTGATAAGATAGGAGGGAATCCATCCCAAGAATCCTCCCAGAACAAGGCATCTGATCCCCGATTACAAATCCAGAAAAGACCCTTCTTGACAAGTTGCTCTCCTTTCTTCAAAGTATCCCAAACCATGGATCCCCTTCCTGTCAAGTTGTATCTTGGAACATCTTTCCCAGTCACCCCTCCAAGATACTTAACATTAAGGATCTTAGCCCATCCTTGATCCTGGCTAGTACACCATCTCCAAAAGAGCTTAGCAGCAAGAGCCCTACTAATCAAGCTCGTTTTCCGCAAACCAAGGCCCCCATCCTGCTTTGATCTGCAAACACAATCCCATTTGACCAGACTCCACTTGGAGGAAAGCAAATTACCTGTCCATAAAAACTGTCTGGAAAGGGAGTCAAAGTCCTTGATGAAACCAGCCGGGGCAGTCTGTACAAGACACCTATAGATAGGAAGAGCCTGGACAACGGACTTCAAAAGAGTCACCCTACCAGCAGTTGAAAGCCACCGGTGGGTCCAATGACTCACCTTGCTCCGAAATTTATCCAAAATTTCCTGCCACACACCTCTTGACAGTCTTTCGTCTGAAAGAGGGATTCCAAGATACACAAAAGGAAGAGTTCCAATTTGAAACCTCAAGATCCGAGCAATCCTAGCTTGAATGGGAGCAGGGGTATTGAAGAAAAAGATGTGAGACTTTTCTTCATTAATCTTTTGTCCTGAGGCTTTCACATAAATATCCAAAGCCCTTCGGAAATTAATAGCCTCCTGAATTCTAGCAGCACCCATCAGAGACGTATCATCCACAAATTGGAGATGGGAAGAAGGAGGAATGCCATGCCCCCACTTCCAACCCTGAATCAGACCCTGCCTAACTTGAGACTTGAGAAACCTTCCCAAGCCCTCTGCCATCAAAATGAAAAGGTAAGGGGAGAGAGGATCCCCTTGCCTAAGGCCTCTGGCCGCCCCGAAGAGATCGGTAGGTTCACCATTGATCAGGACAGCAAAAGAGGGTGAGGTAATGCAGCTCATAACCCAACTAATCCACTCCCTCCCAAAGCCAAAAGCTTGGAGAACTTTTTGCAAAAAGCTCCATTTGACCCTATCATAAGCCTTGGCCATGTCAAGCTTTATGAACATGGCTTTCTCCTTTGAGGCCGCCATAGAGTGCACAGCTTCAGCCGCTATAATAATCCCATCCAAAATCTGCCTTCCTATAACAAATCCCCCTTGCTCCTCAGAGATGAGATTACTGAGCCATGGCTTTAATCGTTCAGCTATCACTTTAGTGATTATTTTGTACGTGACATTGCACAAAGCAATAGGTCTAAAGAAGTTAAGAGAGTTAGCACCTTCCTTTTTTGGGATGAGGGCAAGGAAGGTAGCATTCAGAGCCTTAAGCATTTGCTTATTGTTAAACGATTCTTGCACCACTTCAAAGAGGTCCATCTTGACAATGTCCCAAAAGGCCTGGAAGAACTCTATAGGAAACCCATCGGGTCCCGGGGCTTTACCCTTCTTCATTCCAAACACCACAGCTTCTATCTCAGAAAGAGAGATAGGTTTAATGAGAGCCTCATTCATTTCAGGAGTGACAATGGGGGGAATGCACTCCAGCACCAAATCCTCCTCAGCCCTAGCAGGATCAGAATCCTCAGAAAATAGACTGCCAAAAAAATGAGTGGCCTCCAGGGCAATCTCCCTATGAGAGGAAACCAAATTCCCTTCTGTTGTCATGAGAGAATTGAGAGCACTCCCCTGTCTTCTGTCTTTTACAGTGTTGTGGAAGAACTTAGTGTTTCTGTCCCCTTCCTGTAGCCAATCGATCCAAGCTTTTTGTTTCCAATAGATCTCCTCGCGAAGCTCCCATTCTTCCAAATCTCTCAGCACCATAGCTTCTTCTCTAAATAGCCCATCAGATAGACCCTGCTCTCTGATTTGACGAGTAATAGTGTCCACCCTTAGCTGGGCATCTCTCTTAGCTGCGAAGAGATTGCCAAAAACCATCCTGTTCCACCTTTTCAGCTTAAACTTAACAAACTGTAATTGCTTAACAAAGGAAAACATAGCAGTGCCATAAGCAGGCTTCCCTTCCCCCCACCAAGCAAGCATATGATCCTGAAGAGAGGCATCCCTCAACCACATAAGCTGAAACTTGAAAGAAGGATTCTTTGTCATTCGAAACTTAGAGGCAGACAAAAGAATTGGCCAGTGATCTGAACCTCTCCAGTCCAAAATCTCCGATCTGGTATTCCAACAATCCGCCATCCAGTAGCAGGACACAAGAAACCTGTCTAACCTTTCAGCTATCGCCTCTGCCCCACATCTTCTATTATTCCAAGTGAACAAACCATTGGAAGGTGTAATATCCACAACCTTCAAACTTTCAATATTACTTCGCAAAAGGCTCGTAGAAGGATCAAGCCTAGGATTACCTCCACGCTTCTCTTCTAAACTTAAAACAGCATTAAAATCCCCTGCTATAATCCAGGGGAACAAAGGAGCAAGAGAACGAACACATCCTATATGTGACCAAAGTAAAGCTTTTCCCATGAAGTCAGTTGGAGCATAAACATTAGTGAAGAGAAGAGTCTCACCGGTTTCACAATAGGTGGCCACAAGGGAGATAGAAGACCGACTAGATATCCACCAGAGTGGGACAAGCTTGCGAGGATCCCATAACAGAGCCAAGCCTCCCGAACATCCTTGAGCACCAATGCATTGACAGAGGCTTCTAGGCCAAATCTTAGTAGCTGTGGAAAGCATCCTATCAATAGATAACTTAGTTTCCTGAATAAAAACCACCTCAGGCGAATAAGACTTAATCAATTCCCGAATAGCCTTTTGTCTAGGGATGCTATTCAACCCCCTTACATTCCATGAGAGAACAATCATTTCTGAGATAGAGGAAAGTGGGAATCAATGGTCTTCACAGCACCAGACTCCACTAAGGTCTCTCCTACTAACTTCACCTTTTCCTGGTCTTTCTTCCTTCCCACCTTAAGGGACTTCTCTGAAGCATCCTTTTTAATGGCCTTCTGATGAATACCTAAAACAGAAGGGGATCCCTTACTTTTGCTCTCCTCCTGCCGATCTATCCTAGCAGAAGACTTAGAGCAGAAAGGAGCAGAGCTCTCCTGCAACTCCATGCCTCCACTGGCTCCCAACTCCCCCATCGGCCTCACAGAAATGTCTTTATCCATCTGAATCACAGTCACTCCCTCCTGCGGATTGGTCTGAGTGACGTTGTTCTCATCCCCACCTGTTTCCCCTACCTCCAAGAGATCTTGTCCAGAAGGCATATTAGCAATAGTTCCATCGAACTGTTCCAGATCATCTAGGGCATCAAACTTATTGAAAACCTCATCTACTTGTCTATCTTTAAAGGTCCGCTTTTGGCCTCGACCCTTGTTACGAGCTCTTACAGGAATGAAACCCTCCTTGTCCTCTCTCATGGGGGCCTTCCCTTTATCTTGGTTAGGAGGTGCACTATCTGACCCCAGTTTTAAATCTTCTACAGGTTTAGATTTGGGGCACATCCTCTGCAAATGCCCATATTCATGGCACAAGCGGCAACGGAATGGTAGTGTTTCATAATCAAGTTGTTGAATCCATGAGCTTGATCCCAACCGAATTTCTATAGAATCAGGCAAAGGCTTATTCAAATCAATTTCAACACATACTCGGGCATAGGTAATTACCTTCTTCTCCATAGTCTGTCTCGAAGGACCAACTGGTTTTCCAAGCTGGCTTGCAACTAAGCTAAAAATGTCCTCCCTCCAGAATTCTAAAGGAAGCCATGGTAATCTCACCCAAACCGGAACCCGCGAGGGGAGCTCTTCTGTAGGGTTGAAACCCATATGCCAAGGCTTTATGAAGAGCCCCACCTGATTGTAGAAATAGGGCCCTCCTTCAAAGACTTTATTCCTGTCCGACATGCAAGAGAAGACCACTTGAAAATAGCCGTTGGCTGCCAACATAACATCCATATCCCCCTCTGGAGACCAGGTACGCCGAGCCCAGGATTCCAGAAAAGTCAAAGATACCCGTATCCCGAGGAACTTACAAATCAGAGCATGATTTGAAAGGTAGTTAATATCATCCACAACAGCTTCAGGCTGGATCTCAACAACCGGCCTATTGTCACACTTGGCAAGACACCCATTCACCTTTGAGGGCCTAAAACCTCCAGATAAATATGAAGACTCTCCCATTCCAGATCCAGATTCTCCAAAAAATGGATTCATGTGCACTGATACCGATGGATTGCATCCCACCACCGTATCCTTGAAAGACAACCCCTTGCCACCAGGAGAAGTCCCGTTTGGAGCCATGCAAGGCTCGGGGCCAAAACCGCCGATAGCTTGAAGCAGCCAATGAAGGGCACAAAGAAACCCCCAGCCTCCCTCCACCAAGATTTAGTCACCAAAAAGGGCCGGATCCTACCCACAGACACCAGACCACCCGCCAGTCACAGCATGCAGAACAAAATAACGCACAGGAAAGAGCCCGAAATCTGCTGCAAAAAGCACCGAAAGAGAGAAGAAATGTGGCCACCCCAGCCACAACCCCCGCGCGCCAGAAAACCCCCACCGATTCACCCCCAGCACAGACCAAAGGAAGCACGAGGCGGAGCTAGGGCAGAGAAACCCTAGCCCACGCACACGCACCAGCACGCAGCGCCATCTTCCAACTTTTGTCTCACTCTCAAGTCTCAATGGAATCGTGTGACTTGGATTTAGAATATCCTAAAGATAGGTCATTAAATTACCTAAAATGCTCCTGAGGAGTTTGTTCTGCGTTGTATTAATTCATATCATTGGTTTAAATTGGTCAATTTAGGTGTAATTTGTATTTCGTTTGAAAGATCAAAGCGTTTATATTAAATGTAATTCATAGGATTTGAAATTCCTTTAATAATGGTTATCTTTACCAAGTTGAATTAAGAATGGTGTTTTAGTTTTATGAAATATGTGAAAATTCATTAGTATAATTGTGCTTGAATTGGAAGGCGTAGGCAAGTTGTGATCTTTGAATTTAGGGCTATTGAACTTTGGCAATTAAGGTTAGTGAGAGGATTAAATGTTGTTAAGGGTTAAGGCTTTATTCGAGATGAACATGGTTGATGTGTTTCAACGACTTGTTTGACTTGATGGGATTTTGAGGTTCTTGAAAGGGTAATTGATTACGATGTTACTCTAATGGGTAGAATGTTATTTTAAAGATTTTATATTCTATTGCCTTAAATAGTGAATAGGGAATGATGTTTGTTTTATATTGCAAGGAACATATGTGGTTCATGAAAAATCATAAGGTCTAGAATGTATTGGTATAGTTAAAAGATTAAGTGTTTGATGTGTTTGGGTACTTTTGTACTGGTTTTATGAGAAAAGATTGTTTGCCAAAAATTACATCTTTAAGCATTGATGAACGTGTGATTATATGATTGTTGACTTTAAGTAATTTCTTGTTGTCATTGTATGGGCAATATTGTTATGGCTGTGAATTTATGAGTGTGCTTTGATTGTGATGTTAATGTGTATTGGAGTTGTTGCTCATGTAAGTCTTCCAATTGCGTTCTTGAGATGATGTTATGTCTCTTGTGATTTGCTTTGTCTATCTTGGATTGTGTGTGAGTGAAGCTTAAGTGGAAACCTGGTTCTTTGAACGGGTTGTGTGACCTTGTGATTCATGGTGGAGTCGGGTTATCAATTCGTTATGTGGGTCTTGTTATGTTAGTCAACCTGGTGTTAGCCTTGGGTAGTCCACGCTTTGGTTTCAGTTTTGGGCATCCGTAGTGATGTGTTACCTGTTGAGGTGTTTGATTATTTGTGATAAGTGTTAGTGCATTGTCTACCCTTGGCATGTGGTTAAGTTATGTGTTGTCGATAGGGGAGTGGCTTTCAATGAGCGTTGGGCCCAAAGTGGTTCTAGGATAACTCGTGTGAGAGTCAGTTAATTAAGTGAAAATTAAAATAACTTACTAGGGAGAGAGTAGCTTTGAACATTAATAAGATAATTTAGCCTCGCTCATTGGCTCAAGGGCTTGTACGAGACTTGAGATGAGTCGGGAAGGCCTGGAATGGAAAGATCGTTATCTTGTCTCCTCGAAAGATAACCAATTTCGCTCTGGTGTGCATATGGCGCCGGGTTCGTGAGAGGTTACTAGGATATCCCTAGAAGGGGGCCGGGACCTAGGAAGAACACCATTGGATAACCAATGCAGCCTTTGCGATGACACTCCTCCTATGACAGCAGTCGGTATAGGGTTGTACCGCTGGATTATTTTGTACAGTGATTGTACTCGATTTTGTACTCTGGAAGCATTGTAATCATGATGTTAAGTGATGTGGTTTATGTTCTTGTTTGCAGTTTAGTTTTTGTGTTAGCCTATGTCTAGTGGTAGATGGTCTTGTCTAGGAAATCCTTGTTACTATCTCCTAGCACGGGGGGTGAGCCTTTTGGTTTCACTTGGTTGGGTGGAACGTGCACCTTCCTCTGTTGGTTTTTGCTCTTGCTCGTGTGGTCGATACTTTCATGTTGGAGAGCTCGTTGAATCCAGTTGCTTTTCTGGCTTCGTTCTTTTCAGTGGATCTCTTATTCTTTACCCCTCATTTGTTTCGAGGTGGAATTTGTAATTTGTAATTATGCTTATTGGAATTACCTCATTCAGGGAATGAGTGTTGTAATCTTATTGTTTATAGGTTGTTAATTGGAATCATGAGGTATTTATTATTCTTGTTATAATTTATCTTGTATGGGATGTATGTAATCTTAATTCTGTAAGTGATTAATGTTTTGGTTTCAATTGATGTTAATTGTTGTTTGGGTTTTTAAGTAATCTTTGTCTCGTGGCCTTAGAGGTTGTTCGCAATGTGTATTCATCTTACATGTTATTTGTATTTTAAAAAAAATAAAAAATTGGTATGTTTAAGTAGTGAATTGCAACTTCCTCTAGGGTTGCGTGGCGGGGCATTACTCATGCTGGTTAGTTAAGATTTTATCAAACAAGGATGCTCTTCATACCCATCCATTCATATCAATGAATATTAGTCCAAATAGTTGTCAGAAGCTTTAAAAGAAATTGTTCTTGTTGATTTGTTTTCCCATTTGGTCATCAAGATAAGGACAAATAGGCCAAAGCTTAAATAAACTCTTATAATTTATAAGGACATTGAGGGGTTAGTGGTTAATTAAGCTTTCATATTTTGTGTACATGACAGTGTGGACTAGTACTTTTGAGGGTGGTTAGAAAGTAAAAGAGCCAGTAGTCTTGAGGGTAGTTGGAAAGTAAAGATTTATATGATTTCTTGTCTTTCATATGATCAGTATATGTGACTTACAAAATTGCTGTATAGTTTTTTGTAGTTTTTTTTTTTTTTTTTTTTTAACATCAAGGGGGTAAATTTTTTATTAAAACAAGGAAATGTTACAAAGCAAGGGCATTAAATGGCCCTATCAATATCAACCAAGTGATCCAATTGATGAGACAAATCTGGGGGTAGTTGACCCCGAGCCACCAAATTCCAATCATGAATATGATCATAAGCGCATTTAGCCAAGCAATCAGCAACACCATTCCATTCACGAGGAATATGATTGAAAGTGATATACTCCAAAGAGGCAAAAAGAGAGAGAATTTGTTCCACAATCAAAGCTAGTTGCCAGCTCACATTATCCAAATGTTGCCTTTTCAGTAAGCCTTTTCAGTAAGTTCACCACAACCTGGGAGTCAGACTCACATATGATCCTGCGCCATCCCAATTGACTGCCCCGCTCTACAGCCAATAAAATGGCCTGAGCCTCCATAAGATTATTCATATGAAGACCCATATACACCAAGAAAATAAACTGAACATCTCCAGAGCTATCCTGGCCCACCCCCCCAATGCCAGCATGACCAGGATTTCCACGAGAAGAGCCATCCGAGTTGATTTTTAGGACTCCAAGAGGAGGAGGGGTCCATCTTCCCTCCCTATTCACCTTCGGGGTAGGATGCCTGCATCTGTTGCGCATGAGCTGTCGTTGCGGATGAGGAAGATGAAGATGATTATAGCAACAATAAAGAATATTTTGTTTGTGTAGAAAATAAATATTTATTATAATGAAAAAAATATCATTATTAATACTTGGCAATACTATTGCAATGAGTTTTGTTTTTCTTAGTTAATTAGTTATTAATAAGTTAACTTTCAACCAATCAAAAATAATATTTCTTTTTATTAATAAATTACCTTTCAATCAATCAAAAACAATAATTTTTTTTGAAAAAAAATAAAATTCATTTTTAAAAAATAAACTTGCAAGATATTTAATTTTATAAATTATAAAAATTATTTTTCATGAATATGATTGGTTAAAAGGTTTTGTGTGTTATTGACGGATTTCATCTTTTCAAGGGAGATGCGAGATGCCAACTATACCGTGTTTCTCTTGCTTCCATTAAATATATATTAATCTACCACTTTTTGTTCTTTTATATGCCTATCAACAAGGAGACACTTTGTGGGGGTTTTATGGGTTATAAAAGGATGTGATACGAAGCTAATTAATGTGTGATGAATAATTTTTAATTAGTTAATATCTGCATTGTCCAACAATAAAAAAAAATTATTATTTATTTATTTATTTATTATTATATATTTTTTAAATTATTTTATATTTATATTTATACTACATTATATTAGAATTATATTACTACTATATTTATTTGTAAAACAAGCTATTTAAATATACAAAATCTTTTATACTACATTACATTTAGAATTATATTCCTAGTATATTTATTTGTAAAACAAGTTATTTCAAATATACAAAATCTTTTGATATTTTTAAAAATAAATGTTATAAAGATTTGAGATAGATATTTGTGAAGATAACATTCATAATTATATTCTATATGATGGATTTTTTTATTATTGTTAATTTCTAATCACATTACAAAATTTGTTTTTTTACCTTTTATTTTATTTATTATGACATTAACCAAACATAATGACAAGTATAATAGTTTCATATATAAGTGATTATTAAAAAAAAAAAAATTATAATAAAAATGATAAAATTATTATACTATAATATATTATATAATAATATAAATTTATTTATAAATATTCAAATGTATTCTACATTGTTTAATTTATACTACTTTATTTTATTTAAAAAAATAACACCAAACAACATTTATAATAGTTTATTTTTATTTTAAATATTTAACATTAAACAAGATATTTGCATTAAATAACCAAAATAAATAAAAACAACCATCACTACTAAACAAACAAAACAAAAAAATCAAAGTCAAACTAAAATACAATAATTAACAAAAAAAATACATTTAATTTTATTCACCTTCATTAAATTTACACATTTTATTTTATTTTAATTATAATTAGGTTTAATTTTTTTAATTCAATTTTTTATAAACATTATATTTTATTTTTTTTCTTTAAATAAAAATATTTGTTTTAATAAAAATTCTCACATAAAAAGGGATCAAAAAAATGAAAATATACTTAAGATAAATATAATCTTGTATGAAGTTGGGTGCACTTCCACATATCATTATTCATACTAATTTATAAACATTCTTTAAATTTATCCCTCATTGTTCATATGCATATATATTCTAATGTATTCATCCTTAGTATCCATTTATTGGGTCTATTTTACATGTGTTCTAAATATTCTATGTTCATCTTGTTTCTAACACCTTTTTGTCTTGATTTAATCCTACAGGCATGAGTTTGATCTTTCACCTACAAATTTGGCCCTTGAAATTTTAAAATTTAAATTCAAAGTTTGGTTGATTTCCACCTATTATTTTTAAGCCTAAGCTGACTTGATATGTATGTTTGCATGATTTATTGTTATGTCCTTGTATTTAAAGGCATTCGATTACATCATTTATTATTTGATTATATATGAGCTTCATTCAATCAATCAATTACAAAGCATGCTAGGAACACATCAATTAGTGCAATAAAATAAAATAATATTTGCATATTTATGTGGATCATCTACATGTTTGAAGATCAATTTCCATCATGTCCACAATTGTGAATTTGGTTCAATCAAGAGGGTTAAGGTCCTAGGAGAATATGACCCTTGTGATCCAAAAATCTTCCCTAGGTGTTTGTAAATGTCACATGTCATTAACACTTAGAGAAGTGAGGCAAATTAGGCAAATGAGAATGTGGGATTGCACATTATACTAGATCACTTCTAGGCAAAGATAAAATTCATATCCAAAGAAATGACTGATATTTCTTGATGATTGATATTAAATTCCTTTATTAAATGAATTTGGGGGGAAAGTGTGGTTGCCAAAGTCACAAAAATATTAAACACAATATGTTCTATTTGGAGACTTGTTGATTAAACACATGTGTCACCCATGTGAAGTCATTTGATGTATTTACTAGTCTTAGAAGATGCTCTCCAAGGGGGGTGTGGAAATTTTTCATGATACCATAGTTTTAGTTTCCATTATTTTGGTAATAGCATTCATGGTTTTGACCTCTTTGCCTATATATTGGGGGCATGATATTGTGGTTCATATCATTATTTATAGGTGCATACATGCTACCAAAGGGTTATCAAATTACAAAGTGCTATTAGAGTGCAGAGTGTTAGTGTATTGATATGGCCTCGTGTACATTGAATATTAATACATAATTATCCTTTTTCTCTAGTGGAGTTTTTGGCTGAAAGGATTTCTCCTAAATCTCTTGTCTATATAGTTTGTTGGTTTTATTGTTATTGTTGATTTATGCATCTTCATAATACTCTTTTATGGTAATCTTGGATAAAGAAACATATTTTAGATTTGCACACTTTGTAGATGTTTTTTTGTTGTAGTAGTTCTCACCTTGGACAAAGAAATGTATTTGCAAGTCTTTCATAAACACCATAAATATTAAATCATATTTGCGCCCTTGTATAAACAAAAAGAAAAAGAAATGATTTAAGTTTTTGTTTTTTAATTTTAATTCATCTAACTTCTCTTCACTTAAACCAAACACACACCCCCTTCCATTATTTTATCCCTAATAATTAAAAATAACAACAAAATTATCCTCTTACCTCTACTTCATTTGTAATATTTATCTATAATTTTTTATATTAAATACCCATTATAAATTTATTTGCTATGATATTTTCTATCTAATAATATTTAAGAAAAACAATATTACTAGTATAGATATCTTAAATACATTTCTCTAAAAACATTTACTTAAACTTATTTTGATACATCTACGTTATTTAATTTATTTTTATTTAAGAACAGAAAAATAATTATTTTTTAATTAACAAATTACAATCTCAGAGACTACTCCCATTGTATAATATGAGAAAAATATCAACCATTATCTTTATACTCAGCCACCATAGGGTGGGACAGAGAAAAAAAAATAGTTAATGGAGAAGTGTTAACCAAAAGTCCCATGGATTATCATTTATCTATGTCAACCAATTACATAAAATCATACAAAGAGAGACCAACCAGATCCTACTGCACCAGAGGAAAAACATAGTTTCTGCGCACTAATTGTGGAAGATGGAGCCCCAATCAGCACCATTCAGGGGCTCAGTGTCTGCTACACTTTTGAGAAAGATGATCACTTTAATACCAATCTGAAGAGGGCCATTTTTGCAGCATTAAGTCTTCTTGAAAAATATTTATGTCCACCCACTAATCCAAGCTGTCTTCTTCTGACCAGACAAATAAGCTTGGCAGAGACCGGCTTACTGAATATTTGTTTTCTATTGGATTGACAATACATTATAGAACATAGCTGAAAACAAAAACAATCAGAAAAGAGCAAACAAATATTGCAGTTTATAGTAAAAACAATGAATTAAAGGATTCTTGGGTGGGGACGGATCATTTGTGAATCTGATTTTCAAGTAGTGGTGACTTTGTTGAAGAGGCAGCAGTTTGAGGATGTCAGTTGGTATTTGACTGTAATTATAAAACAGATTCTTAATCTGTGTGCTTCCTTGGAATCTGTTACTTTCTGTCACATTCTTAGAGAATGGAATGGAATTGCGGATTGTTTGGCCAAATGGGTCTCCAATCATTTGCAGAATTGGAATTATGTGGATAGGGGTCAATTACCCCTGGATTTGTTTCAAAAGTTGGACCGCTTAGTAGAGATTGACAGGAGGGTGTAATGCCCTTGCTTTGTACTACTCCTTTTTTATTTGAATAAATTTTTACCCCTCTTTTAGTAAAGATTATAATATCAGACAAGGACACTCTTCATATCCATTTGTGACTCAGTCTAAAAATTGTCAGAAAATTTAAAAACAGTTTTTATTGACTTGTTTACCCATTTGGTCAGTAAGAAATAAATTATTATATTTTATATAAACAAAGTACCATCATTCAGGAGTTACTGCTGATTAATTAAGCTTTTATCAGACAAGGATGCTCTTCATACCCATCCATTCATGTCAATGAATATTGATCCAAATAGTTGTCAAAGCTTTAAAAAAAACTGTTCTTATTGATTTGTTTGCCCATTTGGTCATCAAGATAAGGACGAATAGGCCAAAGCTTAAATAAACTCTTATAATTTATAAAGACATTGAGGAGTTAGTGGTTAATTAAGCTTTCATATTTTATGTACATGACAATGTGGACCAGTACTTTTGAGGGTGGTTAGAAAGTAAAAGAGCCAGTAGTCTTGAGGGTAGTTGAAAAGTAAAGATTTATTTGATTTCTTGTCTTCCACATGATCAGTACATGTGAGTTACAAAATTGCTGTATAGCTTTATGTGTTGATCTTCTCTATTTATGCAGCTTTTTGTAGTCTGCTTTGTTCAATATTAATAAACAAAATTAAATTTGTTTGTGTAAAAAAGAAGTATTCATTATAATGAAAAAAATATTATTATTATATAATTTTTTTTTATTAATTATAATTAAGTTTAATTTTTTTTAATTCCAATTTTTATAAATATTATGTATTTAGTTTTTTTTCTTTAAATAAAAATGTTTGTTTTAATTAAGATTCTTACATAAAAATGTTGGTTTCAAGATTGTGATTTTTAATAATAAAATTTATGTATTCATTGATTTACAATTAGTTTTATATTTATTTTCAAAAAAAATGGCTTAAGATAAATATAATTTTGTATGAAGTTGGGTGCACTTCCTCATATCATTGTTCATATTTATTTATAAACATTCTCTTAAATTTATCTCTAATTATTCATATTCATATTGTTGGAGTGAAGAAGACATTAAGAGAGGGGGGGTTGCGGGAGTCGGGGTGGAAGGCGAGTGGGTGAATCAGTGTCATAACAAATTTTAACTTTTGCCTTGAAAAGAGTTGAATAATTTATGCTCTTATTATTTCAATGATAAATACATTCATGAATTGAATGCAATCATTAAAGAACTGAAATAAGAAATATTAAAAGCAAACTAAAGATCATCACAGTCTTGAAACATTATCACATCAAAGCAATGAGACCATAAGACAAAGAATTTGACGAGTGGAAAACCCTCTAGGGGTAGAAAAACCACTCCAAAAATGATGCCTCACTGGCTTAATTTGAAAAAACTTTTTGTTTACAATGTCTCACTAGCAATACTATCTCACTGATAGATTTCAAACGCCTCACTGGCAATATTATCTCACTGATAGATTTCAAATGCCTCGCAATAAAACAATGTCTCCCTGACAAAAAATAGCCTCACTGACCAAAGAATCTCACTGATTACAAGAGTGTCTCACTAGCATACACACATTTAATCATCAACAATATAGAATATAAAATACATAGGGTTTCTCTATTTCACTTCAAATCACATTTCACTTTCATTCTAATACATTTAATATCTTAAAGATTCATTCTGGAATCTCTAAAATATTAAATATATCAGTTATACAAACTGTTTTGCATAATGTTTGCAAAACTTCAATCACAAAATTTTGTTTACATTCAACATGATATCTCTATTAAAAGAATTGAACAACCAACAATGATAAATCACTGTTTATATATACATTCCAAGAATGGTTACTACCTTTCAGATAAATGCCACACGTAGCCTGTTAACTGTCTTCAAAACTACCCCCTATTCAAGCTTATAACCAATAAGAAAACTGTATTCAAACTGTTTCTTTGAACTAAAAACAAACCGCCATCTTCAAAACTGATATATATGTCTTTTAATCCTTAATCACAAAATGGTTTTGTGCTTTTGTTAAAAACTGACTAGGGTTTCAAAATAAATAGTTACAAATTAATGAAACGCCATTTTAAAACAAATCCAACACTATTTATCAAACTAAACAATAGTTCAAAGTTAATGAATGTTTTAGCCTTTACCATTTCAGATAAACCGAGAGCCATCAAGGTTAAGGAACGAAAACATCTGTTCACTCTTGCTTTATTTCATCAAAGTCACTACCTCAACACCTCCACTTCCATTCTGTCTTTTAACACATACATGACAAATACAATGTATGCAAATAAATCTTCAAACCAGTGTAATTAAAGAATAAGAATCCCTAATGAAGAAGGGTAGATTATTGTGCATTCTATACTCCAAGAAATGATAAACTCAACCCATAGGACAAAAAGCTAGAATACCACTAAACTCGAAATAAAACCACTTCCAATAAGACCATGTAAAACAGTACAAATGAAACTGAGTTACCAATTTGCTTGCCATGGTAAACCTTAACTGCCTGTAGAATGCCAAAACCACTGCCCTAAAGATGCAACAGCTAAACCACCTTCTCAATCGAAACTTTCAGCCTTATGCAAACCCTAGCTTGGTCATGGCAAAATGATTTTGAGTTTTGCCAAGAATGAAAGTAAATTAGGGCACAAATATTGTTTCGGAGTTACAAATAAAACATTATTACTATATCCCCAATAATCACTATGTCGGTCATGATTTTCCCAAAAAATATAATTCTCATAATGCTCAATTGTAGTCGATGTTGACTACCATACTACCTTGTGGGCCTTGTTGAACATATAAACTTTTGTCTTTGCACAAAGTCTAAATGAATTTAGACTTGTCAACCATAATCATCACCTCTAATAGCTTGAGAACTTTGCACCAATCATTATACCTTGTAGATAATCAAAGTATTGCACCTCATATACCAATGCCATCTAGGTGAATCATGATCTTGTAATGATACCTTATTACAAGATACAAATTGATATTGTTTGTATTAGAAAATCAATGTCTCATGTATTATGTGAATGATAAAATCTTAATGGCTTATCAATGGACCCATTGATAGAACATTAAGCCCCTTATCAGTGACACAATGCATCTGGCATTGAAATCTAATCAAGTATCAACATGTATCAACTAATAAGATAACATAAACCACATGAATAGAATACAATATAAATATCATGTGAATCAAATGACCATTATTGAGAATATGCCATCAACCTGTATAATGCATTATCATACTGAACCCAAACATCTCATACCTATGTATCAAATGTGATACCATATCAATTCAAATGTTTGTATTCTTGTCAGATACCTATCATCAAGTGTCCTTGTGTGTCTTTGACATCAAGGGAAACAACTACAACAACTAGGAGGGCCAACACATATATATTATAATATATTCATCCTTAGTATCCATTTATTAAGCCTATTTGACATGTATTCTTACGTATTCTATTTCCATCTTGTTTCTAGCACCTTTTTGTCTTGATCCAATCCTACATGCATGAGTTTGACCTTTCACCTACAAATCTAGCCCTTGAAATTTTAGAATTCAAAGTTTGGTTGATTTCCACCTATTATTTTTAAGCCTAAGCTGACTTGATACATGTTTGCATGACTTATTGCTATTTCCTTGCATTTAAAGGAATTCAATTACATCATTTATTACTTGATTATATTTGAGCTTCATTCAATCAATCAATTACAAAGCATGCTAGGAACATATCAATTAGTGCAATAAAATAAAATAAAATTTGCATATTTATCTGGAGCATCTACATGTTTGAAGATTAATGTCCATCATTTCCGTAATTGTGAATTTGGTGCAATTAAGATAGTTAAGGTCCTAGGAGAATATGACCCTTGTGATCCAAAATTCTTCCCTAGGTGTTTGTAAATGCCACATGTCCTTAACACTTGGAGAAGTGAGGCAAATTAGGCAAATTAGAAAGTAGGATTGCACATTATACTAGATCACTTCTAAGAAAAGATCAAATTTATATCCATAGAAATGACTATGATATTTCTTGAGATGGCCTGCTACTATGATCCCAAGGTAAGACAGACAAATATCTATCATTCAATTTCATCTTTCTTAAATCTAAGTGTCTTAATCTTCTCACTTACTTCCAATAATTAGGATCTAATATTTTAATATTATATTATATTTTTCGTCAACTTTATTATTTAGACTAGTTTGTGTGCTTATTGTTTATATTTTAATTAATTAGTCCAGACAACACATTACTAAAATTTTATTGTCCTTTACATTTTTGGTGAAATTCTCCATTCTTACATGGCATAGTTTACCCTAAGGTTTCTCATCAATATTAGGGTTTTCAAATTTGATATAACTTTGATTTATCATTTATTTCCAAATCTCCTAGTATTTTTTGTATTGCTCAAGTGAGGGATTTGGGCCCTCTTCCATATATTAATATCAAAAAATAGATGTTTACATAGTATGTCCCAACTAGTGGGATAAAGAGCAAGCCAAGATCAAACTATTAACCCAAGTATCAACCACAAACCCAACATGACATTTTAAACAAAGGATAGACCCCATAGATAAAATATACAAAACATTATACCAGCCTAAAACAAAATTGCTACAACCCCAAGCACCCAACAAACTAAATAATTCCACCAACTTCAATCACATAAGAACCATCCTCCTTCTTTACCAATGTCACCTACTTAACCAAAAATTTGATTGAGTTCTCAACCTTGGCCATATTGAATCTTTTCTAATGAGGAGAGACTATAACTAGTTAAAGGATCTTGAGCACATTGAACCTTGTTTGGTGCTCCTCCAACCCCTTTGCAAAAATTAAAAAGCTCTAAATATTTGTCACCTTAGGAACTAGTCTCTTAATACTTGTTTCAATGCTCCTAAGAGAACCAACAAAGGTAATACCATGGAATTCATAAACCAAAACTAGAAGAGAAACTATATTTTCAAATGGAATTCTATCCATCTAGTACTCAACTTTTCCCAAATGAAGTATCTCCCTAAGATACTTCATGAGTTCTTTATCCCTTTTTAACCTTAATAGATTCTTGATTAACATAGAAGAGTTTTTAGTATTCACCCAAATCTCAACTTCACCTTCAACAAAATATGTACCTAATTTATCTCAATGATGGCATTCAACACTTCTTCTAGTTGGAAGAAGAAAACTTACTTTAGCCTTGCCACCATGATCTCACCCTTGAAATTTTTCTACTACAATGATGATTGTAGGTGTAACACTGGTTGCATGATAACGTAGCCTACCTAAACCAATACTCTCAACAAATGATGCTATAGAATACCAACATATATTTAATTTCACATGAGTAGGAGTAATTACCCATACCACCCCATAACAACTAGTGAAAGCTTGTGCCAAGTAAAAAAATCCATCACCGCACATGGAGATGAAATTTAACTAGGAAGTATCTTTAAAAATAATGGGTGGTGGCAACACTAGACACCATGAAATATCATCAACCACCACAATGTCTTCCACCTAATTGATACCTTTATTTGAAAGGTATTCCACCAAAATATTACCTTCCCCATAGTAATGTTGTATAAAGAAATTAGACATAAAGTCCAATATATCCCATGCACTTATCAAAATCTTCCTTATTTTATAATTATTAGAGCACCAATTCCTTAGGCACAAAATAGTAACCATTGAGTTACCTTCAATATTATGTTATCAATATTACAAGATTTGACCATCTAGAGTCCCAATAAAGAGCGTCCATTTCAACTTTATTGTGTGTCCCCAACTAAGTGTCATCATAGCAACTTTTAGCAACTTTCGCAACTTTCCCTCATGATCTTGAATAATACATCCATCCTTGAAAGGCCTTGGGTTTACATGAGAAGTTCCATAAAAATTCAATTTCCACATGCCAATTTGGGGCCAAGATCACTTTATTAGCTTTCAATTAGCTAATGAATGAGGTGAATTAAAAAACCCATGAATGAAGGAGATCTCCAAGGATTTCATTTTCATTTTCTTGTGTATCTTGATTAGGGTTTGGGTATACATAGAATTGATTCATTAGACACATAATGATAACCATTGAGTCACCTTCAACAATATGTTATCAATATTAAAATCTTTGACCATCTAGAGTCTCAATAAAGAGCATTTGCTTCAACTTCATTGTTTGTCCCCAACTAAGTTTCTTCATAGAAAATTTTAGCACCTTTCCCTCATGATCTTGAATAAAACACCCACCCCTAAAAGGCCTCAATTTTCCATGAGAAGTGCCATCAAAATTTAGTTTCCACATTCCAAGTTTGGATTGAGACCATTTTATTGGCTTCTGATTAGCCAATGAATAAGGTGAATTAGAAAGACCATGAATGGGGGAGGTCTCCTAGGATTTCATTTTCATTTTCTTATATATTTCGATCAAGTTTTGGGTATACATTGTGTTTTATCTCTTACCACCCTCACACCTTAGGATATTCTATTATCATGACTCATTGTTCATCTTTCTCCTTGGATAATCTACATGCAATTCAAATTCTGACATGTTCCTATATCTCATATTGCATGATACATTCATCCTTGATATACTCATGAATTTTTATGATATGGATATGAATGTGCTTTTTACTTGGTGTTATTTTACCATGTGTTATTTTTCAATATTAGACATTTTGTTTCTATGTATTTCTCACTAAATTTCTTTCCACCAAATAGTAATATGGCCTTTCAACTTAGTCTTAGAAAACTTTATTCTATTAAGATTAACATTATCTTCATACTCAAAATGTTCTATGTCAATTATCTAATCAATTAATTCTTCAATATTCAAACAACCAACATATATAGGAATATCTATTCTACTTTTCTTACCAATACTCAAGATGGATTTCAACCTTCTTTATTCTCTATCATCTTCTTCAATTCACTTAGCTAAATATAGTTTGTTAACTTTGTTAGGATTTATCAATAGGCCCAAAGAAATTAAATTGTGTCAATTATAATGCAGATAACAAAATAAAAAAATGAAATGATTACACAATGCGATAGAGATTTAACATTATTCACCCAATGTGGGCTACATCCATAAAAACAATTTTCTAGTAACTTATATCATCCAACAAAAAATATAGAGTTATAAAATATATCTTCACACTCAATTTGTGTAACACAACTTGTTATGTGCTTATATGCATTCGCCTTCAATCCATGGCATAACCTGTTGCTACATGTTCCTTCAAACACTCATGCCCTAACCTATGACTTTTCACATTCGCAACTAGCCAAAGAAAACAACCCTTTTTTACAATTATAAAACTATTTTCCAATTGAAAATCATAATAAATTCCTTTATTAAATTAATTTGGGGGGGAAAACGTGGTTCCTAAAGACAAAAATATTAAATTCAGCATGATCAGTCACCACATACCAACAATCTCCCACTTGAAGACTAATCAAGCTCCACACCAAACCATCTCCCACTTGGATATTGTTCCTATAGCTCCACTTCACCTATAGCTCCCACTGGATGGCATGCCTGGACATGGCTTGTTTCTCATTTCCACCATTATCATTCTTGAATACCGTTAGAAACTGATTAGGAAATCGGTTTCTCCCATATGACCACCTTCATGAACATATCTACGAGATTTTTACTTGTATGAATTTTCTCCAACTTCAACTGACCATCCTCCAAAACTGACTAGATGAAGTGGTACCTGAGCTGTATGTGTTTTTTTTTTTAATGAATTGCAAAATTCCTTGCAAGATGAATGGCACTTTGGTTTTCAATGTATAAAAAACTATCTTCCTACTTCTTGTCCAATTCCTCTAAAAAATATTGCAGCCAAATCATCTCTTTGATAGCTTTAGTAGCAACTACATACTTAGCCTCTATAGTTGAAAGTGCAACCTTTTGCAACCTTCAAATCCAACTAATTTAACATGTCCCTCCTGCAATGAAAACATAACCTACATTACTTCTCCTACTATCTATGTCACTCACTAGATCAAAGTCAACATAGCCTTGTAAAGTAGTGTTTGGTCCTCCAAAATAAAATAAAAAATATTATTGTACCTCTCAAATACTTGAGAATCCATTTTATAGCATTTCAATGATCCATTCTTGGATTGCTCATATACCTACTCACAACTCCAACAACATGTGCAATATTTGGCGTCATGCATACAATGGCATACATTAAGCTACCAACTACTGAAGAATATGGAACCTTAGACATTTTTCTACCTCCTCTTGTGTCTTTGAACACATCACCTTAATCAATTTAAAATGACTAGGGAAAGGTATACTAACAACTTTGGCATTTGCATATTAAATTGTTTCAACACCTTTATATATTCAATTGATATAATTAATTTTATATTTTTCCTATCACTTGAAATCCTCGTACCAAGGATTTGTTTGGTTGCACCCAAATCCTTCATAACAAAATATTTTGTTAATTTTTGCTTAAGCTCAATTATATGTTGTATGTTAGACCCTGCAACAAGCATGTCATCAACATATAATAACAAGATAATATAACTACCATTATCCAACCTCTTAAAGTGCACACAATGATCAAAATGACACCTTTTGTAACCTTTTTCAACCATAAAACTATCAAATTTTAAATATCATTGTTGAGGTGCTTGTTTCAAGCCATATAAACTCTTCTTTAATCTGCACACTAAATCCTCCTTACCTTTGACCTAATATCCCTGTGGTTGTTGCATGCATATTTCTTCTTCAAAATCCCCATGGAGAAAAGTTATTTTTACATCTACTTGTTCAAGATGCAAGTCTTTTGCAGCCACAGTACTTAGAACAGTTCTAATTGAAGTGATTTTTACAATCAAAGAAAATATTTCATCAAAATCAATACCTTTTTCTATGCAAAACCTTTTACCAAGAGTTTGGCCTTATATATTTTATTGCCTCCTTCTTTCGGCATGTAAACGCATTTGTTTGGAAAAGCTCTTTTACCTCTAGGAAATTTGACTAAATCCCAAGTCTAACTTTGCAGTGAGGAATCCATCTCCTATTTCATTCCTCACTCTCACTGTTCTTTGGCATCCACTTGCATTACTTCTTCATATCCTTTTGGTTCACCAACATCAATTAGTAAAATAGAATATAATGAAGGAGAAAATATTTTGAGAGGTCTGCTTATCCTTGTAGAATGTCCAACATTTGCAAGAGTTTGTGGAATTTCTTGTTGTTGTTGAGCATCAGGTCAGATACCAATTGAATTTTATTTTCTGGAATATCATACAACACCACATATTATTTTTCCTATTCATGCTTATTTTCCTACAACTGGTCCTTATACATAACCTTCTTATTGAATATAACATCTTTGCTTCTAATATTTTTTTATTTTCAAAATCCCATAACCTATAACCAAAGTCATATATTCCATATCCAATGAAGGTACATTTTTTAGATTTAGCTTCTACCATGGTTCTATTCTCAATATCAACATGGACAAAAGCTTCACAACCAAAGGTATTTAGAAAAGAATAATTTTCCTTCTTACTTGTCCACACCTCCTCTAGAATACCACCATCCAAAAGATTTGAAGGCCCTTTATTAATTAAATAAACAACAATATGTATAGCCTCTGCCTAGAAATGTAAAGGTAGCCCATCATGCAATCTCATGCTCCTTACATGCTCCACTATTTTCATGTTCATTCTCTCGAAAACACCATTTTTTGTGGAGTTCCTAGAATGATCTTTTGCCTACGAATTCTATTGTATAAATAGTAATTTTTGAATTCGCTATTGCAATACTCGCCTTCATTATCAAAACTGAGACAATTTAACTTTTTCTTTGTCTCATTCTCAATTTCTATATGCACAAGCTTTAATTTATCACACTTCTTTTGTTTCCTATGCTTGAGAAATTTGACTCTCCTTTGCTTCCCATGAACACAATTCTCACATAAATCCATGTCAATTTATTTTAGTCCTGGCAGTTCAACTTCCTAGAGTGGAGAATTTTCATACCTTTCTCACTCATATTCCTAAGTCTATGATGCCATGGTGTTATTTTTGTACCTACAGAAATTTTCTTGCCATAGCAATAGTACTCATGGCAATTGTTCCTATAGTAGTTGTTGAACTCACAATAATTGGTCCTTTTGTGATGGTTGTACCTATAGCAATTATTCTTGTTGTATTTGTTCCTACAACAACTAAGGTTGAAGAAACAACATTACATGTACACAAATATAAAGTTCCTGCCTTTACACCTTTAGCTACTACTAATGCACCTTTAGTGACCTTCCATATTTTATCTGTAAAGGTAACTATGCAACCTTCATCTCCCAACTGCCCTACTAAGATTAAATTTCTTTTTAGATTTGGAACATGTCTTACCTCTTGTATCAACCATTGATTTACATTCTACATTTTCAATTTTATTTTCCCTTTCCAAAAATCTGCCAAGGTTCATTATCACTCAAATATACCAGTCTAAAATCTCCTTGGACATAATCTAGAAAATAATTTTTATGGGGCGTAGCATAAAACGAAGCCTCTAAATCTATTACCCTAGAATCATCAGCATTATCTAGGGAAAGAATTAAATCATTATCATTTGAGTTACAATGTTTGCTTCCTTATTTTCATCTTGTTGTTTATCTCCTTGTTTGGTTTTTCGAGACCAACCATCTTTCTTCAAGTATCTTGGTTTTTCAGAGTACTAGCAACCCTTCCTCTAGATTGTGACCTTCCTTTCTTTGATTTGCCTCATGACTTCCTATGATTTCTTGGGATTTTTCCTCTCTCCTTTGATCTTCCCCTATCCTCTACATTCAAAACATTACCAGATGTTGAAGTATCACTTGTGCTCTTCCTTTCTATCTCCTCACTTAGAATCACACCAACAACATCATCAAATTTTAATGTATTTGAACTAAAAATAGAGTTACTTACAACCATAACCAAGTTGTTTCAACTTTCTGGCAAAGAACATAGAATCAAGAGAGCTTGAACCTCTTCATCAAAACTAACATTTATAGAAATTAATTGATTGGTAACTATATTGAATTCATTTAAATGGTCTGTTACAGAACCTCCTTCAACCATTTTTATATTAAATAACTGCTTCATTAAGAATACCTTATTTGAGGTTGATGGATTTTCATACAATTTTTTCAACCTTTTCATCAAATAATTAGTTGTCGTTGCTTTGGATATGTTAAACGCTATAGACGGTGCTTGACACAATTGAATGGTTCCCAATGCCTTTCTATCTAGAATTTCCCATTCTTTGTCTAACATCACTAACAGTTTCTTTTATTTTTCATGCAATAGCTGCCACAAATCTTTTTGATATAGGTAATCTTCCATCCATATTTTCCATAATTGATAATTTTAGTCATTGAACTTTTTGACTTTAATTTTTTCTTTTACATATATTACTCTCATTCAAGCTTGAAATTCTCTTGCCAAATGATCGAACAAGACTACTCTTATAACAATTAAGATTTATTGGTAGGCCTAAAAAAATTCAATTACATCAATTATAATGTAAATAACAAAATAAAGAAAATGAAAAATGATTACACAATGATAGATATTTAACGTGATTCACCCAATGTGGACTACGTCCACAAAAATAGTTGTCCACTATTTTTTATAATCCAATAAAACATTCAGTTACAAAATATCTCTTCACACTCAATCCGTGCAACACAACCTATTGCTACATGCTCATACACATTCACCTTCAATCCACAACATAAACTACTACTATGTATTCCTTCAAACACTCACACCCTAACTCATGACTTTTCACATTTGTATCCAACCAAAGAAAACAACCCATTTTGGCAATTATAAAACTTCTTTTCAACTAAAAATCATAACAAATTCCTTTAAATATATAGGTAATTTTTGCTTCGAGGGCATTGCCCCTAGCAACCTCCACTAGGGATGTTTCCCCAAAACCCCATCGTGTGTTTCACCCTCAGGCCCCCACCAGGGTGATGATCTCCTCAAACTGCACAAGAGGGGCATTCCCCTCTTGCACTCCCTCGTAAATTAATTTGGAGGAAATGTGGCTTCCAAAGTCACCAAAATATTAAACACAACATGATCAATCACCACATACCAAAAAACTTCTTGTTCATCGTCACTTTCATCAA
Organism: Sequoia sempervirens; assembly: GCA_007258455.2. Lineage (NCBI taxonomy): Eukaryota > Viridiplantae > Streptophyta > Pinopsida > Cupressales > Cupressaceae > Sequoia > Sequoia sempervirens. The sequence goes on along the minus strand of VDFB02000363.1, from coordinate 118,551,107 downwards.
CTCTAACTTTAGGACATATTTTGTGGTCTTCTTCAACAACATCTATTCTAATTTAGACATTTATCATCATGTTAAATATTTCCTTAATATATAAGCAACATGGAGTACACCTCCACCTATATCCATCCTTCTAGGAGATAATCTAAACTCAAAACACTCTTGTGCAGTCTACTTCATAGTCAATGATGTGTTCACAACTAGCTCACACTTCACAAAGGAAACTTCTACCCAACAATGGTGTGTTAAGAAGACTTGCATTAAGGAATCTTCTACCCAGCAACTCAATGCTAGAAGACTCTACAAATCTTCTCTTTCTAGAGATGTAAAATGTCAAGTACAATTAAACTTAATCTAAACCAATCTGATGATCTCCCTCGAGTTCAAAAACCATGATTTGATGTCATTTGACACTCCTTTTCAAAATTCACAAATTTAGCACTCGGATATTATCTAATGCAATACTAGGTTGGTGGGTCCAATCAAATATTGATTAACCATGAAACAATATGAAAACTCACAATGCTTCAATAGTAATATAGCTTTTCAAAACACTATGCATAATGAAATAACATAAATGAACACAAAAGACTAAATTATCAATTCAAAACAACACATTACAAAGAAGTTTCAATGAGCTTGCAACATGCTAAGCCTCACTCACTTGAGCATAAAATAGATAAAATAAGATCCTTTAAAATTCAAAAATTCAAATCAATGTTGAATCTTTTATCCTTTGTCTTGGCCTTCTCTAGACTTTTCCTCTAATTTCCTTGTCAATTTCTCAACCATGCCTTGTTGTCCTCAATTGATATCAAACTCTCTTTTATATAAGAAAATGTAAAATGATATGTTCCACATGGAAACATGTTACACCAAGTGAGAGGAGTGTAATAAGGATCAATGGTCCTAATATTGATTGATTATTAGTTGACCTTAGAGTTGGATACATCACATTTTGTAGCATGTAGGTTCAACAATAACATGAATATTCATCTTTAATGATTTACCTTGAGTTAGGAGCCTTCAAATGTAATGCAACTGCATACATAATCCATCTTAGGAATCATTCAAATTAGGAACAATGGGAATTAGCATGAGATTCAAAAGTTTGTCACAAGTCAAAATCAAATCTTTGTTATACATTACTTGGTCCAATTCAAGTCATAGAGATAGAAAACATGGATGCAATTATCATATCCTCAAGAAATTTGAATAAAATTTGGACTCTACAATAGATATTATTTTCCAACCCAAATCAGTTATATTTGAAAATTAATGCTCATTCTGAATAACTTGGTGAAATTTGGTTGTCTTCAATGACAAATGTGAAGCTTGACTAAAAAAAAAGAATGTAATGTTGAAAAAATATTGCACTTCATTGAAAAACATAAGAAATATTTGCAAAACCAATAAATTTTAAAACATAATATTTTTTATGACACATAATTTTGTTGAGCTAGGGATGCTCCTACATTAGTGAAACTCATAATTTTTTTATAGGTGATGCAAGATTATATTACCCCTAGGATACCCTACATTAAGATTCCTCGAATGAATGGAGAGGACTATACCAAGCACCATAATATAATTGACTACGCATAATAAATGGTCAATGTATGAACAAGTGAGATAAATCATTTAGGAAGAGAGTTGGGGCGACTGAAACTATTTTTTATTTTCCAAGAGAAAGGAGGCACAAGCATCAATTTCAAAACATAAAAGGTACGTGGAGTACTTAATTAAAATATATGTGGATCCACAATATCATGTTAATTATAAGGTATCCAAAAAATTAAGATATCTGAATATTCTAAAACACAGTCATATCCTATTAGCAACATTCCACTAAAAGAATCTAACAATACTTCAAAATTGAAAGAGGATACCAAGCAATGAACTTGGTGCCTAATCACTCCATTGAATATATGCATCAAATGAAATTATTTCAACCAATTAATGAAAGTACTATTTTGCAATTGTAAAGAATCATAAATAACTAGAATATTTTTAATTGATGATTTTTTGAAACTTTCACCACCTCCCAAGGAGAAAAAATATCAAACTTGAGGCATACCACCCAAAAAATAGGAGGCCAACCAGCTCAAGGCATATTGAAACCATGATGCTCCAAGGAGGTCTGGACCTTAATAGTAACCCTATCCAACCACTCATTTAAGTATATTTCCTTCCTAGTTGTTCTCCCTTCTTTTGTTGTCAAACTTGAATTAGAAGGATACAAGGGCCTCTAGAAAGCCTCTCCTCCAAAACCATCTTCCATTTTTCCTTGTTCATGGAAGGTGCATGAAGTGAATTCCAAGACCCACGTAAATGGATGCAAGTAACTATTTTTTGGATTTGACCACCCAAGCCCTCACTAACAATTTATGTTTCCCTACAAACCTCCTCCAAGCTTGTCACATCTCAAAGAATTGTGTTCTCAAATACCTTATTAATCTTTCCTTTAGAATTAGTCGAAGGTGAAGAAGGGAAAACCACCTCACCACTTCTCACCAATGGCACCTAATCAAAACTCTAAGGTTGAGTTGGCATCCTCTAATATTTCCTCTATAAATTTTGCTTCCTTGTAATATTCATGCAACCTACAACATGGAATGATTTATGGACTTTAAAAAAAACTACCAATGAATCCCCATAGACAATCAAATGTACCCATTCACCTAGCTTAAGGGATAATTTGGTCAAAAAATGAAGCGCCTAATTTGCATCCACATTAACACAAAATAAAGCAAATAACAGGCACTTTTTGCATTTGATCACTAAATCGATAGTAATGAATTGAGTGAAAGAGGTAATGATAGCCACCAAAAAGTCTTTATAATATTCCAATAGAAACACAAAAATACTAGCCCTAATAGGGTCCTATTTATACATTCCTTCTCACGATCAAGCATAGAAACCATTTTTTAAGGAAAGAGCCAACCTTTCCAAGAAACCACAACCCATCAAAGAGGGTCTAAGATAATCTTCATGGTTCAAAATAGAGATAAAAAAGAATCATTTCATTGTAGCCAAGATCTTTATTTGGAAACAAAGAGTCCATTTTCATTAAGCCTATTTTCTAAGAACATCAATAATTGGCCTAGCCCCAAGAAACTTCCTAATGTGAGAATTATCCAACTTGGACCAAGACATTTCAACAATAAAAATACCATTACCATCCCCAATTGGAGTCAAAGACTAAAGAATGAATAGGCATAAAACTAACCTTTAACACCATCAACCTAGGATTTATCAAAAGACATCCCAATGGATTCCAGTAATCACCCCTAGATCTTATGGCACCACAAGAACCTTCACTACCTTCAAACCCTAAACAATGGAATTACAAGATCCCTTCAAAGTAGCTAATGCAACTTTAAACTCATTTGAATTCAACACATACAAATCTATAAAGCCCCCAAATGCAAAACTTGCAAGGGCATCAACACAAGATGTGTTTCCCCTAAGCACACATGCTTACAAGAAGACTGGGAAGAATTAAAAGCACCAACACAACCCCAACTACAAAAATCACTCTCCATCTCAACAAGAGAAATTACAAACCCATGCAATTACCATCAATGGAAACCCCACAAGGATGGGGGAATTCACAAACTTTGGAAGGAGGAAATTAAACTTTGTTTCAAGCTAACACCATCAAAGCAACCCTACCTAGCAAAAACCAAACCAACAATCATCATAGGAGGGCATTCCACCATGGAAGGTTTGATAGCAACAAGTGCCTCAAAAGGGCAATCCTTCCCCACAAAATACAACTCAAAGGCCCTTTGATAGACGTCAAACCAAAGGTCAATAAGTGTCCTCTTTTTCCTTGTCCACAAAACCATTCCGCACATCCTCAACATTTCCCTCTACATCATTAAGACCATCTTCATCCTCATTTTCCCCATGTATATCTCCTTGGTTATTCCCACTCATCAACAATTTCAACCTCATTCTCCTACTCATCACAATGTAAATCTTGAAAGTGTTATTTAATTACAATTGGACTTACAACTAAATTTATCAAGTTGTGGTTTATAAAGTTAATGTGTAGGAATCTTATTCAAACCTCAATAAGTATATAGTCCTTGATTTGAAATGGGGAGTTTAATTCCATAAATTATTTTATAAATTTGCAACCCTTAAAATGTGAAGTGATAAATCCATTTGATTTATGTATATTTTATTCTATGATTATAACTTTGATTTATGTATATTTTATTCTATGAATATTAAATACTTTACTTGTATGGTATCAATATTATTCATCGCTCAAAGGTTAGTACTTACTACCATTCAATAGCTAAAACCCACATTCCTCCAAGATATTTGATTATACATTTTATTTAATTCCTATGATGCAATATTAATAGCATGGGCTTAATTGTCTTATATCATCCATCCAATTTCCTATTTTTTACTTTATTTTCTTACATACTTGAATATGGGTAGACAAGATAAGTGTTGACTTTGAATTTATTTGTCAATATTGATGAACAATTTGGAGGGAAAATTTACACAAATTTTGTAGGGTTGCATGACCAAAATTGATTAATTTAGTGTTTTAGGTCTTTCTAGAATTTCCATAAATGATATGATCCTCTCTACCACATTTTTAAAGTGTCGACGAGATACTTCTTGTGATTCATTTAACTTAAATGCACATTAAAGAAACTACAGAATTGTCTTAGATTTTCAATTTTCATGTTGAAGAGTTGTATGTGATTTAATTTGGATGGTCGATTCAACAATAAGATTTGTAGACACTAAAAACTATCCTAGGCCTGTGACTCTTAGATTCTACATCATTTCCCCTTTCATCTTTGATAATTAAATAACTTTAATTATTTAATTATTTTCCAAAGGCATAAGTCTTTTATTAATTAAATAATTTTAATTATTTAATTAATTCACTTCTATCTTTATTTATTTAATTACGTCACTAATTAGTCCCTTCCTTTATATAATTAAATAAATGTTTATTTATTTAATTATTGTCATTTCTACTATAATTAAATAATTATTTTAATTATTTAATTATTCATTATCCTCTTCTTCTATAATTAAATAAATTTTATTTAGATAATTATTTACTAATTTGTCATTTTCATCCACTTTTGAATTAAATTATTATTTAATTTAAAAGTCAACATGTCACATGTCTTTTATAATTAAATAATGTTTTTATTATTTAATTATTCACCTTCCCTCCCAAATTAAATAATTTTATAATTATCTCCAACAACCTCTTTTTCTGTGCCAACCTCATTATCTGTGACATTCTTATCTTCTCTTGTCTCATTCATAAATTCCACCCTTGATTGAATTATCTTATAATTCAATCTTGGCCATTAATCCTTATCATTGCCCTATTTTTTCCCTAACCCTGTTTCATACTACAACTTTCAATCTTGGCCATTGATTAAGACATCTTATTGACATCCAATCTCAACCATCAATCCAAATCAAGCCTTGCCTATAAATCAACCCTTTCATAAGCCATTTGGGGGGTTGATTCTTCAAGCATCCTTATGCTGCCAAAATCATTCTTGGATTATTCATCCATTTCTATCTATCACCATTCATCTATCATCTCCATCTCAATGTTATGTTGCTAAATTGAACAACCAACATATCAAATCAATCGACCAATTCATTCATCATTGCATCTATTTGAGGTATTGAAGATTTGGATCAAGTAATGCATGTTATTGTTTTATCATTTTTATTTTATCTAAAATTTTTGTATACATTTTGGTAAACCTAATGTGAACCCCCTAACTAATTTTTAGCTCAATATTTTGATAAATTTTGAGGAATTTTGGAGTTGGATCCTTTTTGTTGCAGGTTTTGTTAGCTTTTTGTTGTAGGGTTTGCATCATTTTGGGACAAAACCCTAGTTTTCAAAGATTCTACCATATCTCTCAAACGGCTACAGATATTTTCACAAAAGAATTTTTACAAGTTGGGGACAATATTAAGAGCTTCCGGTCTGAATATTAGATTTTTTGGAGTTGTTTTTAATTTTTCATAATTTTTTTGTTATTTTCATGAAAAATCAATTTTGAGACCAAATTAGTGAATTTTTTAGATATTTTTATATTTTTGGAAAGCTCTTTGAATTCTAGTATGGGTTTGTTCTTTATGTTTTTAATTTAGATGAAAAATAATTAGACAAAAAATAGATCATTGAAAATTAGGGTTTTACAAAGATTTGCTTATATTTCACAAACAGTTGTAGATCTTTTCACAAATATTTTTATGCATATTTGGGATGATGTCAGGCGGCTTTAGTCCAAAAATTAGAATTTTTGGACTTGTTTTGAATTTTTATAAAAAATTAATGATTTTTCATAAAAAATTTAATGTTGGGTGCAAAACAGCAAATTTTTCGAATTTCTTTACATTTTTGGAAAGCTCTAAAAATTTTAGTAAGGTTTTGTTCTCTATTTTTTTAATTTTTGATGCAAAAAATATTTCCAAAAATCATAATTGTCTTGATTAGCTAACCCTCTAATATTAGTGATCAATTATCTTGTTAGGGTTTTGGTTTTGTTGTTGGTTTTGTGAATGTGCAGAAAAAATAAATACTTCAAAAGACAAATTGGATCAAGTGGACAAAAATTTGGAGCTAAAGAAAGTCTAGATGCACACATTCCATCTTTCATCTCTAATCATTGCTTGTCAACACATTTCAATTTGGGGCTTAAAACGAACATCTTGTTTGTTGTCACATCATTGAAATTGGACTTAAAAAGAACCATTGTCTTCCATTACACATTTTGGCCTTGGGTTAAAAAGAACAAGTACTTCCATTGTTTTCTTACACACATTTCAATTTTCTAAAGGGAAATTAACAACTGCGAGTGTGAATCAAGTGTGTGTGTCCTCCAAAACACCTCACTTGGTTCGCTTTTGTCATACCCTTCTTAGGAGGCCTACTTGGAGCACACACCCCTCCAAGGGACGACCTCAATCAAGGTGTGAATCTAAAGACGCGCCTCTTTGGGAGTTGAAATATTCTCACTCTTGGCTAAGCCCCAAAGAACTTTATACCTTTGGGAAGTGAAGGTGAAGGGTGGGTTACCCCTTTCTCCCGACTGTGTGGTAGGATTTTTCTTTCAAATCATCCCTAGTCAACCTTGTGCATCCTAGCTCAAGACCTAATTGGCCATACCCATTTGACTAGCATTAGACTTCTTGTTGTGTATTCAAGTGTTTTCTTAATCATAACATTTAATCTTGAAAGAAAAAATTATCATTGTGTTTGGTGTGTGTGTTCATGCATTTGCATGTGAGATCTTGTGTTTGATATTGCCCAAGTCAAACTTCCAATAAATATTTGCCACATCATCCAAATCATACAATCTTGTCATTCCACATCACATCCTAATCATCATCATCTCTTTAATCCAGTCAACATCATTTTACACCATGCCAGCATTAGAAGACCTAGTACCCCAATTCCAAAACCTCCTCCAATCACTTTATCAAGCACCACAACCCTTAGACCAACAAGTTGTACACCGGCTCCAAGGCCTCATCCAACGATTTCAACTTCAAACAAACCAATCACCTCAAATGCAACAACTCATAGCACAAGCCCAATACCTCATGGCCACTTGTCAAATCCAACAAGCACATTATCAAGTCCAATCATCACATCAACAAATTTCACCTCAATCCTATGTGTCACCTATGTCATCATATCAACCTCATCCATCCACATATCACGTTACCCCTTCATCAACCTATCACACCTCTTCTAATGTCAACCCTTATCCATACCAATCCACCTCTCAACAACCATTATCCTATGCAAACCCTCCATCATTATCACAACAACAAACCATACCACAACAAGTCCAAACACCATTACAACCTCAACACATTCAACCACAATCCTATGTGTCACCTTCATCATCTTGCCAACAAAACCCACCTAGCTATCATGTCAATGCCACATCAACATATCCACCCATATCACAACAAGAACATAGGATCCCAAGTCCACCTTGGAAACAAAATCAAGAGCCTTTCAATTCTTATGTTCCATTTGACAAGGGGAACACCAATCTAGTTCATGCACCTTATAACTTTATCATACCACCATCCAATCAAATGCCTATCCCTAAGCCACCATGTCCTAGTCCTAATCCTAAGCATATAACACCATCCACTATATTATCTATCTACCCATACACTTGCAAAGGATGTGATCCAATGGCTAATAGCACAGAATAGACCATCCCCATGTCAAGCACCCATTAATTAGCTTACCAAAGAACCTTTGAATGCCATGTCTATTCCTCCAACCCCATCATGCAGTCTCCCCCTTGAGCCTATTAAGAGTCTTCCTCATTGAGCCTAAGTCAACCTCCATCATGTCTTTGTGTTGTTAACCATCTAGAACATGTTGAGCCCATTCAAGAGTCACCCCCTTCCACTTCCATTCAAGAAATCCAAGAGTTATGTCAAGAGCATTATCCTAAGCATGAGGAAAAATTAACCTTTCATTCTAATCAATATCTAGGCCCATCTAATGATCCCACTCATAACATACTTGGTCCTATTTGTGATCAAGCTCCCCTCTATGATCTTTCCTATGATCAAGAAGGCCATGATGATCCTCTTAGCCAACTCTATGCATTCCATGGTCAAGAGCCTATTACTTCACCTATCCATGAGCAAGAAACCTTCATTGCTCCTATCCACCCCCTACCTAGCCCTATCCATGATCCATCAACATCCACTTCCCTTGATGAGACATATGCCTCCCAAGCACACATAGAAGATCAAACAAATACCTTGGATCTAAATGAACACAATGCTAAACAAGATCCTAATGATCCTCCATCACCCACTATCAACCCTATTGCAAGTCCTCCATCATATCCTATTGGTCTTTCCACCCTCATTCATGAATGTTCCTCCTTAGAACAACAATAACCATTATCTTCCCTTGCTTCATTTTCTCCATCCAATAAGGAACTTTTGTCTAGTGTTCCACCTACACCTAGTCCCATTGTCCATTGCATACTCCAAAACATGAACCACCAAGGTAAAGGTCTAGACCTTCATGAACAAGGTATTTTGGAGCCCATCCATGTCAAAGTCCCTCCACACTCTTATGACTTTGGATATACACCCCAAGGACACCAATCTCAAGATGTTGGTACTTCCTCCATGCCTCCTAAGTCCACTTTCCATCATAAATCCTATCATACGCCTAAAACATATGTTGCAATCCTTCCTCCATCATCCTACAAATGTCAAAAGCATGTGACCATACACTTCCACTATCCACTTTACCACCATTACTTCCAACTCCTAATATTTGTCCATCCACTTTACCACCATTACTCCCAACACTTAATATCCCTACCATTCAATCCTCTTATCCATTTATCCATAAATACCCCAACATTCCTAATCATGACCAACAAATGCACACATTGTATAAACAAGAAGCTTCCACTCATTCCACCATACCCATGGGATTCAAAAGAAAAGTTTCAATGCCTATACCTATAAATTAAAAAAAATCCTAAGGGTCCTCATGCCTTAGGGCACAAAAGCAAAAAATCAAAGCAAAATACATCTAAAAAGTTATATAAGCCCATACCTCCAAAAGAAAAGGCCAAAACTAAAATGGTTTGGGTCCCTAAGAAAAGGGAAAGCAAGTCAAATGAGGCATCTACATCACAAAAATCACAACCATCTACTTCCACCTCACATTCCCACTCTATTCAAGAACCTCATATTCCATCCCACAAGAAAAATAAAATTCATAAAAATACTAAGTCTATGTGGGTACCTAAAGCACTTCATCACCCATCTCCTGAGCAAACATCTCCATTGCTTCCTACACCCTGTCCACATCAAAAGTTTCAATGTTTATCACAGTTTGTGCAACCGTTGGTCATGGTTCCCTTCCATTTCACAACAATTCCACATACCTCCATCTCCTCACCCTTCACTCATTATCCTACATATCCCCCCCGTCACCTTCCTATGGTCCATGCTTTTGGCTAAGCCTCCCCATTCATCTTTTGCATAAGTCTCATATAATCCCTATCATCTTCCCTACATAATTCCGCATCATAATCCATTATTTTCCTCCATAATCTACATCATAATCCATCATCTACCTACTCCATCTCCCTTTCATGTCATCCCTTACCAACATCTATGAGCATAATGACATTTGACATGGTCCATGTGATGACATCCATCTCTAGTGGGACTACCACCTTTCATGGAACTAGACACTTGAGTCCCTCCTATCCATATTCCCCTTCTCCTATCCAAAAAAGTCAAAAAGTCAAAAAAAAAATGGAAAAAGGCCCTGAAACAAGACAAAAAAATCAAATATCCATAAAAAATCCAAGCAATAAAATCAAGCTTGGGGTTGGGGCCCTAGCTCCTAAATCTTTCCTATTGGAGGTTGGTCATGAGGTCTAGTCTCCCCCACCCCATGGTATCGGAACAGTTTAGCAGGCACACTGCAGTTTATAGGGGGTTGTGCTTCCCGATTCCTGCAGTCTAAAAAATAGCAATAAAATCAAGCCAAATCACTTCTTCCAAACAATTCAACACATCAACTCAACTCTTCAAATCAATCTTCAAATTATCAATCAATCAATCCTCTAATCAAATCGCTCCAACCTAAATCATTCCAATCACTTCAATTCTTCTATTCAATTCATCACATCCTGTCATCCAATCAAATCATCATATCATTCCAAACCACTTCTTCAAATCAAATCAATCGAATCAATCCAAGCAATAATCCAAATGCAAGTCAATCCTTAATCCATACCAATCAAGTCGATCAATCTTGCCAAATTATCCAATCACATCCTTTGGTCTTGATCCTAATCTTGTTGTAAACCCAATCAATCAAAGTCAATCAATCAATCAATCAATCATCCTTGTGTTGATCTAGGAATATGTCGTTCCCCACAATGACAACACTATCATCATCAATCATCAGCATAAATCAATCAATTACTCATTGGTTTACAGCTTGATAGGGGCAATACATTGTTTGTTTTTGTATCATTTGTGTGTGTTTGCTTGCTTGCTTGTGTGTGTTATCATTTTTATCTTGCATTTGCATCAAATATGAATTACTCCCGGCTAATATTCATATCTTGTATCTAGACAAGGGTTGGGGCACGAGACACATCATCACCTTGGTCCTTATACCTCAGTGCATCATGTCTAGTGTTACATCAAACATCATGGTTTATCACTTTCTTTCAAGATAATGTGTCATTCATCTCCTATCCAAAAAATTCAAAAAGTCAAAAAGTTAAAAAATAAATAAAACAAAACAAAAGTACAGAGAAATCCCTTCGGCCAATGGTGAAAACATGGTAAATAGGCACCCTAGATAAGTACTATGATGAAAACTTGGCAAACAGGTGCCATGTGTAGGTTGATCTTCTATGTCACTTACACTTGGGGGCACAACGTCTTATCTATCCAACCTATCATTTTCATGTCATATAATTTTCATCCTACCTTCCATCTTTAGCCATCATACATACCTATCATATTGAGTCTATTCATCCTCTCTTCCTCCTTTTGATCTTGATAAAAATAGGGGTGGAGGGGGGAAATGTTGAAACATGTTTTGGGTATTCCTTGACATACCTCATCTTTCTAACAAATCATATCATTATCCTATTGTCATATGCTTTGTCCAGAAAAATTCCTAAATCTTATACCTAGAATGGGGCATGTTATTCCTATGCGACATAGTCTTTGGAGATCACATCTTTGCTCTCTTATGATGCATACATCAATTCCATCCACCCATCTATCATGAGCCTTGCATCCCTTATCCTATCACCCACCCTTCCATCCATACTTGGTTTTCCCTTTTCATTGGTATCTAGCACAAAGGCTACCCAAATTTTCATCCATTGACACCTCAAAACATTTCAAAAATGCAAAAAAATCATAAAACTTTCAAAAATCCAAAAAAATCAAAACATCTCAAAAATACAAAAAAAAAATCCCCAAAAATTTTAAAAAAAGGAAAAAGGTTCTGAAACAAGACAAAAAAATTAAATATCCATAAAAAATCCAAGCAATAAAATCAAGCCAAATCACTTCTTCCAAACAATTCAACACATCAATTCAACTCCTTCAAATCAATCTTCAAATTATCAATCAATCAATCCTCTAATCAAATCGCTCTAACCTAAATCATTCCAATCACCTCAATTCTTCTATTCAATTCATCACATCCTGTCATCCAATCAAATCATCATATCATTCCAAACCACTTCTTCAAATCAAATCAATCGAATCAATCCAAGCAATAATCCAAATGCAAGTCAATCCTTAATCCATACCAATCAAGTCGATCAATCTTGCCAAATTATCCAATCACATCCTTTGGTCTTGATCCTAATCTTGTTGTAAACCCAATCAATCAAAGTCAATCAATCAATCAATCATCCTTGTGTTGATCTAGGGATATGTCATTCCCCGCAATGACAACACTATCATCATCAATCATCATCATAATCAATCAATTACTCATTGGTTTACAGCTTGACAGGGGCAATACCTTGTTTGTTTTTATATCATTTGTGCATGCTTGTTTGCTTGCTTGTGTGTGTTATCATTTTTATCTTGCATTTGCATCAAATCCGAATTACTCCCAACTAATATTCATATCTTGTATCTAGACAAGGTTGTATTACACTGGGGCACGAGACACATCATCACCTTAGTCCTTATACCTTGGTGCATCATGTCTAGTGTTACATCAAACATCATGGTTGCTCACTTTCTTTCAGGATAACGCGTCATTCATCTCCTTCATCCACTTCCTACCAAATTTTTCATATACAAGATTAAATTGTATGTTTGTATCTATTATCTGATTTAAAAGAAATGTGAACAATGAAAGAAAACAAGATTATATTTAATGTTTATTATAATTTTTTTCTTATAAATTGATGGCATGTTTATCTTAGCTTTTGTATTCAAATGTCAAACTTAAAAGAATAAAAATTATATTTCCAAGCTTTTCATGACCACTCAAAAAAATAATTAATTAAATCTTATTACAATATAGGTGAAACTTGCATACAATCCACTAAATTGTGTGAAAAAATTACCACATATGCCTCTCTTTTGACTAGGATATCATCAATATTGTATTTATAGTAAATACAAAAGAATGCCTATCATTTTCACCCACAATAAACTATTCACTAATTTTGTTAACCCATAAAAGACAAGATCAACCCACAACAAGGTGTATATAAATCCTTTATTCATATGGCACCACATTTATTGGCCAACAAGGCTTTCCACATATATGACTTAAATAATACATTGCTAATTTGAATTGTAATTGAATAGAAAGATCAACATTAGTTGTTCAAACAAGCCATTATATTGCCTAAAAAATCACCGCTTGTATTTATCTTTTATTAAATGTATCACTACTCAAATGTACAAATGGTTCGATCAGCAAAATATTTTTAAGTCAAGTGGCCATTGGTCTACTAAGGAAGTTGAGCAACTCACAAAGAGTTCACCAAGGATCACGTCTCATTGAGTGCAAGGCCTATGATGCTTTAAAGGGATGAGGCCGAGTTCATGCCCCGAGCAACCTTGATGCGATGGATACCCCTTAATCATTGACTCTTAGCCAAAAGAGTGATTGATTGTGTAAATTTAATTTGTGCTCCTCATACCAATGAGCTGTAAAAATAATTAGAGATTGTTATAAAACCTCTCAACACAAAAAAAACATTTTTATCCCTCCTTAAACCATTCAAGTATCCCTATAAACCTATCAAAAAAGGGATCAGCCAACTTCAACACAGGCATATAATAAATCATTTGTTCATTTTCTACCCATACTTTATCCACACAAGACTTGAACAACACAATAATTGTGATCATAGACAAAGATATCTTTTAATTGAACAATACATAAAATTGTCAAGAAACTATTTTGTGTGACTCTTTGTTTAAGGTATCAGCAACAAATATCTAGACAATTATATGAACATCAAAACCCTTTCCACCACTCCATAAACCATTAAACATTCTCTTAACCCCATCAAAGAAAAGATCAACCTAGTTGAACACTAAGGCAGAAAAAAGGTTATTCAACACACAAGACACACACATAGAAAACATTCTCATAGTTAACTTTGATGGCATAAAAAAAGTAAAATTTAATTACGCACCACACTAAATTGCAATTAAATTTTATTGTCATAATCAAAACTTAGCACTTCCTAAACAAATTGAACCATAAAACAACAAAATTCAAATTTATGTTAGCAATGTAAACAAATAGACTTATCATTACAAAAACTTTGGATAATCCTTTATCAAAATTCATCCAACAATTAATGACACTATTTTTTCTTATTCTTTAGCCAACAATTAATATAACACTAATTTTTTTTATCAAAAGTCCTTTCTTTAAACCTTAATTTGTATATATAGTTTATTTTTTCTAATTAAAATTTAACATAAAATTTTCCAACAATTAATATAACACTTTTTTATTAAAAATCCTTTCTTTAAACCTTAATTTGTATATATAGTTTGTTTTTTCTAATTAAAATTCAACATAAAATTTAATCAACAATTTAATAATTTCATAATTATAATTTTACTAATTATGACATTTTATATTATAATAACTTTAAACTGCCTTCACTTAAATATTTCATCAATCTAACTTTTAAAAGATATATTCACAATGTTAGAGGTAGATCTTATTATCATTAAGTTACAAATTAGTTACAAATTAATTAAAACTTACGTTTTAGTTTCAACACAAGATTGGAAAAAGATTATGAAAGCACTATGCGTAGGCAATTTTTCTTATATATGCTTTAAACACAAATCTTATGTTAAAGCACAAATCTTATGTTAATTCAATAATCTTATGTTATTTTATCTTCAAAACAAATTGTAAATTATTATGAATCGTCCCAGAAGCTTGCTTTCTTAAAGTTATTTCATCGTATGTGCATGCAACATTTAAAAATAGTTTGAGTTTATAGTTCCAGAATATGACATGAGAAAAAATCATCAATGTAATGTTACAAGTCATTATATCCAAAAAGTATGTATTTTTTCCTGTTTTATGTTTTACACAATAAAGTCAAGTCAAGTCAAAAGCATTAAGAAGTTATGTGCAGATCCTGTCACATATTCAGTAGTTCAACCACCAAGCAATTCTTCCCACTCAAGGCATAAAGTCAGCTTGGTTGAGGAGAGATGGGGGATTGTATTATGGAGATTTTGAAACCTAATCTTCTACTACTCAAAACACAAAAGAAGTTTTTTCTTAAAATACTTTATTCCAGTTAAAAGGGTATGTCCATGCCACCCTAGAAGACACTCAGAGAGGTTTCCAAGAGGAGAACCCCTACATGTCAACTTGAGATTCCTAAAAATGATGCTTTTGGAGGAGGTTATTTAAGAAGGCTATTGACTCTAATATTAGTCATCAGGTAACTTCTCATGACAGAATGGATTTTTTCAACTTTTCTATTTTGCAATCAAAGTAACTTGCTTTATTAACAACACTAGAAGTGATGGCATATTGCTCCTTTTCTAATTTCCACTATTGAATTTACATTTGAAATTATATTGGTGTGTACATGCATTGGCTCAAAGGGTTAACCACCTAGTTTGACATTAGAAGTATTTGATATTATACAAGGGGAACTCTATAGTATCATTTCTTATGGGAATATAATTAATCAAGAGTGAACTAAAGCACATGCCCAATAAGGCTAGAGGCTGTCTACTTGGAAAGGTGGCCACTAGATATCTAAAGAAAATGCTCAAAACGGATCTTGATTTTGATCCTAGAGGCACAAGATGTACACCTAATGGACTTGAATGAAGGTCATACAAGTATCATTCCTAACTGCAACATACTCTTTGCATGGGTAAATAGACCTCAAAATGCCAACATTGTTTTCCGCTAACTTGACCCAAGGATGCTAATCTCTGAAAGGAGAAAGCCAAAACATCTAACTTAGCCCAGACCTAGTGTTTACCATTATCCTTGTTGATGCAAATAATGCCTTTGAAAACCATCTCAACGCAAAGGGGATAGGCCTCAGATTCTATCTATACAATATTCTATGGAACAACTTTGCTGTCCCAAATAATCCATCGAGCACAATCTCAAGTTGAATCAACTTTGTATGTCCTAGACTAAGACCCCAAATCTCTACAACCATAAAGAAAAATGGAGATGGTGTGGAATTTCATTTTGATGAAGTGTCTAAAAATTCGTGAAGATAATTTCAATAGACATTGAGAACAAAGGCGTTTATAATTTTTACTTGGATAAGGGACATAGAAACTGCATAGCTTCTATTAGAATGGAGTCAATGGACGATGCTGAAATATAAAAAATCTGGCCACAGACACCAATGGAACTACTAGGAGTAGAGCATGAGCAAGTAGAAGCTAACAAGTTTAAAAATAGAGGAGAAATTGAAAAATGTGACTATTACCTTTGAATTGCAGCCCACATATGTACTCAGGTTAATAGGTTCACAGATTCTACCGTAGATAACATCTTTGGTTTTCAAGGTACTAATATCTCTAAACACTTTGCTGAAATGATGTGTTTAAAAACATCAAGAGTTACGACAAGTTGGTAGAGGCTTGAGTAAGCAAGGGAAGTTAAGAAAAGAAAATGTTATAAGTGAACTATAAGTAGGCGGTTCTCATATAGGATGTGATAATTATAAGTTGAGCTCCTTCAGGGACTCATCATCATGTGAATCGTCTTAAGAAAAATCAAAGGTTTTATTTAGCTCCTAGACAAATATTTATGCATGGAGGATCAAGATTGAGAAATCTTATGTATTTGTTGTTAGAAATAAAACTTTAAATTGATGTAGTAGCTCGTGACTCGAGAATTAAACCAAAAAAATTTATGTAGGCATATTGTCACTTTATAAGACAAATAATTTTATGATGGGAACTACACGGTTGCAAATGACTTATGTTAAGATCTTTAGATAATGATTCTTGTTACGTCAGCAATATGTATGCTCTCTGTAATAAAACAGTAAAACACAACCCTGGAAACTTCTTTAGCTGACAAGGACTTGATCAGAAACAAGATAGAATAAATATTTTATGCTCAAGCCTTCTTCATATTGTTATTTTTTATCCTATTTTAGTAGAAAATTGAAATAGATACAAAGTCACATTTCCTCCTTCCACCGTGGCATCATGCTGATAAATGACTATTGCTATGGAGGCAGTCACTCTTTCTAAGATTTCATGCAAGGTAACCAAATATCTCCCGTGCTTTTCCCTTGGAGAAGAAAATCATAGGAGGGCTTCAACAACAAAGAAATCATCGTATCAACTCAAAAGCTTGGTGCTTCAGGAAGCTTTCCTTTGGGTGGTCAGACTGCAATAGTGGAGGCTAAGAGATTTATAAAGGTTTTAAACTAGTCACTTATCACCCCAAGGGAAAAGATGACCAAAAGTAAATTAAATATCTTTAATACTCATTTGTGAGCCAATTAAAAAGTTGCACAATTTAACTTCAAAAAAATAATTGGCAAAGACATTGACTAAATAATAACATAGGATAGATAATTTGACATGAAGAAAAGGTAAGATCATAATGAAATGGTTTTGCTCTAAAGATGGCATTTTTTTCATAAAAATTTCCTGATATTGTGCTGTACTTGGCTGACATTTAGCATATGTGCGTACCCTTTCTGAACCAAGTATTTAGAATAACCTCCTCTATTGGTAAGTTATATAATTTAAATTAATAGATGACAAAAACAAAGCTAAACAAATTATTTTGTGGGTACGTTTATTTCCAACTCAATCAATTTGTCACTAGTAGAGAGGAATGGATGAGTTTCTGCTAGTGAGGATGGATGAATTTCAGGGATTATGCAAAGCTCAAATAATGTAAATGCTAAAATTTTCAAATGGAATGCTCAAACCTTTGGTTGGACACTATCCCCAAGGATGAAATGGAAAACTTACAGAATACCATTACAACATCTTACATGTGAATGTAAGAATGCTACCAATTGTAAAACTAGAGTTTGAGCAATAGTATACAATGGAAGATTTCAACCACTGAGTGTGATCCGAAACATCAATGTAAAAATACACACAGTTGAATTGAAAGCACTCTGTTTACAATGGAAGATTTCAACCACCACATCAGTTAAGCTCCAATATTTGAATGTGATTAAGCTTCAATATTTTAACTAATAAGCTTTGCCCAAAATCATGGGCATTGTAGAAGTGATAATCTACAATCAAATTTTACTTGAATATAAAAAAGTTCAATTCCATGGATTCCACCAGATGTGTGAAAACAGTTCTGCCAAGAAGTACGCTAATATCCTATTCATTGTTTATCAAGAAGCAAAGAAATTTAAGATCCCTTGATTGAAGGCATCCATGAAGTTTTCCAAGTTATACCTATGCTACTCCAAGTTCTCATCAAGGGACACAAGAGGGCCAAAAAAGAGGATGCATGGGATGCTAAAGTCCACAACAAAGAGGGCAAAATTATATGGTATATTCAACATATTAAACAAAAAACTATTGATGCCCTCAAATCTAACTCTTACTACCAGTAAAAACAAGAAAAATTCATCCACGCTCCTCCAAAATTCAAATTCTTGTCAGAAATATTATTAGTAATTTTTATAATGAAAATTATTGCTTCCGCATTCTTCAACTTATTTTGGAACAATTTAAGGTTTGGGGTATAATGGAAATAAGTCAGGTCACTGAAATTTCAAAACATAATGTCCTATTTAAACCACTGCAACATAGTTATTCCCTGCCACATCCCCGTCTATCCTTTGCATCTCAGCAACAAGGCAGACATTGTCATAATTTCTCTACATCTTGGAGGCACACCTTGTTTCATAGAGACCAACCCAGCTGTATATTTGTATTAGTGATCCTCAGATATATAGGATACTCATTCGTAGCTTTCTTTGTTGTTAAATATGGCTGGAGAGAAATAAATATCTTTTTAAGAATATCAAACAATAAGTGGAAAATATCTGAAGCAAAACCATATCCAGTGTTTCATTCCATAGCCCTTGAGGCTTAGGGGATAGAGATACCTCTGTGGTATTATGTACATAATCCTAGTTTATAGTATATATGTGTAATAATAATATTTTATATTATTATTTTCAAATATAAATATTTTGTAGAATCTGAACAGTCATCCTAAAGATGAATTGAATGGTCATACATTGTTGATAAATATGTACTTTGCATGCCATTTTAATATATAGAATTTGAGTTTGCATTCTCTATTTTCATTTTGCAATCCATTTCCTAGCTTGACATTGATATCAAAGCACGGGCTATCATTCTTCATTTTTGTGATCCTCCATTTGTTGAAGACCATTCGTCTAGGGTTACAAATAAAATATTTTTCATCCTTTTTTTTATTTACACTCCTATTTGCAACATCCATTCCCGCAAAGAACTCGAACACATCACTCTTGCTGCAATTGAAAGAAAGGTCATGCATCCTGTATTTTCATCCCATTTTTTTCATGTTTGCTGTTCACTGTTCACTGTTTCTTCAAATCCATGCTCTAGGTGTTAATTGCAGCTCTGAAGAAGGTTACAGGTTTGAATCTAAATGCTTAAAACAAGACAAGCGGGTGATTCATTCCATGATGTTCAAACTTCAATCTAATCCATGCTTGGACTCTATTCCATACTATTCAATTTCCAATTAAATATTCTTGCATTAAATATCTGTCCCTCATCCCTAGCTCTAGTTATATTTTTATCATTTTTTGTCTGCTCTAGAAGAAGGTGCCAAGAGTTTGTTCAAAGAGGAAAGCATAAAGAAACGATAAGTTTAAATTTTTCAAACTTCAAATAAATATTTTATTGGTTATAGTTATTTCTTGGAGAGGAACTTCTTGGGAAAAGCAAAATTATTCATTTTTAAGGAGGATATTTTTAAAAATATTTTTTTAGAGGATTTTTTATCATGAATTATCTAAATATTGCAAAATAAGTCATTTTGGTGCAATCAAAACAAATTTTGCAAACCTAAAACAAATCATAGTGTTCAATATACACAATGCCTCTAGTTCGTGCATACAAGTAATGTTGTCACACTTGAACTGCTACATCGAAAGCATAACATAGCTGCAACAACAATGTTAGTGGCATCATTCATATAAATAGAGAGAGACATAAGGATAAAAAGAAATCATTTTCCCATTTCCCTTAGTTACACATATGTGAACTATTGTTCAGCTATAGTAGGTCATCATGAAGTATATAAGAAGCGTGTACTTCAATGTACGGAGTGACCCTATGGGTAGGTTGTCATCGAAAACACAAATCCTTTTCACATTCAACCTAAGTGTGATGTACCATTCTACTCACATGCTTTAAGATCTCTTTCACAAACTGACAAGTATATTGAAGGACTAACTTCTTCCACATAGCAACAGGTATATGAGAAGGGTGAGTATATCAAGAGTTTTGGTATATCAATCTAGTGGTATAATGGAAAGGGAACCTATTGGAATGATAAGGTACCAATCCATCTCCCTTTGACAGCAAAATGCATTCAATCGCATCAATAGTTGGTACAACACAAACCACAAAGGATGGGTAGTTAGAATGGTCGAGACAAGTTAAGAATACTCTCATCTTCAACAATTATGGTTTGACATTTGTGATGGAGACACACAACCAATTGAACCAACAGTAAAGATAGTACTACAAGTATGGGGGTGTAAAAATTTTAAGGCATTGGCTTTAATAAGGGCCTCAATTGATGGAGAAGTCTTCCATCACATACAAGGGTGCAACACATCTTGGGAAGCATTACACAAGTTAAAGGAATTGTATGATTCCCATTCAGAATTGAAATTCACACAATTGTAATTGAAGTTGTTCAACCTTGAGTTGAAAAATGGCAATCTAATGAGGCTAGCTTTAGAAATCCGAGCAATCAAGCATGACATTGAAGTTACTGGCAGTAAAACTAATGTATATATGATTTCCTTCAGAAAATCTCTTCTTCTAACACATTCAACCTATTTGAAATCATTGCAAGCTAAAGTCACTCAATTTCAACCACTTGGTCAAGAAGATGGTTGAAAGAGAAAAGGCCCAAAACCATGGGAGAGAATATTTACTATGTTCATCAATAAAGCAATGCTTCCAATACGGTTCATACTTCGAGAGTGAAGGAAATGATTGAGGAAATGGAGGAAATAGAGGACGAAGAGGCAAAACTAGTAGAAACAATGGTCAACACCATAGTTCAAAATCTTGGACTCAACGCAGACTTGACAACCCAAAATTTTGACTCAAACTCAAGACTCAGCAAAGACTTGATTAAAAAAAAAGGCATGATTACACCCAAAAAAATAGAAATTAATACTTTAGAGAGCACATAAATCTATTATGATCATCAATTGTCATAATTCAAATATTACATGTCATATGACCCTCAAATCAATAAATGTCAATGGCATAGTTCCACAGAGCCTTAAAATAGGGGGACCAAGGGCTTGGATTTGGGAACAACATGGGGATAATGCTAGGCAAGGGTTTAATTAAGTGCAACACCACAAGTTCATTCCCTGCTGCAATACAAGGCAGAGTCAAGGGGTGGAGCCCCACCACCAAGACCAAATTAAGGCATCCAAGTCCACACAAACATTCATGGCATCATCATCTTTCATAATTTTATCACTATATTTTCAACTTTTCTCCAACACCAAGTCCTCATTATTTCTAACCATTTATCTTCATTTATCTAATCTCTTCTCTTAGCGTGTTTTTGTCACATGGATGTTGAAGACATCTTTTGTTCAGTGAAATAAGACCATAAAATGTTAAAAAAATGAAGTGAAATGGTGAAAATGTGTGGGTTCTATTTTAACCCATTACCAAGTGAGTCTACAGCAATAACTCATGAGTCTCACTTGAAAGCTCAATCAAGTCACAAGGATAACTCGTTGAGTAGGAAAACTCATTGAGTACTCGGCCTAACTTGCCCCTAACTTTTTGCACGAGTCATGTTGAGTAGACATGGCAGTGAACTGAAAAATTTACAAGTTGCAATGAATCAACAAAGTACTCCCCAAGTTTTTCATCTATGGTCAACATTGTGAGAAACAAAATGACAAACAAAACATGTTTTGCAAATGATGTAGTAAAAAAGGTTGTCATGAGACTCACTAATCTAAAACATCATGGAATAAGATTGAGGCCTATGAAAAACAGAAGGAAGCAAACAAGGGAAAGAAGGAAATCTCAAAATTAGAATTGACTCAATTTGCAAGTGAATGTGGGTTTTCCATATCAATGGATGTCAAATATGCCTCAATGAATTCAACGTTGTATTATGCTTGGGACCTAGATACTAGTGTCATGCAACACAACTTTTTGAAGGGACTTCTTTGAGGAATTTCCTGAAGAGAGATGTGGTCTAGTATATTTGGCAGACAAAACAAGTCTACAACCTGAAGGAAAAGGGCCAATTTAACTCAAGTCACCAAGACTTCCAGATTTCATTCTCCATAACGTATTACACCTTCCTCAACTAAAATGAAACTTGTTGTCCCTAGTGATCATTCAACAACAAGGCCACTCCATTTTGTTGGATGATGAACAGGTAATAATCAACAAAAAATATAATAGTACAGTTAACTGAATTTTAGGAAGGAAAGTTGTTGAAACTCAAAGGTGATCCTTCAATACCATGTAACTTTGCTCACCTTGTTGAAGGAGGAAGGTCAACAAGTCTTTTGTGGCGTGCACAATTTGGGCATTGCAAACTATGACAATATTCAAACAATGCAAAAGAGCAGTGTTGTAGGTTTGCCAACTCTACCCAAAACAATTGAAAAATGTGAAGCATGCATCTTGGCTAGACAATAAAGAGAGACAATTCAAAAATCAAATTGGAGAGCTAAAATAAAGTTGCATTCAATTTGTGTTTTCCATTATCGGTTCCTTCTACTGGTGGTAATAAGTACTTCATGTTGTTCGTTGATGACTATAACAAAATTTCTTGTTTCTATTTTTTAAAGCAAAAATTAAAAGCTTTTGAAACTTTTCAGAAGTCTTGTACAATGGTTGAAAATGAAGCACAATCCCATATTGGCATACTAAAGACTAATAATGGTGGTGAATTCACATCAATAGTGTTTGAAGATTATCTCAAGAAAAATGGAATCAAGCGCCATCTCACAATCCCTCACCCTCAACAAAATGTAGTTGAGAGGATGAACAAAATTATGATGAATTTGGTTCAAGCAATGTTGTATTTCTAAGGAGTAAAACTGCATTGCAAGGAAGAAGCAACTCAAACAGCAATCTATCTCTGAAATAGGTCATCTTCAGTAGTTCTTCAAATGAAAATTGTACATAAAATTTGGTGCGTTCTTCCATCAGTGTGGCATCTTTGGATTTTCAGATCCACATGCTATCCATTGATTCTCATGGAGCAAAGGAAAAAGTTGGAACAAGGGTCTAAAATACATCCTTTTAGAATATTTAGAACCCTCAAAGGCCTACAAATTGTTTGATGAAAAAAATGAGAAATTTCTCATTGCAAGAGAAGCTTTTTATGAAACCACAAAAGACATGGCTAGCATTGGTCAACAATGAGTCAACTTGAGAGATTTGCAAAATTTGATGTTTTCAAGTAGATTCCAAACATTAAGGGAGGAACACATAGTTTAGAATCTGTTTTTCCTCCAATAATTGAAAATGAAACCCCCCCTTAAGAAGAAATTGAATCTTCATAAAACAATGATAACATTTTTCTAGAGCTTTCTGAGTAACCACTAGAAGATGAAGGAGCCTCAAATCAAGAAAATGTGGCATGAACTGTTCCACATGAAGCACAAAAATAAGCCACCTCTTGTTTCACAAGAAAAACAAAAAAAGATGTCAAAATGGACCACACAAACATTGAAAGATGTCAAACCTAATGAAGTTGGAAAAACATGCACTAGAAATGCATAGAAAGCTAGACAACAAGAAGAAAAGTCCCTAGAAGAGATTCAAAACAAGCTAGAAAATCTTACATTAGAATTGGATCTAGAAGAAGAAATCAATATTGCTTTTGATTCAGAAACACCCTTCAAACAAGCTAAAAAGCTTGATATATGGCAAAAAGCAATGAAAATTAAATATGATGCCTCAGTCAAAAATGAAACTTTGAGTTGGTTGATCCTCCACTCAATTGTAAACCCATTGGTTGCAAGTGGGTCTTTTGAAAGAAATACAAAGCAGATGGCTCACTTGACAAACACATAGCAAGGCTTGTCACAAAGGAATATGCTCAAAGAAGAGATAGTATATGAAGAGACCTTTGCACCAACTACGAAGTGGACCACCATTTGGATTTTGTTAGCTTTGGCAGCACAAAACAGATGGAAAGTCTATCAAATGGGTGTGAAAACTGCTTTTTTGAATGGTGATCTCAAGGAAACAATTTATACAACTCAACCAAAAGATTTTGCAACTAAAGGTCAAGAATAAAAAGTGTGTAAGTTGGTAAAACTGTCTTACAGTTTGAAAGAAAGCCTCAAGAGCTTGGTATGAAAAGCTCATCAAGCACCTCTTAAGCATGAACTTAAAGCATTTTGAATTTCAAGATGCAACAAAATGGAGTTGCCTTGTCGTTTGTTACCACTGTCTTGGTCGTATTCTCCAAAACTGCGTCCACCCTTAAAAAAATTTAGCTATGTTAAAGTTGTTGCCTTTTTCATTGGTTTTTGAAACTATGGCGGGCACCGATAGAGTTGTCGTAACCTCTTTTTTACTCAACATTCTAAGTTTGAGCTTAAGTTTTGTTTTGAATCGGCTTTTTGTGAAGTTTTGAAAAAGGTGTTGAGACCTGAAGTAGTTTTCATAACCTCAACACACATCGACAAAAGGAAGAAAAGTTAAGTAAAAATCAATTCTACAATAGGGATTTCACAAGGTTTTGAAACCTTTGTCAGTTCCCGACAAGGTTTCAAAAACCTATTCTATCCCCGAAGGCATTTCTTTTCCAAAGGACTAAGTGTTCCGCCATTTGCTAGGGCTCTTTTCAAAAAAGCCCCAGTGGACTTCGAATCAAACCTTAAGAGAGTGTTGTAAAGCGGATAATGGGAATGTTTTCAAATTGGGTCGAACTCCGACAAGGTTCTAAAAACCTCGCCTAGGCCCAACATTGATTTATCAGTTTTGTTTTAAACAACCACCTCATGATTCGAAGACCCATTCAATGAAAGATGGTAGCACCAAAAGTGAAATGCATTATAGAGAGAATATTTAATTGAATCAAAAGCCGTCGAATTTTATTGCAGATTATGGAAATAGAGACAACGCATCACAATAGAAGAGAAACACATGGAATTGAAACAAAAAACTCCAACATCATCACATCGCATGAAACAAATTCAACACAAAAAGTATATATATATTCATATATTGTATTGTATTACATCAAAAAAGGGGGGGTATTTCCAATACATTTTCAAACACAAAGTAAAAACCAAAATACAGATGCCCTCCACCTTCTGGAGCCTTTCAAGTTGTGCTCGCGAGAAGAGGTTTTCATTGAACTCCACGAAGTGAGCAAAGGTTTCAAACACAAAGAGTAAAAATCAAAATACGGATGCCCTCCACCACCTTCTAGAGCCTTTCAAGTTGTGCTCGCGAGAAGAGGTTTTCATTGAACTCCACGAAGTAAGCAAAGGTTTCCATCATGTTCCTCTCCAGTCCGACACAAAGGAGGGGGGCGGCTTGCTTAGCTTGTTCATTCCTCAGAGCAATGGCAATACAAACACATCTCCTACCAAGCCCACACGCGGGTACTCATTGAGATTCCCCATAGCAGCTTCAACCTGGGCTATATAAGTTGGCCTCACCAAGCATTCTACAGCTTTAACTCCCCATT
The DNA here is from genome assembly GCA_007258455.2 of Sequoia sempervirens. NCBI lineage: Eukaryota > Viridiplantae > Streptophyta > Pinopsida > Cupressales > Cupressaceae > Sequoia > Sequoia sempervirens. The sequence continues at coordinate 118,525,129 of VDFB02000363.1, read as the reverse complement.
CTAATTTGCCGGAGGTTCGGATGACATTGTACAAAAAACACTCCAGCAGGGCAAAATTATGCACGTGGAGTTAAGCAAGGAAATTTTCTCCAATTATCTTCCTGATTACACCTTCCTCCACGTCGCTATATATCAAGAAAACCTCCCTGAGCTGGTTTGCTACTAGCCTCCTCAATGAACTACATTCCACACCTTCAATCATCAAAAAATTGCTCTTAAAAGTGGCATCGCTCGAGGTGCTCGACATCTTGAAACGAAAGTTGGTATGCGAAGAGTGATGTTCGATTTATAAAAAAAGGAGCAAGCTAAAAGAGGTTCACTTGAGAGCAATTAATGGTGTAAGGACATCGCCAATTGTCTTAAATTTAATGAGCATAGCAGTGATGTGATGTTTTGTTAGCTATATGAACTTTGGCTTCTAGTAAAACCTCATTTAAACAATCCACACAAGTATGATCTCCAGTGGGTATGTCATTAAATGCATTTCAGACTATTTGCACGAGCAGAAAGCCACGAGGCTTACATACGAAGAGCGGTGATGCACTTACTCGTCTAAATCAAATCAATATATGCAAATGCAATCATATCATTCCTTAAAATAGCCATAAATGCTCATTTGATTCAGTTGGGAAGAAATTAAATAATCAGTTGCAAAACGTTCATTTAGCAAAATTGGCGATTATAACTTTCCCAAAGATTCAGTTTTCAAAAACTTGGTGACTGTTATGATGTAAAAACTATAAATATGCTTTTCACGGACATTTGAGGGGTCCGAATTTTTGATCCCCATTGCACTTTGATGCAAGAGTGAATCAATTAAAAGGGACCAATTTTTGCAATTTTACTTGTTTTCTAAAGAAGCTCTTTGTCTTTGAGCAATGAATTTGAATGCAATACTTAGTATTTATGAATGAGTCTTTGATCTCTGATAAGTGCTGGAATATTACTTCTCTTTGTGGGTGCTATGTTATTGAGTGTTTCATTCATTATTCTTCAATAAAATGATGAAATTGTATTGCATCGAGCCTATTATTTGTTACTAGTAATCCAATCTTTGAGTTCTGATTTTGGTGACATATACATCTTTTCAGTTTCAGTTAATTATTTGTAAGTAAATCCAATCACATTTGCATCATGGCTATGAGCAAGTGTTAGTTTGTCTTTCCTACTTTATGGTCAAAAGTATACCTGTTCTCTTTAAAATCAAAAAATCAAAATTATATCTTACAAGGGAGTTGTATCTCAATTAAAATTCAGAGGAAGATCACCAATGAAATGGGATCTTTCCAACTGTTGTTGCTGATTAATCTTTATTTTGGGCATTATGGAGTCAAATTAAATCAATCTTTAAAAAGACCAATATGTCAACCAACATCGTCCAATGACCATTCACAATTGACAAAACAATTGTGTATGTGGATGATCTACTCATAACAATAAATAATAAAAGGTACACTGCAAAAGTCAAATCAGAATAATAAAAAAAAAATCAAATGACAAATTTGGGTTATCTTCATTATCATTTGGGTATTGAGGTAATCAAAAAATCCAAGTATATTTTTATCATTTTAACATCCATCATTTGACCTCTTTTACATGTTTTCTATGATGTTCTAAATTTCCCATTCCATGGTATTTGGATGAGGACTTTTGACCTTGTTGGTTTATGTTATGCGAGACTATGGTGTTTGCACTTCCTATTGTGCTTGTTTGCAATATAGATGTTGATGGCATAGTTAAATATTAAATGTCAATTTTGAATTTAATACATATTGCTTAACTAACAATGCCACTAAGGGTTTATCTAGCAAGATGGGTTTGCAATAAGTACAGGTAATGGGGAAAGGTGAGTAAGGAGTGGAGCATTTCTGTTGATCTCTTGATGTCTGTTGGAAGTGGTAGGATTGTAGGAGTAGCAAAAGTTGGATGTCCTCATCCTAGACGGAGATATCTCAGAATTATCTTCTTTACTTCAGCTCCAACACAATTGAAGACATTGACCCTGAAGTAAGTTGGTCCCTGAATTAAGTTGGTCAAGAATTCTCGCTATAGGCACATCACCTTTAATCTCTAGTGCTCTTGTTTGCAAAAGGTCCACGTGATGTGTTGTATATTATTGACTACCTTCCATCACTAGCAGCTAGGAGATCTCTATTAATTAAGCCATGTGGCATATTATAATGGCATGCATATTGTTTTACTTGGTAGTAGGGGTGTTATATGGTTGGTATAGTTAACGTTCTTATCTTATGTGAAGTAGTGGTACTTGGGTACACTGCACAGATGGGAGATGTGTCTTGATGAGTTCTAGGGACATTGGGTGTCATAATTGTCGAGTTATTTTGTGATATTGTTTGTAGGAGTGGGAGTGGCAAGTTTGTTGTGATCGTGTCTTATATGACATGTTTATATTCTATGTATTATCTATGCTTGAATCATAATTCACAAATTTGGACTTAGACAGTACTTGACAAGTCAAAAAATTCCAACTCAAAGAGTATTTGGCAAAAACTCGGCAACTTAAAAAACACTTAAATTTTATGCAAAATACAGCCACAGAATGTATCATATGAGATTGGTGGGGGTCTAGGGGTAGCACCCCCAGCAAGGCCAAGGAGCAACGCCACTCACGAGGGTTTGGGGGCAACACGCCTAGTGGGATGTAAGGTTCAAGAGTAGCACCCCTAGTGCCACCAAGCCCACATGAAGACCTTCATAACCCACAGACCTCCATGGCACACCCTTTTCATAAATTTTTAAAACACAAAAAAATGCTTGTAAATCCGGAAAAAAAAAAGAGTGCAGTTTTTAACATGTTGCCTTCATAACAAGCAGTTTTCTCAAATACTCGATGAAACTCTCAAAAATGACAGTGAAGACCTCCATCAATCTACCTTGAAATATCAGTATACTATGCTTTTGATGGTGTTTGTTGTCATGTAATTCGTATTGTCAACATGTGTGTAAAATGGATTATATGGAGGTCTATGTGAGGAATTAGGAATGAACTAAAGCTAATCACTAGTGTTGTTTGTAATTTCACACTCCTAGGTTATCAATTCGATACTTCATTACCAAGACTAATAGATGGGGAGGAAAGGAACTTCCTCTAATAGTAGGTTCAATGCCTTCCATGATCAGCAACAAGATTTTGGATGCTTGGAGGGATTAGCTAGCAGAGTTGAGCTTGGAGTCCTTCAAATATATTCATAATGTACATTATATATGACCACTTTGTGCATGTGGAAATTGGCTACATGGCCTATTGTATTCATTATCATTGATAAGGGTTATGGTACTTGACCCCTTGTATATCTTGATTATGTAATGAGTTATCTTCATTGTTAGTAGTAGTTATGTACTTATGGGACTTTCATAGTAATGAGATATACTTGTCGATTATTATGGTTAACTACATGCATAGTATGGGATATGTATTGTATTATTGTTGAACTAAGTAAAATATTTCTAGCCACTTTTTGGGGTGTGTTATAATCACACAACAAAGGTATATTGGTGAAATTCTAAGAAAATTTGGAATGACAAACTATAAACCACTCAACATGCCCATGGAACAAAATATTAAGTTGAAATCAAATGATACTATATAGTTTGAAAATGCAACTAAGTATAGATAGCTCATTGGAACTGTATTCTACATAACCAAAACTAAACCAGACATTTCTTTTGTTGTTGGTATTCTTTCTAGATTCATTCAACAACCTTGATAAAATCACTGGATAGCAGCAAAGAGAATTCTTCGATATCTAAAGAGAACTCAGACTTTTGGGCTAAAATATTCCAATGCAAGAGATTTCAAACTAGATAGATATTCAGATTCAAACTACACAAGTGATCTTGAAAATGGGAAATCTACTTCAGGTTTCATGATGAATTTAGGATCAATAGTCATCACTTGGAAGTCAATAGAGCAATAGAGGCCAACACTTTTGCAATCAAAATAGCAAAAAATCCAGTATTTCATGATCAAACCAAGCACATCACCACCAAATTCCATTTGATTCAGCATTATGTGAATGATGACAGTGTCAAATTGATATATTGTCCAATTGCAGAGCAACCCGCCAATATCCTGACAAAAGCACTTGGAAAAGAGAAATTTTGAAAACTTCAGGGCGTGCTTGGTCTCACAATAACTCCTATGGATTAAGGGGGGGCATAATATTATGTACATTTTCATTTTGTAGTCCATTTCTTGGCCTGATAGTTTGTGGATGTCTCAAGGGCAGAGAGAAGGATAGGTTTTTCTATTGTTTTGACCTAAATTGAGAGAATCTAGTAGAGAAGACAAGAACCCTTGTTGGAGTTAATATTGCCTCCGAAGAATTAGATTACAGGTAAAAGTAGTTTAACAGGTTTTACAGTACAAAAATGTAATTTTCTACAGACCTATGGACAAGTAGTTTCCTGCCCTGTTACATTGCTCATACAGAAAGCCAAATCATAAATGTGCAATGTTTGAGAAGCTTCTAGCTTACTATCTCAAAAGTCAGGAAGGAGATACATCAATCCTCTGACAATTAATAATGAAAACACACCATTCGAGGGCTAAAAACTTGGTATAATTGGTGCTGGAATTATAAGACTTTAATTGAGTAATTGAGGAAGGTTTTATAGCTTTGCATAATTTTTCCTGGTTGACCTGGCTATCATGATCGTATGTCAATAATAACTGAAACATAGGGTCAGCTAACAAAAGCATGGATATTGTAATCCCTGGAGGAGCTTACACAAACTAGATAGAAACATTTGAACATCTACATATCTGATGCACAAATTTGCTCAAATGGCATAGACTACTTAGCCATGAAAAGAAACTGTTATAGATCGGCTAATTCTGGTGCTTGGGCTTGCTTTGATGAGTTCTGGATTGACTTCAAGGTTGTTAGTGTCCCAGCACAATAAAACCTCACAATTCAACAAGTGAAGATAACCAATCCTAAGAGACTCTGATTGAAAAATGTTTCTTCTGACTTGAAGCTAACTTGCAACTACTTCATTGCTATGAACCCAAGCTATGCTGAACAGTCAGCGTTGCTCAATTTAAGATCTTGTTTCCCACCTCTGCTATGATAGTTCCAGATTATGAACTCAATTTGGAGATTACTTAATATTTTCATTTTGGCTCCATGAAACTCCTGAACTTGAAAATAAATTTACTGATTAAAATATCAAATCAAAATGATTATCACTATGGTACGAAAAACTGTCTTAATTCATACACTAGATGCTGTGAAGCAAAAGTTTCCAACAGAATATGGATCTAACCAATGTGAAATCATTGAAAGACGTTCACTACCAACGTAACTTGCCTGTGATATTTCTTTAAGGAATATTAGCAAGTTCCTTATCCAGGCATTGCATTATCAACACAACATTGCACAGCAATGATGAGCTATTCTAGCTGTTTCTGAAAGAAACAATGTTCAATTAGCCTAAACTTTCCTATAGAAGATATTTCAAGCATATCAAGTGAATCTGATGCTTCACAGACTTATGTTCAGTAGTTTATCCTTCTGGTGTCAAGACTGAATGTTAAAAGTTTAATTAGCTGTTATAATTGGCGTCCAGAGTAGTGGCCAGGAGGTGAACATTCTATATCTTGCTCCATGTCCACCAGACAAATATAAAGAAATCTTTAGGACCTGACTAATCAAACAAATTTGCAGAAACACATTGGCTAATTTGGTCTAGAAAAGATTCCAGTTGAGACTTCCAATGTAACAATGCTGTGCCATCTATTAGTATTACTGTAAATATGGCAGACAAAAAAAAAGACAAGAACATCTAAGATAGAAACGGATAGCACAGATATGCTAAACAATAAGGACAAGATATGTTATGGGAATGTTTATATCAACCAGGACAACTTTGTCAACACACTTATTATTCACTGCAAGATGTGTTTTTGTGTAAACCTACCGGTATGCCATTGTCCCACTTCCTTTTCAAATTAATGATACAGTATTGCATATTATACAATTTTGTCCCTGTCATTTATGTTCTATTATGTTTCATTATTCTTATTTTACCCATGCTACTAGATTAATATCCACCCAAGGTATGAAGTGTTGGGTGTCCAAGGTAAATGGGTATTCATTTCAGTTCCAGGGTAGCAAGTTATCACCACAAAATTGGAAGGAGGTCATTATGTGTGTGTATGGTAGCAGATAAGCCATGGACAAACTCAAAAGGAAACCATGAGAAAAGATGGTGTAAAAGTGGCCTAACACAAAAAATTATGAACATATTTACCAACCTTCCTTTATATATTATGCGAGATGTATTTCCTCAGTTTTTTCATATTCAAGAGCTAACATGTTTTTGTTACAAAAGCCCATTTTTCCAATTTATTTGCCATAACCTTGTAACAAAAGTTTTATCCACAGCATCATAATGGGTATATGTGGTTGCACCAACCACACTAAGGTGAAGGATAAAGAAGAGAATATTGCTCTAAAAAGTTTCAGCGGGCCATGGCAGAAAAAAATGGAGAGAAATTTTCCTACCACTAACAATGCAGATTTCACATTTAGCTAGAGAGTTTCTTCATGAACGAGCAGTGAGTGAAATGGTTTGAAATCAAAAGCAATAAAATTCAAAGGCAAGGACCTCGAAGATCTAGTTCATTTCTCTGGGTAAGATGCTTTTGTTTTTGAATAATAACTAAAAATGTACAGGACAAACATAAAGAACCAATATATACTATAAGGGTAAGAAGAAATGTTAGGGTGATTGTGTCATGTCCCTTTAAGTGTTGCGCCGAAATATGGGACCCTAGCGTCCATTTTCCAGCAGGTATAAATTTATTTTTGTGAGCTGGGCACAATATGCTGGAAGTTTTGATATGATTTTGGATTCTTTTCCAAGATTGTGCTGCCAGGACGCAAACCCTAGCAGACATCAAGGTCAAGACGAAACCCTTGGCCTTATCTTGTCAATTCTTCCTGCCCTGGTGCATTTCCTGACTGCAGAATTTAATCCTGTTAGCCTAAGTCTGATCTGTGCTGGTCGCCATTGCTAGGGTTTCCTGGTTATCTCAAACACCAAGGAGAAGGATTTCTATCAAACTTCAGGGGCGAATCTGGGGGCTGTGCTTGCGAATTGGAGGTAAGATAGCCATTTCTGGAGCTGCATTCTTGGGTCTGATCATTATTTGGCCTTAGCAATCAAGGATTGGAAGGCTGATCGCCCAGGGTTGCTGCAGATCGTTGGGCTCTAGAGGGTGCCCCCGGTACCCAGTGGGAATCAGTGGAAATTAGCGACATTACTCATTTCATCAGCCCTTGCCAAGGCTGGTTACCAAATCTAAACAGGGATGCTGGTCTGAACTGTTTCCAGGCCATCAACCTTACACTCAACTGACATTTGCTGCGATATACTCCCAACAGCAGACACTTGCATCACTCTCAAGTGGTTACAGGTCATCAAAGATCTGTATGTGAATACTATGTAAGCAATAAAGGACATATTAATGCCATATAATCCAATTTGCATTTGTTTATCGTGCATTTTTTGTCTCAATTATGAATCTACAGATTTGTTATGGAATGATTATGTTTATCAGTCAAATATAATATTTTAGCAGCATACCTATTACGAACAGCAGTTCATATGTTTTGGAAAATTCTCTTTGTTTTCATTATAATTGTTAAGCTAACCAGAAACCCTAGATCTAAGAGAAGAGGACATAACAGATTGACATTGCACTAAACAAGACCTTCATGTCTGCATTATAGAAGAAACATGTCTGACCACCTCCATAGTCATGAGTCCATAACAGACATCCACAAGTTTATGATGGATGAATCCTCGACACACAGCTTCAGTTGAGCATAATGAAGCATATTAATAATCCATACAACAGTAAGGACATAAACTGGATGTAGTAAGTTGTCAGGCAACTTCTACCTCAAGATTAATGACATCAAGAGTGGGTGCTAAAAAAATTCTAAGATATATCGAAGGTGATTTCATGGTGTGTCAATGAAGCAAATATTGTGAAAAAAGTTGCGACTAATAATGGCTCAAAGGGTATAATGATCCAAGTCAGCTCAAATCACCATTTTTTTTCAAATCTCTAGCACAAATTGTGAGGCACAATTTTATTACAATTTAATTGCAAATAAATTGACACACCCAAAAAACCTATAAAATCCTCTTATTTTTTAATTTTGAGCCTCATTTTTATATGCAGAATTCATTTTTTTGCAAGAGGCAGATTGCGAGGTTAACAGAGCAACATCACATTGGATCAAATCAAATCAATTAGGGTCATTGCAACAACCTATAACTGATTCATCTACAGCTTGTAAATCATAAAAACCTAACATAAGGGGTGGATACATTAATGCCTTCTTTGCATCTTGTACTTGTTGATGCGTGTTTTATGACACAACAAACATTCTAGAATAAAGTGTCAAAGACGCTCCATTCCCTCTTGAAAAACTACCTCATATGCTAAGACTGCAAGAAAGATCATACGGCAATTCCAATGTTTCAGTTAGGTGTGGATGAGCTCTATGGTTTGATGTGATTTGCTGGTTATGACAAGGGGACTTATGCTAGGCTTGTTCAATTCACAATGAAGGTCTAGACAATGAAGCTCTATTGTTTGGGTCATGGATCAAACAAACTAAAAAAGGAGATAAGGGTTCAGAAGTTCTAATCTACTCCTAAGAATTCAAGAGACGGTATTGACTTGATGGAACCAATAACCACGCTTCGCTTCGCCACGCTCAACGACAACTACACAAAGGGGGTGCAATCTTCAAGGGAATGTGCTTATGATTTTCACGTCATGAATAACTACCATCAAATCGAACAATAATTATCCAGATAGAAGTTAAGCATCCACAAAATAAGCTCAGGCTAACTTTACACATTGAATGAAAATCATCCATTCAAAGAAAGTATGAGCAAAAGTTTCACCATAAATCAATACTTATCAAATCTTGCATTCATCTAACATACATGAAATAAAATCTAAACTATGATGAGGGATAAGAACCATAACAACTCCAAAATAAGAGAAGTAATCACCATCAGAACAATGCATGCATTACTTATTACTTTGGCAGTCTTACAACAATTGCTTATCTCAACATGTTTTACAACATGCTCCCCTCTCCCTTACAAATGAGGGGTTGAGCTCAATTTATAGGCTCCCCAATTACAATTCAATGGCCAAGATTAATTTGGAATCAACGGCCAAGATTACAAAATGAAACCCTAATTAGGGTTTGTCCTAACTAACTCCTTCTCGACCAATGAGAAAATTACATTCGAGAACACTTGTCCTTTTTGCTAAATATGAACCAACAAATAAAATAGAAAGTTATTGCATGTTGATTTGGAATAATTTGATTGGTTGGAAGATGACGAGGCGCCACCTCAACGTGTTGGATGCCTTCCTTGGTCGCTACGTGCTTGCCTTAGAATATTTTCCTTGCCGATGACTTTATCCTTTGTGCTTTGATCTTGGATGACTTTGGCTTCTTCTTCTCACCTTGCCTTGGAGCACCTATTTAGACTTGAAGTTATTAAGTCTTTCTTTCCGGATTGCTTTAGAATTTCTTCAAGGGCCTTGAATTTGGAGAGGAACTCCCCTGTGCCTTCGCCACAATGGAGGAAATTGGCACTTTTTCTGTGGAGAATTTCCATACTTAGCCAAATTTTGGCTACTTTGTAATACCTTCAAGATTTTGGCCATTTTTGTGCTCAAATAAACTTCGCCGGTCGATTTGTCTTCAATTTTGAATTTGGCTTGCGTAAGTTGGATGTACTTGACGATGTGCCTGTCGTTGTCTTCATGATGCCAAATTCTTGGCGGACTTCCCGTTGGTCTTGCGATGTGCAAGGGTGGACTCCCCAAGTTTTTTTTCATCTCCCTTCAAGTCGGACTTTACACTTTCTTTGCCATTTTCCTCTTTGAAGATTCGCCTTGTGTAGTCATCCACCTGCAGTAAAATAAAGCAAATTTATTTCAGATTTTCTCTCTCCTGAAATCTGGCCTCATGCTGAAATTTTTAACACTCCCTCTTCTGATATCAAAGTGAATTTTGCTTCGAATTTAAAGCAAACTTCATACTTCTCTTCGTCATTTTCATCTTGGCACGAGTATATTCCATATTTAACTCTTCATTTCTATCTCCCGAAATCGGACTTCTCATTGTTTGCCATACTCTCTCTCTACAAGTTGGACTTGGTGAACATTTTTCCATGGCGGACTTCAAATGTTGGAGGACTTCGTGTCAAATTCCCCCTGTCTCTCTCTCGAGGTCGAACCTCTTATTAAGTCTTCCATATTCCCTCTCTACTCATGGCGAACTTTCTGAGACCTGTTCCATTTATTTTCCATTCAAGTGTCATGGCGCACTTTCAAGGTGATTTTCTTTTGGTTATCTCTTTGAAAAATAAATAATTAAAATAATTAAAATAATTATTTTATGTGTTGTTTTCAACCCCTTCATTTTATGGCATTTATTTTCTTTTATCTAAGGCAAATTCGATTTTCCAAAAAATTTCTTGCCAATGCCTTAGGCAAAAAAATTTCTTTCCAATTTCACTTCGCCATAATTTTCTTTCCATCCATTTTATTTCGCCATAATTTTCTTTCCATCCATTTTATTTCGCCATAATTTTCTTTTCGTCCATTTTATTTCACCATAATTTTCTTTCCGTCCATTTTATTTGGCCATAATTTTCTTTCCGTCCATTTTATTTCACCATAATTTGCTTTCCGTCCATTTTATTTGGCCATAATTTTCTTTCCGTCCATTTTATTTCGCCACAATTTTCTTTCGTCCAATTTTATCTGGCCACAATTTTCTTTCCGTCCATTTTATTTCACCACAATTTTCTTTCGTCCAATTTTATTTGCCCACAATTTTTTATCTTCCCAAATCTCAGGCGAAAATAAATCTTGGACTTAGAAAAATATTTCTCCAAGTATGGCGAATTTTCTCAAGGCCAAGCATATTTTAAATATTTCCAACATCCATACTTAGGCAAAATTTTAATTTTCCTTACTTCTTGGCATGGCGGACTTTCCAATTGCTTAGGCCATTCAACTTTTTCCTCAAGGCGGACTTAGCCTTAGTCCAAGCCATTTAATTTTTTCTTGGCTATGCTTCAGCCACTTCACTTTTTTCACATGGCGGACTTGGCCTATTTCCTTGCCACTCAAGGGCGGACTTTGCTATTATCTTTGCCACTTGGAGCGGACTTTCTTCAACTTCAAGCTATTCAACTTTTATGGTGGGCGGACTTCATCAAATTCCTTGCCATCTTTTGGGCGGACTTCACCACTTTCCTTGCCACTCCACATTTTGGCTAAGGGCGGACTTCATCAAGTGTTGAGCCATTTCTCCATGTGGCTGGGCGGACTTCACCCTATGGCTTGCCATTTCAAGGCGGACTTGCCTTGACCTCATGCCATTTCCTGTTTGTGCTTAGGGCGGACTTGGCATTCATCCTTGCCATTGAAGGGCGGACTTCACCTTCAGCACTGCCATTGAACATTTGACCAAGGGCGGACTTTGCCTCTTTCCTTTCCATACAGCTGGGCGGACTTCACTTACATCCTTGCCATCTTTTTCTGGCTGAAGCTCCTTTGACATTAACTTTACTCATTTTCTCCATGCTGGTTATGAATCTCAGTCCTCTTTCATGCCTTCACCATGAATTGCAGTCATACCTGGGCCATTTTGCCATGATTGTTCAGATTTTTCATAAATTTTCCAGATTTCTCCATGGATTTCTCAGATTTTTATATGAATTTCTCAGATTTTTGACTATTCCCCATGACTTCTTGACTGATTTTTTCAGACTATTCACCATTTTTCTGTGATTTTTCCACTGATTTTTCCAGATTTTCAACGTTTTCCAGAATTTTACCATGAATTCAAAAAAATTTCAAATCAATTTTCTGAGAGTTCCTTTGAGTTTTTCGAATTTCTGAGTGGATTTTTGAAACTCGAGACCTTTCCAAATATAGAAACTTTCTAAAAATAGAAAATTTTCCAAAAATAGCAACTTTCTAAAAATAGACCCTAAAAAATAGGGATCTCAGAATTGCTCAAAAGTGCCTGTTGATGAAAATAGCTTAGGTCTGATATATAACAATGATTGCTATAAGCATCATCATTGTTTATGTTAGATCTATTACTCCTTGATATTTCTAGAAATAAGTAATCAAATTTATAAAGCTCGTATAAAATCGAATACAAATAGATGTTGATAAAATACGCTTTGAATATAACTCTACATTCATTGTCGCCCTGTGTGTGGGCACGTATTTGTTAAAGCTGTTTAATTTGAATGATTACAGGATCCCGCGTGCTGGAAGGAACACGTCCTTGAGCGGACGTGTCTGGAGACACGTCCGCTCAAGGGACGTGTTCCTTTGAGCGCACGGGTTTCATATCCAAAGGGACACGCCTCTTGAGAGGACGTGTCTCCACATCTTGAGCGGACGTGTCTCCAAGTGTGGAGACACGTCCTCTCAAGAGGCGTGTCCCTTTGGATATGAAACCCGTGCGCTCAAAGGAACACGTCCCTTGAGCGGACGTGTCTCCAAGTGTGGAGACACGTCCTCTCAAGAGACGTGTCTCTTGAAGGCGGGCCTCCCTAATATAAATACTGAGACCATTCTTAATATGCAGCATATAGAAATCTATTAATGTTCTGCATCCCGCACATTCTGCATTAAGAGAAGTATTCAGAAAATTCGTATTGTGTATCAGAAGTTTATCACTTAGAATCTCTGACCCTAGTCTCTTCTCTGCCCTAGAACCCCTTCATGTTTCAGATTTGATTTCATTTACATGGTATCAGAGCCACGTTGTGTGAATCCTAATCAAATCTGAATACCAATCTGCTCAAGAAAACTCGTATTTTCCAGAATCGAATTTACTTCACATTCTTCATAATGTCAAGTGTGATCAGATTTGAAGATCGCCTTGCAGGAGCAGACAATTTCACATCATGGAAATTTAGAATCATAATGATCCTTAGAGAAAATAAGCTAGATTCATTTGTGAAAGAGAACCAGTTAGAGCCTAAGGATGATCTGGAGAAATCTCAATGGATTGAGAACAATGAGAAAACCATGAAAATTATAGTAGATGCAGTAAGGGACCATATAGTACCTATTCTGTCTAAACATGAGACTGCATACCTAATGTTTAAATCTCTTGAAAGCACCTTTGAAATAAACAACACCAGTAGGACCCTTGCTCTAAAGAGGCAAATTAATCATATTCAGATAAACAAGGGAGAATCTGTTAATTCATATTTCATGAGAATCACTGAATTAAGAAATCAACTGTCAACAATTGGTCATCAAATTGACAGTAAGGAGTTAACTCTAATAGCTCTAGATGGTCTACCAAACTCATGGGAGTCTTTTGTCCAAGGAATAAGTGCAAGATCTAAACTCCCTAAATTTGATAGGCTGAGAACAGATTGCTTGCAGGAAGAAACAAGACTAATGTCAAAAGGAAAACTTCAGAAACCTATAGATGAGGATATTCATGTACTAAACACAACTTCTCATAAGAAAGGTAAGAAGAAAGATTTCAAGAGAAAGAAGAACTCGTATGGAAAGGGATCATCCAAGAAAAGGAAAGACATATCCCAAATACAATGTTTCAGATGTGATCAGTATGGACACTATGCAATCAAGTGCCCTGATAGAACAAAACAACAGCATCCTTTGCTAAAGTTGAAAAGTCAAATACAGAACATGATTCTGAGAAATTTGTTTTCTACTCAGCATTATCAAGTCAAGTATCAAACATAGTCAATAATTGGGTAATTGATAGTGGTTCTTCAAGGCACATCACAGGATTCAGAGAACACCTAGATACTATGATAGAAGAAACTGCAGAAGAAGTAACTATTGGGGATGATTCTGCACATCCAGTTAAGGGGGTTGGAACTTGCACCATAAATCTGAAATCTGGCCTCTCTCTTCAACTCACTGGAGTATTATTTGTACCAGGAATAAAGAGGAACCTCATATCCATTTCTGCTCTTGAAGACAACGGATATAGGGTCACCTTTATGGATGGAAAAGTCTAGCTGGCCAAAGAACTCCACCATAAAGAAAGCTCAAACTATAGGGATAAGACAAGGATATCTCTACAAACTGTGCACTAACATTAATCAAGCCCTTATTCATGAGACTTCTATTCAAATGAAATTTGGCATCGAAGACTAGGACATATTCATTTTCGTGCTCTACCTTCTAGAAATTAGTGTTTTCTACATCAGCATTATACAAGAGTATCAAACATAGTCAATAGAATTGGGTAAAAGGATAGTGGTTCTTCGGGGAAGGAACACATCACAGGATTCAGAGAACACCTAGATACTATGAATAGAAGAAACATTTTGCAGAAAGAAGTAACTATCTGGGGATGATTGACTGCATGTCATGTTAAGGGGGTTGGATACTATTGCAGCCATTTAAATCTGAAATTCTGGCCTCTTTCTCTTCAACTCTACTGGAGTATTATTTGTACCATCTGGAATGAAAGAGGAACCTCATATCCATTTCTGCTCTTGAAGACAACGGATATAGGGTCACCTTTATGGATGGAAAAGTTCTAGCATGGCCAAAGAACTCCACCATAAAGAAAGCTCAAACTATAGGGATAAGACAAGGATATCTCTACAAACTGTGCACTAACATTAATCAAGCCCTTATTCATGAGACTTCTAATTCAAATGAAATTTGGCATCGAAGACTAGGACATATTCATTTTCGTGCTCTACCTTCTGTGGAAAAATTAGTAACAGGATTACCCAAACTAAATCATATTCATGAAGGAGCATGCAAAGGGTGTGCCCTAGGGAAGAATACAAAGGGGGCTTTCCAAAACAGTTTGAGTAAAACCAAAAACATTTTAGAACTGGTTCATTCTGACTTATGTGGACCCATGTCTGTACCCTCCATGGCAGGTTTTTTATATTATGTAATATTTGTAGATGACTTCTCTAGAAAAACCTGGATATACTTTCTTAAATGTAAAGAGTCTATAGAAGTCCTTAAAAGATTCAAGGAATTCAAAGCTCTTTCAGAAAACTTTTCGGGGAAGAAAATCAAAACTCTAAGAACAGATAATGGGAAGGAATACACCTCAGAAATCTTTAAGGAATTTTGTGTAAATGCTGGGATTAAGAGGGAGTTTACTGTAGTCTTCAATCCTCAACAAAATGGTGTTGCTGAGAGAAAGAATAGAACTATTGTAGAAGCTGCTAGAGCAATGTTGTTTGATCAAAACTTAGAAACTTCATTTTGGGTAGAAGCCTCTAGGACAGCTGTCTACATTCAAAATAGATGTCCCCATTCTCATCTAGATAACAAAACTCCTGAAGAAGCATTTACTGGTATAAAACCTGACATAAGTCACTTAAGGATCTTTGGTTGCCCTGTCTACATTCATGTACCTAAAGAAAGGAGATCTAAATTAGAACCTAATGGAAAGAAAGGGATATTCGTGGGCTATAGTGAAACCTCAAAAGCTTACAGAATTTACATATCAGGTCAGAATCAAATTGAACTAAGTAGAGATGTCATCTTTGAGGAAGACATTGCTTTCAAAAGGGCAAAGAGTTCTAATGACATAGAAATTCAAGATTCTACTAAAGTTATAGAGGAGGATCTTGCTCCTGAGATTCAAAGGGAGTATTCTGAAGAAATCCTAAATGGAAACCAATCTGTCCCAGAAGTGAATCTTTATGACAACAACAAGAAAAGACCACTTTGGGCTAGAAAGATGATTAAGGAAGCTGAGAATTATACAGCACCCAAAGGAACTTTTAGAGAAAGTAAGATACCCAAAAGATTCTCAAGCTATGTTGCCTTAATGAATGAGATCATTAGTTCAGAACCAACTAGCGTTATGGAAGCTCTGAAGCATCAAGTATGGAAAGATGCTATGACAGAAGAGTATCAATCTATTTTGAAAAATGGTGTATGGGATATAGTACCTAGACCAAAAGGAAAATCTATTGTCTCTTCCAAATGGCTCTTCAAAATCAAACATGCTGCTGATGGCAGCATCGAGAAACACAAGGCACGCTTTGTTGCTAGAGGTTTCTCTCAAAAGGAAGGTATTGATTACGAAGAAACTTTTGCACCTGTTGCCCGGTACACCTCTGTGAGAGCAGTAATAGCTATTGCTGCAGCTAAAGGCTGGAAGATCCATCAAATGGATGTGAAAACTGCCTTCTTGAATGGGTCCATTGAAGAAGAAGTCTTTTTAGAGCAACCTGAAGGCTTTGTGATACATAATGCAGACTCACATGTATGCAGATTGAAGAAAGCTCTATATGGACTTAAACAGGCTCCCAGAGCCTGGTATGAAAGAATTGACAACTATCTTCTAAGACTAGGATTTTCAAAGAATGATGCAGATCCAAATCTCTATTTTAAGGTAATTAAAGGTGATATGTTAATACTAATTTTATATGTTGATGACCTTCTAATAACAGGAGAAGATCACCTTATTACTCAATGTAAGGAAGACCTGGCTTCAGAATTTGATATGAAAGACTTGGGCATTTTACATTACTTCCTGGGGTTGGAAGTCTGGCAGAAATCTGATGGTATCATTTTAAATCAAGGAAAGTATACTGTTGATATTCTAAAGAGATTTGGGATGTTAGACTGTAGACCCATGTCTACACCTATGGAAACTAACTTACACAAGTTGAAAGAAGCAGCAGCAGAATCCAAGTGTGCAGATCCAACTCTTTACAGACAGATGATTGGATCCTTGATGTATCTGGTCAACACCAGACCTGATATTTGCTATGCAGTAAATGTTCTCAGCCAGTTCATGTGTGAACCTAAGGAAATTCACTTAATGGCTGTGAAACATATTTTGAGATATCTTCAAGGCACTATTGGATATGGTCTTCTTTACAAGAAGATCAACTAGATCTACATGGGTACTCTGATTCAGATTGGGCTGGAAATGTAACTGATCGAAAAAGCACATCAGGATGTTGCTTCAGTTTAGGATCAGCTATGATCTCCTGGATTTGCAGAAAACAATCTTCAGTTGCACAGAGTTCAACAGAAGCGAATACATTGCAGCCTCAATGGGAGCAAGAGAAGCAGTTTGGCTTCGTAAATTGCTTGTGGGACTCTTTGGTGAGCCCTTGAATCCTACAATTATTCATTGTGATAATCAGAGTTGTATCAAACTCTCTGTAAATCCTGTCTTTCATGATAGATCTAAGCACATTGAGATCCCCTATCATTATGTAAGAGATATGGTGGAAAGGAAAGTAATTCAGTTGGAGTATATTAGTACAAATGATCAAACTGCAGACATTCTCACCAAGCCTCTCTCCCGAATCAAGGTAGAGCACTTCAGGAAGAAACTTGGTATGGTTGAAATGTAATTTGTTATTTATGTTTGAAATTCAAATTGTTTATCAAATTGTACTAATATATATAAAGATGTTTAAATGTGTAAACTCTTTTGTCATGTGTGTGACTCCATGACTTTATGGGCCTACTCCCCCTGTGTACATTATTGAAAGGTGACGATCTTTCTAATAATGAACACTTGTATTTGACATTGTAAAGTGACGACTCTACAATGATAAACTATCATGATAGATATCATGTGACTTGATATCTATGGATATGTCATGATAGTATCTCTTGGACACCTTGGTTGATATCATGGGACTTGATATCATTTGTAGATCATTGTGATCCTTAAGAGATAATCATGGTGGATATTTATATCCATGGATATGCCATGAATTATGGTAGACATCATGTGACTTGATGTTAGTGCACATACCATAATGAAGATGTGTTATGTCATGAGACTTGACAACTTTGATAAAACATATCTTTGATATCACGTGTAAAGGTGATATCTTCACTTATTTGATTTGAAATATCTTCCCTAAGCTAAGAGGGAGTGTTGATGAAAATAGCTTAGGTCTGATATATAACAATGATTGCTATAAGCATCATCATTGTTTATGTTAGATCTATTACTCCTTGATATTTCTGGAAATAAGTAATCGAATTTATAAAGCTCATATAAAATCGAATACAAATAGATGTTGATAAAATATGAATATAACTCTGCATTCATTGTCGCCCTGTGTGTGGGCACGTATTTGTTAAAGTTGTTTAATTTGAATGATTACAGGATCCCGCGCGCTGGAAGGAACACGTCCTTGAGCGAACGTGTCTCCAAGTGTGGAGACACGTCCTCTCAAGAGGCGTGTCCCTTTGGATATGAAACCCGTGGCACAAAGGAACACGTCCCTTGAGCGGACGTGTCTCCAAGTGTGGAGACACGTCCTCTCAAGAGACGTGTCTCTTGAAGGCGGGCCTCCCTAATATAAATACTGAGACCATTCTTAATATGCAGCATATAGAAATCTATTAATGTTCTGCATCCCGCACATTCTGCATTAAGAGAAGTATTCAGAAAATTTGTATTGTGTATCAGAAGTTTATCACTTAGAATCTCTGACCCTAGTCTCTTCTCTGCCCTAGAACCCTTCATGTTTCAGATTTGATTTCATTTACAATGCCAAAAAGTAGGTCCTAAAAAATAGGGGGCCAGAGTGAAAACCCTAAAAAGTAGGAGATGTCAGAATTGACTGAAACGACAGTCGATCTTCGTCTCTGGGGTCCTCTAAGTAATGTGGTGATGCTTGCATGATGATCCAGGCTCAAATTCTTTTACTCGACTCGAGTGACCATTCCAAAACTTAAACTCCTCATTGCAAAAAGACTGGTGATGAGCAGTTGCGACGCCAAGGCAAAACCAAAAAGCAAAAAGAAAACGAAGGGTCCCCATTTGTAATGGGGTGATGTGTGAAAAGGTCACAAAAGTACTACACCTAGAGCACAACCAACTTTAGAGGGTACAAGGTGGAAAAGATTGTTCATGAGCAAGTCAAAAAGGCCATTGGTGATATTTTATACTATTATAGTCTATTGTTCAATGTTGATATGTCTCCATACTAGCAATTATGATGGATGACATTGTAGTTGCAAATCCTAGGTCCAAAGCCCCCTCTCATGAGATTTTGGGGACTAACATGTTTAGAGATGCAGTTCAAGATGTAAGAGATGTCCTTGCTAAACATGGCAAGGAGTGGGCTAAGACAAGTAGCAATATCATGTCAGATGAGTAGATGGATAAGAGAAACTACACTCACATCAATTTCCTTGTGACATCTTAGCTTTGCATAGTGATGTTGAAATTTGTGGATGCATCAAATAGGGTGAAATCAATGTAGGCACTTTTCATTCTATTTGATGAGGTAGTCAATGAGGCAGGGCCACAATATATGGTCCAAATTTATTACAATAATGTTGTTGTTTGTGTTTAGGAGGGGTTGTTTGTGTTGTTATTAGGAGGGTTTTGATGAAGAAATATTCTACTGTGTTTTGGAGCCCATGCATGCCATATTGTCTCGATTTAACTCCGGAAGACATTGGCAAACTTCCATGTGTTAAATCTATATTGGGAAAGGGCCCACACCATCACCAAATTAATTTACAATCACACAAGGGTGTTGAGGATAACGTGCGCTTTCATAGATGGCAAAGAACTCCCTTGGCTAGGGGTGACAAGATTTGCTACCCACTTCCTTGCATTGTACGCTCTTTGTTCACAAAAGATGAATTTAAAACAAATGCTTGTTTCCAATGAATGGATTGAGCCTAGCTTTGTAATTCATTTGAATTATAGGATTGTTGCCAACTATTTTTTGAGTTTTTGGGCATATACATAGCAGATTGCAATTTTTTGAGCCTTTGCAGTTATGAGACTAATTGATGGGAAAAATAATCTCCCATTGGCTATTTGTATGAAGCCATGGATAGGTCCAAAGAGGCTACCAAGATCAAGATAGACAATAACAAGAGAAGTACATGCCAATATGGGAGATCATTGATGATAGATGGGATTGGCAAATGCATTGCTCCCTCCATAACAACAGATACTATCTCAATCCAGCATTGTTTTATAGTGACTCATTCGAGACAATGCAAAGGTGACAAAGGACTTCTTCAAATGCATCAAAATATTTTTTCCTTCTTAAAAAGAATGACAAGCACCAATGGCAAAGTTGCTCTCATATAAGTAGGCAAAGGGATTTTGATCTAGTGTTTTGTGTTGTAAAAGACAAGGCCACCTTGAAACCAAGTATTTGCAATTAACTGTCTTTTTCTCTCCTTGAAAGTCAAAAGTTTGACTTCTAAGTTTCAAATTTATTATAGATATTAAGTTTAAACTTTAAAGTATATTTTAGATGATAAAATTTGGGTTTTGTATTGTAATTGTAGAAATTTTTGGCAAGGAAGCAAACAAAATACTATTAGGATAATTTGTATTATATTAATGTAATTACAATAATGATGTAACTGATTACACTTGTCTTTTTGCTTCTACTCATTTGTAATTGCCATCTTGATGCCCTTCATAACTGATGTCTATTATTAGACATTTCTCAATAATATAAGGCTACCATCTCTTGCTAAGATGACCAAGCCTCTTCTCGTCCCATTCTTTTACTTATACCAACAATAGTATCAAAGCTAGCATGATTCATAGAAAAGAGCAGAAAGAGAAATCCACAATTGCAAGAAATAGCAAGTCAAAGTTCATGTGCTATATCCTCACATTATGGGTTTGAGAATACTGTAGTCATGGATAGCAATCACAAGTTGCAAAAACAACCGGAGAAATCAAATGATTGTTAGCTGCACCTATTGTGATAGAGATCAAATTTTTGCAATCCTTCACAAGTTCTTCATGGCATCAGTAAGGTCATCCAAAGTTTGAAAAAGATTAGTGACAAAAAAGCCAAAATTGAAGGTTTTGTTTTCTCCAATCATGGGCAGCAAAAAATAGGGATACAAGCACATAGTCAGCCATTTTTCCTATCACAACTGAGGAAAAATAGGTTGCACAAGCATCTATAGGTGTCATGGCTGGATTTCACATGAATTTATCCAATCTACAAGGTTATCAGAAGTAGCAAGCAAGTTTTGTACGAATCACTATTTAATTGTGGCTAAGGCATTTTTGATGCATTTTTCCTAGTTCTGATTTTGGCATGTGGGTCATAAATTTTTGGGTATTATTAGTTTTTTTGCAAAATCCTACTGGTTAAGTTTAAAGTATATAGCCAAATTTTTTAAAAGTCAAAAGTTTTAAAAGCGTTTTCAAATATTTTGAAAAATATGCAAGATTAAATTCAAATTTTCTAGAGTTTAGGGAAAAGTTTATTTTTATGGTTTCCTAAGAAAAATGGTCAGTATTCAAAACCTACTATTGCTCTAGTCACAAAAACTAACAAGAAAAAAATCATATTATATAGTCACAAGATACTAGCTCTTACTGAGTATCAAGAATGTGACATAATCCTATTAGGCACATAAAGCAGGCATGTTAGTAATCCTAATGATTCTGATAGATGCCATAGGGAAGCCCTCTTGATTTTAAAATTCTTAGTATCAGATGATCAAATTCCTAAAGGCCAAATTATTACATTGTGGGATAGGTTAAAAATATATCAAGTTTCAAAAAAATATCAGGTTATGTATCTCAAAAATCTGTTGTTTGCTATCAATTTGTCTAGGGGGGGATCTTTGTTCGAACATCTCTTAAAATTGAAGAACCTTAAGGATTAGTTTGTCACCATCAACAAACCAATCAACAAGGACACAATTGCACTAGTTATTAACAATCTACCAGCTAGAACCCAAACCCTAACTTTTGATAAGATTATGTCATGTCCCCAATTTGATTTGAAATTCAAATTTTGCAAGGGCGGGAATAAGTGTTTTGATTATATGGGAAAAACAGGTTTTGAAGGGACTTGAAACCCTTTACATCAAGTTACATCAAAATGCTGCTAAGAAAGGAAAAGAACAATTAAAGCACCAGCAGCAACCAACAGCCAACAAACAGCAACAAAACAGCAAAGCAGAAGAACAAAAACAGATCACAAACAAGAGAATTACTTCAGATTTTTCAGAGTATTGGCCACCTCAATCTCCTGATTGTGGTGCAAGTTAACCATATCCATCAATTCTTGCTTGTCTTCTTCAAAAGACTTCCTAAGAATACCCCTAGTTCTTGTGCATGAGCCTTTAGCCTCCTCTTTGGCATTCTTCTTTCCCTTCCCCTTGGAAGTTTGATCCTTCTCATACAACTCTGCAAAATACATTTGATTTTCTTGGAGCTGGCTGATTTTATCAAAGAGCACCTTGTGAGAATCCGCACTATTTTTGACAAAACTATGGCTAATCTGCAAGAGTTTTCTAATATCCTTGTTAGTTTCTGTAATCTGCCCTCTAACACACCAAGACGGCTTTCACACTGAGCTTTGAAATAAGAAAACGACCATTCAAGGTCCACTATCCCTAGCTCAACAAAATTTTGTTCAGATAGAGAATTCTAAGATTTCCATTTTATGTGGACAAAATGTAGACCATTTAAAGACAAACATCAATTGCTGTAAACGATGAGACACGCTCATTGAGGTAATTATTTTGATTTATAGTTACAAGCATGCCAAGAATATAATCACTGTGATTGTAACAGGTGAAAACTTGTATCTAAGCAAGGAGGCAATCATGAAACATTCGAGCACCTGGATGGCATAGCCATATGCTAATCAGTGTAACTGGTCAAAGCCAATGCAAGAAAGCATGTAGAGATTACAATGAATTCTAAGCCATTGTATATTCAATGATCATAAAATTAGTATCTAAACAGTTAACTTAAGCATCACAGCTCCAAGGATCATAAGTTATAACCCTTCATACCATATAATAGATGATCCTATGTAGTTAAGTATGCAATAGTTGCAATAAGGCTGGGAATCAAAACAAAAGCTACTGGTGTTGGTCAGTCATTCCCTCAATACACTTTAGTCTATCATATATATAACTCTCCCTGCCAAAAAGCCTATCACAGCCCTTGCTGTCATTATTGCAGGGGGCTTCCTTAGCCTTAGATGTTCAATGAAACCCTATGATCATATGTTTGTCCCCTCATGGTTTAACTGAACCTGCATGATAATGCATTTCTATCACATTGAACACACAAAATCGAGGGACAATCTTTAGAACTAAGATTAACATATTCACATTGCAAAACTACTTCAGTCATTTCCATCAAAAACTTGCACTGCATAGCTAGAATTAAGATGGTCAGCTTTTTTTCAACATATGGTTGGGTAAATTGATTTATTTTTCTATAAATTTTGTTCTTTCCTTACACATTTCTTTTCTTGACAATGCACAAGAAAACATTAACATTGACTTTCAGGACAAGTAAAACACCATTTTCAAAATAATTATCAACCTTTTACACCAGTGCAATTTCTATCTTAAACACTAGATTTACAGTGTTATCATAGAAAGAATGTGACAATATCTTGCTATTGTGCATTTCAAAATGTACATGTAACTTACCCAAATTATGGCAGAATCAAGGTTACCCTCTAACAAACTTTCGTAGACTGAAAAATGATTCACTCTGCTTAGCAAGCCATGATCTGGAATAGCGCTTTCCTTTGTGAAGAGAGAGCTTAATAGAAGGTATCTTTCGTGCAACTGCTTTCCAAATCATGTGTACAGCATCATCTGGCTGAGTTGGATATAGATACTCAAAATGATGGCTGACTTCCTTCAATCTCTGCCACATGCGAGTCCATTCTTCCATTTTAACACTATTAAGAAGATTTATCAAAAATCCTTTCTTCCTAGCATCATCAGATTGTACAAAAATGCAAAACTCTGTATAATCAAGGATATCTTCATATGGGAGTTCAATCTCATCACTGATAATAACAGGAACACAATGACTAGCAATTGCATCAAAGAGTCGATTGGAGGAGGGTGTATCCCCTGCAATGTTTAGACAAAACTTTGAGGACCTCATGCCTTGAGTTGCTTTTCTTATCCCATCACTCTGCGTATTCCCAGAAGTAAAGTGCACTCCTTTTTCATTCTTGAGAAGAGCATAAAGCTCTTGCCGAATAAGTCCACCCTGAAAAACAAAAAAATCTAGTCAAAGGTGAACACAGTAGATAAATCTTGGATTATGAAACAAAGTACAAGTAACAAAACGCCATGGCCTAGCAGGGCTTCAAGAAGGCAATAGGAAAAAAAGTAGTTATTTGTAGATAAACACACTGTAAGATAAAAATGGTATTATAAAAACTCACATCCTTCCTGAAAATGGCCCCTTGAAAGAAAAGGAGTGTAGTTCGGCTTTCAAATGATGAAGAATCCTCTGTGAAGGACCGGACAACGTGCTTGTAAGGAGCCACAATGTCCTTTTCTACATTGCCAATCAAAGGGGAATATCGGCCAAAATCAGAAACAATGAACATTGCAGACCTAAGCTGCCCCCTCGCTATTGACATGCTATTTGGATGATGCATAACTATCACATGATTCTTTCCTCCTGACCTTCTCCAAGCTTCCTGTCCCATTAAGAAATGTACCAATTTTTCCTGTAAAATTTCATTCCTGCTCTTTCTCTCATGGGGCTCGACTTTTGAATGCCTATTGTAACTCAAGGATGAAAAAAATGGCACAAAAAAAACATCAGCATCCCTGGCCTTTTCAACTCTCCATGCAGTACACGGAGTGCTTCTACCAGGCATGTTCGAAGAAAGCAGATCCATAGTGAGCCAGTACTCTGGACTGTGTTGTAAATTGAGCCCGCCGGGATACCGAGGAATTTCGGTAAGATTTGTTGGCCACACACTCCTTTCGGGTTTCCATTCCAGCATGCCGAAATGAAATTCAGGTGGCAAATTGTACATATAAACTTTCAATGCTGCATTTTTGGGGTCACATTGATTACTACTGTCTAAGTCGGAACCTGCCAAGCTCCAATTCTCATTCTCAGATTGCAATTCATCGGAAGAAATTGAAGATGACTGCATGTCATCTAGACTCCGATACAGAGGGTTTGGATCATCATACACAACTTTCAATATGGGATCTGAGAATGATGAATACCGATCCCCAACCAGAGACCGCTCAGAAATTTGAAGAAAAGCCAAAGAGTATACCATAACCAATGCTGAGATCAGGAAGAGAATCCACAAAGCCATTTTCTTGGGTTGCATTTTCCTGTTCAATGTGGTTGTCATTTATCTAGCAATCGTGATTAGTTTAAGATTAAGGTGCTCTCAACAAAATCAATCTAAAAACCCTTACCCACTTCCCAGGGTCGCTGATCTTCTGGACCAGCTTCACTGTGCCAAGTCATTCAATCGGTTTCACCAAGCCCCTGTGGAGGCCTATAGCTATCCAATACAATCTAAAAAGTTTATTTTTACAGTCAACGCCATTGAATTGCAAGCTGGTTACCAAGAAATGGGTATCAAGAGAAGCAACAGGTAAAACGATTTCCACCTTGGCGTTCCACGTGGTTTTAGCGGTGTGACAATGAGATGCTTTCTCAAGAACACACTTACATAGATACTTACTTAGAATGTAATTGACTCATATTTCACTTGTCCAGGAATCGGGGATTTCTCCTCCCAGCGCTATACAAATATACTTATTTTTACAGATCTGTAAAGCTACAGTATAGTTCTTCGAAACATTACAGACCCGTGGAAGAAAACAATACCCAGGCGACAAATTAGTGACGACCCATTAAAGAAAACTAATGCATTTTTGCCATAAACTCATAATAATCATCAATTTAACTTCATAGACTTAATTCCCAAATAACCCATACATATCATGCAGACTGTCACATTCATTGCAGAGAATGCACACTTATGTCTAAGATTAACCCGTACCTAAGATTCTGTGTTAGAAGATAATTGCCTTCTAGTATTTGTTGAATCACCTGCACAGCTAGTTCTCTCAGTAAAATTAGGACTTTCAGATGCCTCAGACGATGGACCGCCCTCCGTTATTTTGATCGGTTTGCTTTTATGTTGTACTCAAGCGTAAAATGCGGATGATTTTGTTTTTCATTAGTTTTTTAATTTTTCTGCTGTGTATATATGCAAGAAAGATACCTTCCCTTACAGTTAAATATGGTTGAGAGATACAGACATTCGTAGAATTTTTTTGTCAAGCATTATATATTTATATTTTGAAGTTATTATATGTATTTTTTTTTAGGTCAATGAAATTATATTTTGTATTCATTAATTTTTTATAAATTTTTTTAGGTGTTGGTTTGGACTATTTTGAGATTTTTATAAGTACGATAATTTAATAAAAGTTCAATGAGTTTATAAGAAGGAAGCAATTTGAAGGTATTTAAGAGATTTTAGATGAGTTTATATGGAGGAAGCAATTTTGAAGGTATTTTAATTTATAAACATTGATTGCTATTTTAAAAGATGTTCAAGTGGAAATAAATATTAACCAAACAAGTTTGGATTTAAAAAAAATTAAAAAGTTAAGTCAATTCATACAAACAAAGCATAATTTTATTATTTTTCATACTCATTGTTTTTGATAAGATAAGAGTGTTGTATTTTCATACTCATTGTTGAGCTTCATTAGAGAGTTCAATATCTTGTTGAAGTTATAGGAGGTCATCTGTATTTGATTTGGATAAGAGTTCAATATCTTGTTGAAGTTATAGGAGGTCATTTGTATTTGATTTGGATAAAAGGATTGCAATTTCAATCTAGTGGAAAATAATAAGAATCATTTTTCAAATATTATTTGGAATAATTTTAACTTTCATCAATGTTTTTAACAAAGATCTTGTAAATAGGTCATATCTTTGTTGTTAGGTTGTACCCATCCTACAACTCATATTTCACCAAATCTTGTTTCAAGTCAAAAGTTGGCATGTAAGTGTATACATCCAAATTTGGTTTGGAGAAAATTAATTAAATACTAGTTATTTAATTAATAAAATCTTTATTTCCTCTACTTATAAATAAATTGCAAAGTTTATTTATATAGTTCATATTTTGTAATTCTTCCTATCTAAACCACTTTCTTCATGATTTAATTAAATAAACAAATTTAACTAATTTGTTTTATTTGATTAATTTTGTCACATTTCTCCATACTTTTCTAACCTCCTTCCACCTCATCTTCCATCTCACCATGTGTCACATGAAATTAATTATTTCTAATTTCTAAAATGGGCATTTATCCTCAACAATCTTAACAAACTCAGAGACACATGGCTTCTCCTTTCCATTTATTCTCTTCTACACTTGGCAAGCTTGTTCTATTAAAGGGGACAACTTCCTTGTTTCTCTCTAACCTCCTCGTTTTTCACCGTTGATCTCTCCAGACTGAATCTCAATCGTCCATTGCTGCCAACTCACTTGATGCCTTGGTGAAATCTATAAATAGAGGCTCATTTACAGCTTTTGATATATAGAGCATAGCATAAATTTACTCTGCAAAAATACTTCCAGCATTAGAGAGTTTTGCATGGGCTTTTTAGTTTAGAATTTAGCATTTGCTTCCAAGTAGTGTTATAATGGCAATTTCATTTCTAGGAACTTAATTGTTGCATTAGCATTACATCATTTTCATAGCATCTCCATTAGCTTAGCCTTTTATCATTGCATCATTTCACATCATTTTGTATACAGCAGCATACCATTTAGCATATCATTTAGTTCATCATCCAGCAAATTCATTAAATAATGTAGGTGTAGGCATAGTTCCTACATTCTAGTTTAATGGCTTCTCATTTCTTAGGTGTCATCCCAATAATTTAGTGCATACCTAAAATCTGAGAGCACTAATACAGGATCCTTAAGAATAGAAGAAGATGGAATGGCTTTAAGAAATCGTTTTATCAATTGTTTTTGTTAATTTTGATTTCCTTAATATAATACATTACATCGATTGTGTGTTTTGATTATTCTAATTCACATATTTTCTCACACACATAAATTGGCGCCCACCGTGGGGCGTAGCCCCTATTATTTTAATTTTTTTCTCAAAATTATGCTTTACAAGTGTGGACGTGAATTCCTTTGGCACAACCACTAATTCTTCTGACGCACCCGAAACATTCTCTGGTGCATTCACCGACTGTTCTAGCGGAACAACGGGTTTCTCTGGCACATCCATGCCATTTTGTGGCCAATCAGGGGGTTTCTATAGCGCATCTACTAGTTTCTATAGCGCATTTACTATTTTATATCACGCATTCACTATTTTTTGCAGTGCATAGACCTTTTTAGCACATTGGCTTACTATAATGGCGCATTTGATTTTCGTTGCAAAATTTTCTTGAGTCTGAAAACTAATAAATGTTTTTATGTTGTGTAGGCTTCATAAACGTTGTCAAAGACTCTGTTGAAACTCTTGAACGCTGTCAAAGAACATTTATTGGAAACTACTGATAAATTTGATGCAGGGGTTGGAGTGATTTATTTCCTTTTGCTTAATTTAGGAATCTAGACTAATTGGAAGGGAAAGAACACCATGTCTGTTGTGTTTGATGAATGGTAGGCATATGCTCTCCCCTTAACTGGGTGACCAAAAAGCCAGACCCATTCATTTTACTTTTTTTATCCATAGAGGGCCTACCTTGTGGGAAAAAGTAATCACCCAAGGGAATGACCCAATTGATAACACGCTAAAGCTAAGCGACTTCCAACTGAGATATAAATGTGGATACTTGAAGAAAGTTCAAGTATCACGAGGATTGTTCTGACAAGAAGGGCAACAATGGTCTCTTGCCACATGGATGATCCCCCATGAATGGAATGCCTATACTAGAACCCTTTGTTGTAGCAACGCCAAATCCTCAATCTATTTGCTAGCGCAGAAGGTCTAACCTTTGAAGTCGTCCCACATTTTTGCGGCTTTTAGAAGAGATGAGAAGTATGCCATGGGAGATTCATGGGTACTGATGCTTGGCTGCCCCGAGAAGTGAGTGTCGTGGAGGGGAGCCAGTGGGGTCAAGCATCTAATCATCTGCTAAAAGTAAGCATAGGTAGAGTAAAATCCAAGTGGGAATCCAACAAATACAGTCTTACACAGCCTTAGGATTATACATGGTTGATGTGTTTACCAAAGTGTTTTTAAACAAACTTCAAACAAAACCTTACACATTGGAAGTGCAAAACCGTGATTCAGAATTATTCATTTGAAACAAACCATTCTCTGACTGAAAACCAGAAAAATCAAATAAACTGGCAAGAAACTGCTATATTCCCCAGTTCAATGCATCCACTGCTTATTCTAGTGCATACACCATATTTTCCAGTGCATCCACCTATTGTTACAATGCATTCACCACTTTTTCCAGCACATCCACTTGTTGTTATAGCGCATTCCCCACATTTTCTAACACATTCCTTGAATTTTGTGGCGCATTTACTAATTACTGTAGTGCAGCCACCTGAAACTTTGGCACATTTGAGCTATTCTATAGTGCATACACCTAATTTTGCTGTGCATACAAACCTTTTTGTGGCACATTCAAGTAATGTTATAGAGCATCTACCTTCTAGCGCATACATTGATTGTTACAGCGCATCCACAAAATTTATAACCAAAGAGCTAAATTTGACTCCTATCCGACATTTTGAAACCAGATTTAGGGATCTTTTCCATAGAGAATTTCTTTCCTCATCCCAACATTGTTGAAAACTTGGAAAAACTAGCATTGACAAGTAAAATCCTTTACCTAAACTTTGATCAAACATCTAAAAGTGCCCAACCATCATCAAAATCCAAATTTGATCATCCAGTTGAGTTTCCCCATCAAGATTTATCATCCTTCATCCAGAAACAACACACTTTACATCAAATTTTATTACCTTGGTCTCACCAATAGGATTCATTATTCTATTTGACCTAGGTATTTCTTTGGCAC
Source organism: Sequoia sempervirens (assembly GCA_007258455.2). NCBI lineage: Eukaryota > Viridiplantae > Streptophyta > Pinopsida > Cupressales > Cupressaceae > Sequoia > Sequoia sempervirens. Next base: position 118,495,244 of record VDFB02000363.1, on the reverse strand, counting down.
CTCTAAACAACACTCAAAATTTAACAAACCTTAATCACTTACATGCCCATTTTAACAAGATCCCAAAAGAAAAAACTTAAGGATAAGGAATTTGAACCTCAAAATACCATGGGTGAACCAAAAGAAAATCCCTTTCACAAAATTCCTCAAAATGAAACAGAAGAAATAACTGAGGAGGAAATAGAACAAGCAAACCAAGATCCCAAATTTCACAAATTCCTAGAAAGGATCTTTGAAAAGGATGGAGAAAAATACCTTCTAATGTTAGCAAACCAAGGGGTTAAACTACCAAGTGATTTTGATGTCAACAAATTGAAGGGAACTCCCAAGAAAACTGAAATTGAAACATCAAATACATATCAAATGGCTGCCCTAACACATCAAATGAAGAACCTTCAACAACAATTGCAAGACATGCAAAGAGGGACTACCAAAAGATACTTGTTACAAGATATTTGTCCCTACCCTTTTGATAGGAATTTGAACATGATACCATTTCCATCAAATTGCAACCTCCCAAAATATGACAAATACAACAGAAAATCTGACCCCATAGACCATGTTAGAGAATTTTGAACCATGAGTCTTGAGTTTTCTCATGAGGACACATACTTGATGAGAATTTTTCCTCCTAGCTTGGGAGGCCATTATATGGAATGGTTTTTGAAACTACAACCAAGCATAAGATCCTTTGAAGAACTTGTCAACAAATTTATCACTCAATATTCATATAACATTTCACATGAGATAACCATGAAGGATCTTTGTAATACCAAACAGAAACAAGGAGAATCCTTTCTCATATTCTTACAAAGGTGGAGAATGTTATTCACTTGATATGCTCGTCCCATACCCGAACAAGAAAAGATGGAGATTTTTATTGATAACCTTAACAGTGAAATGAGCTATAGGCTGCAATTACAATGTCCCCCTAGCTTTGAGAAGATGGTAGAAAACGGTGTCAAAATTGAAGAAGCTTTAGTCAAAAGAGGGGTATTGAAAATTCAAAATGAAGGATCAAACAATGCTAGCTCTTCCAACCATCACAACAACAATGAGAAATCCAAATTTTGGACAAGAAACAAGAATGCCAATGATGGTGCTGCCGAAACACATAATGCCAAACTAGTCTTTAATCTATCAGAAACCACAACCAAGACTAATCAAGGCACCAATCAAAATTTCAACCAACACAATAATCAAAATAGCCATAATCAAAGTAATACAACGTCCAAACCTCCACCCTATCAAACACAATCAAATAGCAAAAAATTTACACCTTTGGGTCAATCACACGAATCTGTATTGAGGGAACTTCTTGCAAATAACCTCATAACACTACCTGACACTTGAGGCTTTGAACCAAAGTAAAATCATCATGGTGGAATGATGCTTATTACTGTGAATTTCATCACTGCAAAGGTCATCAAACAAATAGTTGCATGCAATTGAAACACAAGATACAAGATTTAATAGATGACAAAGTCATATGAATAGAAGGACCCCAAACAAATGTCGATCACAGAGCATTCAAAAATCCCTTACCGAATTATGAAAAAGGGGAGTCCTCTACAACACACAACAAGGGGAAAAACGTAAACTATGTCCATGATACTATCATCCTTCATATCTCAGCAGTAGAAGATCAAATGAATAACATTGAAACCAATGGCAACCAAGACATCATTGCAGCCAACAATCCAATTTACGACATTCCAATTGAACAAGAACAAGACATCATTACCATTGAAAATCAAATTAATGACATCAAACCAAATATAGTTGCAACTGATACTCAAGTTAATGTCATTAAAATAAATGGGAAACAAGACAACATGCCAGTAAATGCAACCACGAGAGCATAGGCCAAATATGTCCTAAAAGGGAGTTCATCTAAAAAACATGTTGCCTCATCCAATCAATATAACATAGTGGACCAGTTACAAAAGATCCCCACACAAATATCGATATTGGAACTACTCAAGATTTCACCTGCCCACAAAGAGATTTTGGAAAAATCCCTAGTGGACACAACAGTACCAACAAATCTGGAAGTTTGTAAATTCGAGGCCATGGTGGGACATTTGACTGCACCTCATTGCTTATCCTTTTCAAAAAATGATGACGCATCTATTTTTCATCCCCACAATGCCACACTCCATATTGAAGTCCTAATTCATAAACATTGTGTCAAACGCGTCCTAATAGATGGGGGAGCCGACCTGAATATATGTACTTTAAAGCTTGTCTGTGCCTTAGGATTTTTTGAGAATATAATAGATTCAAAGAAAAAGATTACAATAAAAGCATATGATGATGAGGAAAGATCTTCATAGGGATTGATTGTCTTACCTATTCAAGTAGGACTGATTCAGAAAGATGTAATCTACTAAGTCTTGGATAAGGATTTGACCTATAGCATACTATTAGGTCACCCATGGATCCATGAAATGCAAGCGGTCCTATCAACATACCACCAATGTTTGAAATTCCCTTGTGGTGGCCAAGAAATCACCATCTCGGTCGATTCTAATAGTCCTTAGTATTGCAACACTCTAAAATTTGTCCAAGATATCTTTGTGCCTCATAATAGAGAAGCTTCCACTTTCATCCCTTCCAATGATCAAAGCCAATCAAGTTCCTCGTCAAAACCGTTGGTCATTTCCTCAAATCATGAAGGAAAATCTAGTTCCATGTCTAAACATTTTGAGAAAAGGGAAGAAGTTGCTCCTTCTACATCCTCAAATCATGAAGCCCAATTAAATGCCTTGTTGAAACAATTTGAGAAAAAATTCCAAGTCAAAGATAAAGGTGTGCGTGAATATTTCATTGAATGATCTATGTCTTTCACAACTCTCTTCCCCAAAGTCATATGGACAACCCTCAACATCAACACAACAGTCATCACAACCAGTTACACTCTTTGATGGTCAATTTGTAAAAGCAGGCACCATAGTTGACAAAGTAGAAGACAAGGATGTTCTAAACTGGCTTTATAAGGATGAAGAAGAGTCCCAAACAACAACTGCAAATGTACAAACAACACAATATGGAAAAGGCTTCACTATTTTGGAAAAGATGGGATACGAGGGAAAAGGCCCTGCAGGCAAAAGAAAAGAAAGAATTGTAGAACCAATTCAACCCCTCCTAATCAATCCAAAAGACAAGAATGGGTTGGGTTATAAAGAGGAGACAAAAGAAGAGATAACTCAGAGGGTGGTTGAAAGAATCTTGCAATTACAAGCTAGTGATGATCACAAAACTTATTCCAATGAATATGAGTTGGATTCATTATCAGAAGAGTCTTGTCATGATAAGGACATTGATGTAGTACACAAGTATGCACCCCTACTCGAGGAGGGACAAGGTTCAGGTTCTAAATCTAGAGGAAAGTTACCTTATAGACCTTGACTTTGCTATTGGACAAATCAAAGACATTGCCATCAAGACTCTTACTATCTCTGACCTTAACCAGTCTAGTGATTCCTTACCCCTAGTACATCTTGAACTCATAGAATAGGACCAAACTTAGCCATTCGATATCCCCACCTTTTCAAACAATGATGCCATTGTCAATTTCCTCTGTTCCAACAACCTCAAAACAAATTCCACCATTGAACATTATAATGAAGCTTCCAAACAGGGGAGTGTCAAATCTTTCAGCTGCAAAATGAATAATACAAGAAATAGATCTGATGGTGAAAACCATTCAATGGTAGTATCAGACCCAAAAAAATTAAAAACAAAGAGTGCATCCAACAATGAAAACCTCTCTAAGGTGTCGAAGGATGGAAGATTTGACACTCTCCCATAGCACTTTCAGGAAAGATCAAAGGTATTGATTGAACCCACGCAGTTTTTCAATATCAGCAGTGCAAAGATAGTGAAGACTATTCATCTAGCGGCATCCTTGACAGACCAAGAAAAACCAAGCTTCCTCAAATTTTTCACAAAAAAAAAATCAATTTTGCTTGGTTATATGCTGACATGCCAAGGATTGATCCATAACTCATCATGCATTACCTATGCTTACCACCAAGAGTAAAACCAGTCAAGCAAAAACTAAGGAAAATGCATCCACATATTTCCCTCTTGGTAAAAGTAGAACTAAAGAAGTTGTTAGATGCAGGATTCATCAAACCCATTGACTATGCCAAGTGGATCTCCAATATTGTACCAGTCTCAAAGCCCGATAACAACATTCTTATTTGCACGAATTCCTAAGATCTTAATAAGGCTTGTCCTAAAGATGATTTTCCTCTACCTAACATAAACATCATAGTGGACTTAACGGTAGGACATGGAATGTTATCACTTATGGATGGTTTTTCCGGTTATAATCAAATCAAGATAGCTCCAGAGGATCAAGATAAGACAACCTTCACATGCTCGTGGGGAACATTTTGTTGGAATGTCATGCCATTTGGATTGAAGAACGCAAGAGCTAGTTATCAGCGCGCCATGACAACAATTTTTCATGATATGATGCATACCTTCATGGAAGACTATGTGGATGATCTATTGGCCAAATCATATACCAAGGAGGAACACTTAGAGATCTTAGATAAAATCTTCACTAGACTGGAGAAATTCAATGTATGACTGAATCCAAAGAAATGTGTGTTTGGGATGACTTCAGCCAAACTCCTGGGATATATAGTTTCAGAAAAAGGCATTGAGCTAGACCCGACAAAAGTTAAAGATATCATGGAGATGCTGCCACCCAAAAACATCAGTCATCTACGATCTCTGCAAGGGAGGTTCCAATCAATTTGAAGGTTTATTTCACAACTAGCAGACAAAACCCATCCTTTCACTCACTTGCTGCATAAAAATGTTTCTTTCCGATGGGATGAGAAATGCGAAGGATCCTTCAACCAATTAAAACAATATCTAGTGAGTCCACCTGTCTTAGTACCACCAGCAGAAGGAAATCCACTCTTGTTATACATTGCAACAACTGAGATATCATTGGAAGCCTTGTTAGCACAAGAGGATTTAGCAAGAAAAGAAAGGGCAATTTATTACATCAGTAGGATGCTAAATGGCTATGAGATCAATTATACATCCATTGAAAAGGCTTGCTTGGCAATAGTGTTCGCCACCCAACAGCTACGACACTACATGCTAACTCATACCATCAAGTTAATAGCCAAAATAGATCCACTAAAATACCTCCTCAACAAAGCTAGCCTAATTGGAAGACTAGCCAAATGGGTTATGATACTAAGTGAATTTGACATCCAATATGTGGCTAGGAAAGCAATAAAAGGACAAGCAATCACAGACCAGTTAGCTGAAGCACCTCTACCATATGATCATCCTTTACACATTGAATTTCTAGACGTTGATGTCCTCACCTTAACTGCAAAACAATGGACATTATATTTTGATGGATCACACACAACATGGATCAAGAGTTGGAATCCTATTTGTCACTCCACAAGGACATACCATACTAAAATCATACAGATTGATGTTCTCTTGTACTAACAACATGGCAGAGTATGAAGCATTAATCATTGGCATCAAAACAGTTGTAGAATGGAAAATCCTAGAATTACAAGTATATGGAGATTCTCAATTGGTCATTAACCAAGTCAATGATGATTATCAAACAAAGGATGACAAACTGGTGCCCTATAAAAGAATGATTGATGATCTTAAAAAATACTTTGTGGATATAAAATTTGAATAGATTTCAAGAGTGGATAATAAATTTGTCGATGCCATGGCTACTATTGCTTCTTTGTTACAAATTCTAGAGAAAAGAAGTTGTTACGAGTTCATGGTGGAACAACTGCTTTCCCCTACTTATGACGATACTGAGTCCCAAGTTATTTGTCACCTAGTTGATGCCAATACCTCAATCTATGGTGAAATTTGTACCTATCTAAAATATAACACCCTTCTACCCAACTTGTCTCAAAATAAAAAATGAAATTCCATTTTCCAAGTTGTCCGACATACTCTTATCGCATATGTACTATACCAACAAGGTCTTGACAGAACTCTCCTTCGATGTCTAGAACGCGATGAATCTAAAACGACTTTATTGGAAGTTCATGAGGGTGTTTGTGGAACTCATTCAAGCGGTTTAACCTTAGCCAAGAAACTCCTTCGTTTAGGGTATTACTGGCCAAACATGGAGAAGGAGTCTTTTTAGTTCATCAAGAAATGTCAAAAATGTTAGATACATGGCAACCTCATTCATGCACCAGCACAAGAACTTCAACCATTCGCTTCAACATGGCCCTTTTGTCAGTGGGGATTGGATCTTGTTGGTAAAATTCATCCATCTTTGTCAAATGGACACAAGTTTATCATCATAGACACATAATACTTCAAGAAGTGGATTGAAGTTGTTCCTCTAATCACCATCACAGGAAAGAAAATTTCATCCTTCATCCTCAATTACATCATCTATCGGTACAACATCCCTTAATCCATTGTTATTGATAATGGAAGACAGTTCAAAAATCATGAAATGCAAGAATTGTGTGAGAAGTTCAATAGCCAACATCACTTCTCTACACCATATTACCCTTAGGGAAATGGTCAAGCAAAGGCCTCCAATAAAACTATTCTAGAAATCTTGAAGAAAATAGTCAACGATGTTGGACATGATTGGAACATCCAATTAAACCCTGCTTTATGGGTGTATCGCACCAGTATTTGCACACCAACAGGAGCCACACCATATGCTCTTGTGTATGGGTCTAAGGCCATTGTACCCATTGAGGTTGAATTACCATCACTCAAGGTTTCATTGAATGGTATCATTTTTGACGAGGACTACCAGGTATCTAGATTGCAAGAGTTGGAACTATTGGATGAATGACACCAACATGTAGTGAACCACCTAAAAGCCTACCAACAACGGATGTCCAAAATTTATAATCATAAGGTCAAACCAAGAATATTTCAAGTTGGTGACTTGGTACTGAAGGAAAACCCACGCAACCAGCAGGATAGGGAGAAGAAAGGAAAGTTTGAACCGAATTGGTTGGGGCCCTTTGTCATTGTGTTAGTCTATGGTTCAGGAGCATACCATCTATCCATGCTAGAAGGGAACATATTTGAAGAGCCCATGAACAACCTCCATCTTAAGAAATTCTACACATGATTCATCCACTGCATTGGTAAAATTCCTAAAAAAATCCAAAAACATCAGAAAATGTCCTGAAAAAATGGTCACCCTGATGAAAACCTGGCAAATAGGCATCTTGGTGACAACAAAAAAATCAAAAAAAAGGAAAAAATACAAAAAAATCAAAAAATACAAAAAAAATATATCATAAAATCTTAAAAAAGTGCAATAAAAGCAAGTAGTGAAAACTTGGCAACATGCGCTATTGGTGATGGACTGGCTTCTTCCTCTATTGGAATGTGTGTTGACCATTGGCTCTTCGCTATCATTATCCACATCCACCATTTGAGCCTCATGTACATATCCTGGTGTGGCAGTCGTGTCTCACTTTGGCTTGGCGATCATTGTACATATCCATAATAAATTGGTTTGTTTCCACTAGGGGAAAAATCTCGAACTCACTGGGGGTAATCTATCTTTAAGCTTAAAAATGACAGACAAACAATAGTATGACAACATGGTAAAAACACAACAATCAAGTGAGTTTCAACATTGAACATCAATCAGAATCACAAAACCAACCATCTAAACCAACAACAACAAGATCAATCAAAAACAAATATCATTTGGTGATGATCCTCTGAATCACAGTTTTATCACTTTAACACAAATGTTCAAATTATTCGCGTCATGATTGTTGTTATCATTTCTTAGGAGCAACTCAAGGATGTCAAGAACTAGAGAAGCTATGATCGAGAATGATATTTTTCTTTGTCTGATGTTTGTGAGTTGATCATTAATACTATGTGAATCATCGTGGGACGTGCTCTACAAAGTATCACTGATGACATTCCAGATTCGCATAGGAAAATGATTAACTCTTGTCTATTTACACAAGAAATGCTTAGGTCATCTCAGTCCAATTATACCTAGATGCTTGTGTTAACTTGCACTATCAAAAATCATGAAAGCAGTACTCAGGTCATCATGGTCTAATTATACCATTGATGTTTGTACTCACTTTCAACATTTCAAAAGCTCAATGATGATATCAAGCACAATAAATTAGTTACTGGGATGACAACATTGCATTGTTAGGTTTGCATGATTAGGCTGCATTCCTACAAGGTGTTGCATTGGTATTTATAGATTTCTCCAAGGCTGATACAATTTTATGAATGATGTTATTTCTATCATTAACAGATTGAGTACATTTGACATTACCAAAAAGATCATTTACATTTAGATGTGTAGGCATTAGGATATCGTTCAAGCACTATCATATCATTTTCCATTAGGTCATATATTTGCATCATAAAAATCCAAAAACAAAACATTACCATGGCATTTTCTAAGCATTCATTTTCCATTAGGTCATATATTTGCATCATGAAGATCCAGAAACAAAGCATTACCATGGCATTTTCTAAGAATTCATTTTCCATTAGGTCATATATTTGCATTATGAAAATACAAAAGCAAAGCATTGATCATATCATTTTCATCCATATACACATTTAGTCATACATTTGCATTACAAAAAATCCACAAGGAAACATTTTTGTAATTCCTCTCATACATGCATCCATACATTTGCACCGAAAAAATACAAAAACAAAGAGTACCACGCACATCATACATCATAATAAAACACAATCCAAGGGAACTCATAGAATTATGCATTATTATTTAATTTTTCCATCCATCTATTTTTGCATTAATAATATCATCCATTCATCCATTTCATATTTTTCATAACACATTTGCATCAAAAATGTACAAAAGCATATCATTTATCATATTCCATTCACATAATAAGATTCACCACATAGGGCATATAGACATCATAAAAACATCATAGAATCAGGGCACATGTTACATCCATAACATATCATATCATCATCATATAAAACATCACATAACATATATAATAAGAAATCAAATGCATCCATCATGATCAACACACATAAGCACATAGGTCAACCATCATCATCGTTGTATATATATCACAAAATAATGTCAAGTGTATAGGGATATCTGAATATGAAGAGGTACATCATCAAAAATGGCAGTAACTCATTGAGTCTCAATGTATACATGTCCAAAATCACAATAATCATCGAGTGTTGGAGCTATGTAGTGCTCCCCCCAAATGGTGTTGGCATCCCAAGACCAGTACCTCCCCCTACACCCGACAAACCCGCACCAGGATCTCTCTGATCTCCAGGCAATGCTTGTGTAACACCCATGCTAATAGTCCAAGATTGGGACATGTCAGACCGAGACTGGGCAAAGCTCTCTTGCCGCTCTAAAGGAACCACCTCATGATACCGACCTTTATAGAACTCAGCCTCCTATGTGGTGCGGTGAATCTCTCTAAAATAATCTGATGTCCCGACAGCCGTTGTAGCTTGTTGTAGTCTCTTAGTGATGGCCTCAGCCTGCTCCACCCACCGTCTTAGGGCATCCATCTCAACAATCAACATGATAACCTGCCCCTGCATCTATCTGTGCACCTGTACCTGGGCCTGTACCTGTGCAAGTTGGCCCTGCATCTGATGCACCTGTTGCCTAGCAGTATCCCTCTTGGTCATCAGAGTTTGTATCTATCCCTACGCCTGTGAGATTTGTGCCTATATCTATCTCTCCACCTATGTTTGTGCCTACAACTACCCCTAAACCTATGTTAGCTAGCCCTGAAGTGTCTAGACCTGAGCCTGTAAGGCTGCAATATTGCATGCTGCTGCTAAGAAGGAACTTGTATCTATATGCGTTGTTGTGTTGTTGCTACTAAGGATCGCCTCTTACAAGGCACTTTGACATCTAATACTGGATGGGCACCCCCCCATCATCTCCGCCACCACCATCATCACCACCATCATCCCCATCTCTGTCACCCCCATCATCTTCACCTCCTCCATCATCACCACCATCTCCCTCCTCATCTCCACCACCTTTGATCCTCCTCCGTCTAGGTGCTTTGTCCTCATCATCCTCTAGTGTTGGCACTGGCTCCTCAAGCCTCGAGATCCTCAGAAATGGATGCCCACTAAGGTCTGTGAGTCTCCTCTGTCATGTATCCCTCCACAATCTTTAGATGATACTCATTAGAATCAGCATCATAAGATAAGGTGGGCCCCCACTTAGTAGCATCCTACTGTCTCTGTGCATACATAGCCAATCCCTGTGGTATCCCCTACACTCTTTCGTACTATTTGAGTACCCTCATCAATAGGACCTCTCAATAATGAAGCATGTCCATCCAATGAGATATCTAGCTATGCAAACATAGGGCATCTCCAAGTGATCCTCGACCCACTGCTCGCAATCTACATATGGCCGCCATGTCACGGAATCTAAGTCGTCCAATACACATCTCTAATACTCCAATTTTCCCAGCCTATGTTGGAAAATTGGGCTTGCATAACCATAGACATAAGGTCTCCCAATCGGTCGAAACATGTGTCTCTGGGTGTGTCACCACTATATGCTCCCAAGCCCACATTTGTAATAAGGTCACTCCTACAGATAGACTGGCTCCTCCAAGGTAGACTACCTGATGCAAATCATGATATAACTATGCAAGCATGCATGAACCCCAAGCGAAATGGGTCCCAAACTGAATCATCTGCTCTAGTGTCCAACCCCAACTGACGAACAATCCCTTTGCCCTCTTATCAAGACATAGAAAGTCACTGACAAAACCCGTGAGCACAAAAGGCAAAGGGGCATACCTCTCAAACATCTCCTGCCAGGGCATCTCATACTTGCTAATTTGATCATTATGGAATATCTGGTGTAAGGCATGTGTACCACCCTACTTGGTCTGATCATATGTCACAATGTCACCCATCACGAGAATCTGCAAGATCTTGTACACATCCTCTGGCGTCACAGTCATCTCTCTAGTGGCCAGATGAAAAGTGTTGTGGTTGCTATGCCACCTCTCTACTAGTGCGGTCAGTAATCCCTGATTAATCCTAGTTTGGGGCATGCCAATCAACGAAGATAATCTGCATCACTCAATGATATCCCTATCATCCAGTGATAGTTGTGGAATCAATTCCCACATCTGTGGGAATCACTCTCGAGACTGAAGATTACCTAAATCACTCTCCTATCATTATAACACATCACAATCAACATATCAATTATTCAATCAATCAATAAAATCAATAAAACAATCAAATCAACAAAGCAATCAATCATCCTCTCAGTTCAAGTGAGATTTTTGTCAAATCTCGTGAACATCTAGTTTTGATCCTCACCTATCATGAGGTCAAAACAACATCATCATTATTGAATCTCACCTATCACGAGATCAATAAATCATCTAATCTATCAACAACAACAAATCATTGGCTGATGCGATTAAACATCATCTGAATCAAGGAGAAAAACAAACAATCTTCAATTTTGTCCTAGATGCGCTATTACAATGCTTCATTGTGCCAAAAGGTAGATGTTCCACCCAATTGGGTCGATGCGCCATAGTAGTCTTTCATTGCGCCACTATATTCTATGCACCAAAGAATCTCTCAGATGCGCCAAAGAACCTCTTCAATGCGCCACTATTTCTATTAGGTGTGCTAAAACAAAAATCCTATGCGCCATTTCCTCTAACGCGCTATCTAAAATTCTAATGCACTAAAACTTTCAACCTATGTGCTAAAAGGCAGATGCGCCATTACAGATTGTCTATGCGCCAAAAAACCTAGCTCATACGCCAAAACCCTAGGTCTATGTGCTGAAAAATATAATCTATGCACTAAAATAGTATTCGTATGTGCCAAAACTATGAGCAAATAAATTTTGAAATTAAAAATGCAGAAAAAATGATTTGAAATTCACAAGGAAAGTTTTAGAAGTTCATACCAGAGGTCCGTATGCCGCTGGTCGGTTATGTCACCGCACCCGCTTGAATCGATGAGTCTTGTAGGGGATCACCATCTTTGCTCGATTGCTCAAGGTTTCTCTTTCACTCCAAAATTTTTACAATCACAAGTGCACAAATGAATTATTTTTCACTTTTTACATATTAAAAGGGGTAATTAAAGTGTGATTTATGGTGGGATATTTAAAATTTTTCAAGGATCAATTAATCAAATGGCAGCTCATTTCTTCCATATCGGGAGATAAATCACTGGAATATCATCAAAGCAGGAATTTATCATTAACATCATCGAAAATCATCAAAAAATTTCAAAAATCATCAAAAATCTTTAAATCATCTAAAATTCCCTGATTTATCTCCCGAGGGGGCATACATCCATTATCTCTTGAAAATCACCGTTTGGGGCATCATCGAAATTTTTAGCAGCACTGGAAAATTTTTCTTTGAAGAAATGTGTAAACACATCACTTCAAAGAGGGGCAAAATGTATACATCCAAAATTGGTCTGGAGAAAATTAATTAAATACTAGTTATTTAATTAATAAAATCTTTATTTCCTTTACTTATAAATAAATTGCAAAGTTTATTTATATAGTTCATATTTCTTAATTCTTCCTATCTAAACCACTTTCTTCATGATTTAATTAAATAAACAAATTTAACTAATTTGTTTTATTTGATTAATTCCTTATTAAATTTGAATTTTTAATTCATATTTTGTCACATTTCTCCATACTTTTCTAACCTCCTTCCACCTCATCTTCCATCTCACCATGTGTCACATGAAATTAATTATTTCTAATTTCTAAAATGGGAATTTATCCTCAACAATCTTAACAAACTCAGAGACACATGGCTTCTCCTTTCCATTTATTCTCTTCTACACTTGGTAATCTTGTTCTATTAAAGAGGACAACTTCCTTGTTTCTCTCTAACCTCCTCGTTTCTCACCGTTGATCTCTCCAAATTGAATCTTGATCGTCCATTGCTACCAACTCACTTGATGCCTTGGTGAAATCTTTAGAATTTAGCATTTGCTTCCAAGTAGTGTTATAATGGCAATTTCATTTCTAGGAACTTAATTGTTGCATTAGGATTACATCATTTTCATAGCATCTCCATTAGCTTAGCATTTTATCATTGCATCATTTCACATCATTCTGTATACAACAGCATACCATTTAGCATATCATTTAGTTCATCATCCAGCAAATTCATTAAATCATCTAGGTGTAGGCATAGTTCCTACATTCCAGTTTAATGGCTTCTCATTTATTAGGTGTCATCCCAATAATTTAGTGCATACCTAAAATTTGAGAGCACTAATGCAGGATCCTTAAGAATAGAGGAAGATGGAATGGCTTTAAGGAATCGTTTTATCAATTGTTTTTGTTAATTTTGATTTCCTTAATATAATACATTACATCGATTGTGTGTTTTGATTATTCTAATTCACATATTTTCTCAAACATAGTAAGCATCCAAAATTGCATGGGTCAACGTATGAGTCCAAAGATAGTATGGTGGCTCATTTCAAGACCCATATGACGTGTCCATCTCTCCTTATATCCTTTTTTCATCTTGACGGAAGCCTTCATAATGCCTTAGTACCCTGCTATGTGTGTCCTTCACCCTTGTTAGCTACCCTCTAGGATTAGTTTTCCTTCTTTCCTCCTGAATTTGTAATACCATACATTCAACTACATAAGCATTTGGGAGACCTTAAGGTCACTCAGGCAACCCATATTAAGTTGCAAGGCCACTCAAGTGACCTACCCCAATATAAGGGTCAACCACACCCCTAACATGGGAAACACTATCATAATTTGGCAAGCATTTAAGTCTCTTTGTTTTGGCATAATTATTTCCAATTTCCCTTCTAAGCGACAACTTTTCTTAATTGTGGATGTCATGTTTTCTTTCTAGCATTCTTTATATATTTAGCCATATTTTTCCTCTTAATTTTCTCACATCTTTCTCCTATTTAAACTCCCCTTCATTCAAGACACATAGATAGACACACACAAAAAAATATTAAAGATAGAAGCTTTGACCAATTTCAAAGAAGTTATTCCCTACATTAAGAATAGGATAAAAGGATTTAAGCTACCGCTACAGATCTTTGTTAGAAGCTTTGTATCCCTTCCTCTAGGAACTAGAACACCTTTAGAAGATCTTAAGCCTCTCCACAAAGTCCAATCATGAATCCTCATAGTTAGGCTCTAGCCTCACCCACACAAGACATGAATCATTTGAAACTTTATTTCCTCCCAAATAACTCTCAAACTAGATCTTCTCTTTCCATCAAGTAGAGTATCCCAAGGTTGGAAGAGAAGAAGAAACTACTTATTAAGCTAGATCATTTGAGGACTCTTTAGTTTTAAAAGCATTTTCATTTGAAGTTTCATTTGTTTTAGTATTTAGATCACATAAATCTGCTTAAGGATTATAACAATTATTGGTGTTTCTTAGTTAATTTAAAGTTTACTTCCTAACATAGAATTATATTTAAACTTACTTTGCACATGCACTAGAAGTTTATTTTTTAAAAATTCTCAAAAATTAAAAACTTAAAAAAATATAGCATAGGTTGCATGCAAGGTCATATAGAAATAATTAGTTACATATAATTAATTACTTCATAATCAACTTTCAAAAAAAGTAGAATAAATTATTTTATAATGCATTTATATTAATACATTTAGTTAAAATATTTCAACTTTTAAGAGTGCAAAATAAAAGAAATAAGCCCTAAATATTATCATGAAGCATTCAACAAACATTAAACCAATTATCAACCAAATCAAGAATAATTTAAATAAAACAAGCATTTGTCTAAACACACCAAAATTATTCTCTTTCAAGTTGCATACCTCTCACTTGGCATTTCATGCCAAATGTGTCTAGGGATGAAGGAAGATTGGATTAAGGTAGTTTTGGATGAACTTCAAGATGAACTCTTTCTTAGGAAAATATGAGATGAAAATGAACAAAGGTGAATTTAAAAATAATCGCATGCAATATAGTAAGTTCTCTTGATAGAACTCATTAAACTTGTTGAAACTAGAATCATAATAATTATGATATGACAAGTTACAAGATAATACCTAAACACACCAATTATTCCATGTCCAAGCCCACAAATCAACACCATATTCTACCACTAAGTAGTCCTTCCTCAAGAGGTAAGTGAAAGTGACACAACCCCTACTTCAAATGATCATATCGTTATCACTCACCAGTATCCCCTTTCTCATGAAGAGGGTAGCTATTAAACCTATTCTTACTAAACTAGTTTTTTTCCACAAGAATAGGAATAGTTCAATCAATTCCATAAAAAACGGTGCATTGTATGTATCATTCTAGGTCTACCTCATTCACTTTAGAAAGGAGTAAATATAAAATATCACATATTTTGGTGAACTCAACATGAAGAGAAAATCCTTCTAAACAATATATTTTATTTTCATATTTATTTTCACCTTCCTCTCTTGTCATCCCACTTATTTATGATACCCACAATGCCCCCAAATATGTCAAAACTAATAGTATAACAAAAATATGGTACCTTTCATGCAACTATCCATTATCATTCAGTCAACAAGTCTTTGTTGATGCCATGATAACAATTTCAAATAGGTATTGATTATGAGGACACCAACTTGGATTGTAACACAAATTAATCACTTCCAATAATCTAGCTTGGACCTAAGATACAGTGCTTGAACTAGATCTAAATTAAGGTAGAATACATTAAGTGTTTTTTCAATCATAGATTCACTAGTAGGGCCACCCAAATTGACAATGAAGTGATCCATTAAGAAAAATAAAATATACATGAGAAACTAGAGAGACCCTTCATATAACTTTTCCAAACAAAGAAACTAAGGCACAAAAAGGGTCATCAAAATACTTTCTTGAGGAAAGAAACAATGGGGTTAATCAACCTCTACAAATTGAAGAAAATCCACCTTGTAGTGGAGAAACACAAAATATAGGAGAAGCCATGTATGAAGCACTTATAGCCACCCTAGTCCAATAGATCAAGACTCTTGAAGTTGGGGGTGTTGAGCAACCAACACAAAACTCTACTCGAGCAATTGAAAAACCAAGTTCTTCAAAGTGATAGCCTCACACCAACCCTTTTGCTCTAGAGACAATTGAACAAAAGAAAGGGATAGCCTAGCTCCACCTATGTTAACTTCTATGTGTGTAATAAAAGTAATTGAGGTTTTCATGCCTCTCTTACCTCATCATTCAACATGGAAATATTTAATCAATCAAATGGAGTACCTATAATACATAATCAAACTCAAATGATCCCACCCAATTCAAAAAACATAAAAACAACATTGTTTAACCATCCGGTCTTCTTGAGGTACCAAGAACCTAATATACCCTTCCACTAACACAGGGGATTAATCCCTTACAAGACTTGATCATCCTAGGAGGAACAAGCTCCCTAACTCAAGAAAATACAATGGAGTGACCCTATGCGAAGGCATGTTCCCCATGGAAAAGGTTACAATAACTCCCCAACAATGATACCTATCAATGAGATAGAAAATTTAGGGGACTCACAAGACCATGAGGAACAACTTCCATTCACAAATTTCCCTCTAAAAAGGTTTGTGTATCAATAATAATTTACATATTAATAAGTTCACCATGTAACATCAACCATATTGTAATGAGGTTTAAGTTATATTAATACTAATATTAAAATAATCCAATAGCAATACTTATATTCGTAATAAATATTACTCTAATTTGATTATCAATAACTATATCAATATCACATTTATTATTGGAGATAATAAATTCTCAATTGATAATTTTTAGTGGTATTATCACAACTGCCTCTTAGAGGATAATTTTGAAGTCAAATGTCATAGATTGGATGAGGGTGATTAAATGTGAATGGTGGTGTTAATTTATTTGATGATAATAATAGTATAATATAAAACAAGATAATAATATAAGCACATATTATTTCTTTATGTATTATTTATAAATTTGAATGTCTTAATTCCAAATATGCCAACCATAAACTTAATGTCAACATTACTCAAGTAGTGTAATTAGATTCACTATCCAAACAGTTAATACTAGCTCTATTCTTGACATGGTACAATAACCCACATAATCCATTTAAGCCAAATTTAGGTAATTAATAAGTCTAACAATTAACCATTAGAACATTAATCATAAAATATAATACAATAGCTAATAATATCTTACTTACACCTCTTGATTAATGAGCATGCCACTAGGAATTGTTGACAAGGTACCTGAAATAGATCTAAGGTCTAAACTCACATCAAATACTTGCATTAAAGTTAAGATTAAATACCTCACAAAATATTAGCGATTGGTCCTTTCATCAATTGACTTTATTTTATAGAACTTACGTTAATTTAGCTCAAATACTTTATACCCTTTAAAGTCGATTTATTGAAGGTATCGTTATGCTCATTTGTAACTTGATCTTATATCATTTATTTATAACATCTTTTCATAAAATTACTAATCACAACCAAGTAAAGCCACACATAACTATCTTATTTGTATAATGACAAGTATGAAATCTATGCTTACTAGGTCCATTATCACGATGCAGGTAACATAATCTATAAGTAGCAAGTAAATCTACCATAACTATATAAACTCTAGGTCACATACTAGAAAATATCTACATGCACTATGGGGAGTTGACCGGGTGACCTTACAGTAAGATTCCCAGAACCTAAGTAAACTTAACATGTGTAGGACCTAATAGGTGAACTAGTTAGGTAAAACACCTAATTCACACCAACAATGTGATTTATTTTAAAATTATTTTTTTGGAACTTCTTCAAAATAAAAATTAGCCAAAAAAGGAAGAAAAAGAAAAAGAACAAGAACAAGAAAAAGAGAGAAAAGAACAAGGAAAAAATAGAACAAGACCAAGAACAAGAGAAATAAGAAGAACGAGAACAAGAAGTAGTAGAAGAAGAAGAAAAATAAAGAAAAATTAGGATTGAGGACAAATATTTTGTAAAGAGGGGGGCAATTTTATGCCCCTAACACTATAATGTGTATTATGTTATGAGTAGTCAGCTTGTGTCTACCTTGAATCTTTTTTTTTTTTTTTTTGGTCGGTACAAAGATATAGTATTATTAATAAAAGAAACAAAAAGAATACAATGCCTGTAACAGGATATCCCTATGTGATAAGCACCCACTGCTCTAGCCATACTATCGGCGAGCACTAACCAGGCAAACAAAAAACCACCAAACCCGTATTACAAACAGAGAAAACACCACAAAGAGGCTTTTCATGAGAAGCTAACAACTACGCTGATACCAGAAGCAACTGTTTACAGCGCTCATTGCACTAACAAGCAGAAACCAACAAACCCACACCATAGTCTTACCCCACCAAACCGATAATGCAAGACACCATCGCTACCAACAAATACACCCCAAAAACAAAGAAGCACCAGAGTTTTGAAAGCATAACATTCTTCCCGAGATTTCCAAAAAAAATAAAAACCATACCAAGGAGGCACTACCAGCCAAAAAACCACATACAAAACTCAGCAAGGGATAGTTATCTAGCGTTCCTTCCTCTTTTGCCACGGCCCCTGCCTCTGAAGCGTCTTCGCCTTGCTGAGCTACTTGGTTGGCCATTATTCCTTCGTCGCTCTTCTTCATCTTGTTGTCGTAGAACAAACTTTAAATGCTCCCACGCCGTGAAGATTGAGATCTTATACTCCTCCCTATCCACACGTTTCCTCCATCTCACAAATGGTAGTAACCTCTCCTCCGTCGCTTCATCCATGTCTTCTATACCTTCAGAAACATCATAACCTTGCCCTGGGACTGCCCATTCCACCAAAGAATCCATTTTCCCCAACAGTTCTTCATCAAAAAGAGAACTCATCACCCATTTGATTATCTCAACCTCTTCATTCAATTCCATTCCATTCCCCAAGCAAATAGCATCGAGGCAATGTCCGTATTCAGACGACCACGATGAGTTGCTTCCATGAAGTGCGGTCCCAGAGTTTCCAAAACCGCTTCAATTATCTCATCCTGCGGGTTCTTTAGCAAATACCACAGCCTAAATTTTGAAACAAGACCGAAGAACCCCTATTGTTGTAATTTTGTGTCGAATCCATACATAGCTTCCATTTTTACAGCTTCACCCGCACTTCAACACATAGCCCACCGCCAAGAAAAACCAGACAAAAACCGAAAGGAGAACCGAACAAAGCTTGTGTAAAACAGACAAAGCTTTTGTAAGACACCTCAAATTGATTTAAACGTCCTTCCTCTGACTCGAAATTCAACTTGCGCCACCCCCACCAAAGCACGTACCAGAATAACATTAATTTCCTGTCCTTACCATCATAGAAAACCTCAGGCAGAGCTTGCAAATGCCGGCGTTGAGCCATTATCGATGCAAAAACAAACGCACACTCCTCACCACCATTAAAACGCACTGCCAATGATAAATACCTTGTACCTTCAAGATATCGCATCCTTATTTGATGTACATAATAAATCAATACACCAACACTACAGATGACAACTTGCCACGGCCGAAACCTTAACACCAGAGCAAAAACACGGGACAAGAAAGATAAACCGAAAATTACTCCACGTGGCGGAAGTCCTCCCATCTTAACTCTCCAGTTTCTGCAAAAGAGATTGCCCACTTGGACAAAGAGTCAGCTTCACAATTACCCGAACGCCGAATATGACTAATTTCGAAGTGATCAAAGGATTTTAAAGCATTTATAATGGCACTAACAATTACTTGTAAATGCCAAGCCAGAGCTCCCCCATTTACAATTGCCTGAACAATAACCTGAGAATCGCCTTCCAGATGTAAGTTTTTAATTCCCAAAAAGAGAGCTAATTCAACAGCCAGGAGGGCTGCTTTTGCCTCCGCCAAATTATTAGAGCCAGCTTCCAACTTTCGAGCCCCAAGGGCTATTAAATTTCCTTGACTATCTCGGATAATCGCCCCTGCACTAGAAGGGCCAGGGTTGCCTTTTGCAGCTCCATCAAAGTTAGCCTTAAACCAGCCTTCCTTCGGTTTTTCCCAAACAACCCTCTCCAGAGAAACCTGAGAAGCAATTTGCTCCACTTTCATATTCCCGAAGTGGATCTTGAGACCCGGCCACATTCTTTGAATTCTGCTATCTTCTCCTGTAAAGGAGAGTTTTCGATGTTGTGAACAAGAAACCGCAGCATTTACCACTTCCGTAATAGCTAAATCAATTATGTTTTTGATTCTTGGGACATACTCCTTCTTATCCTCAAAAATTCTTCTATTCCGTTCCTTCCATAGTTCCCAGATCACTATAGATGGGCTTACAACCCAAACACTCGAGAAGAAAGAAGCACCCTTGATCACCGGCCACCCTTCAAAAACACCTTTCAACGAGTTTTGCCAAGGGCCATGCCACCCAAGTTTTAAATGGAGATCATCCCAACATGAAACAGCTATTTTGCAATGTAGAAGCAGATGGTCAATTGATTCTTCAGCTTCATCACAAAGGACACACTTCGTTGGCCCAGCAAAACCCAAACGTTTCCTTCTTTCCCCAGAGAGTATTCGACCCTTTACTGCCAACCAAGCAAAAGTACCAGCTTTGGGTAAACAATCCTTGATCCAACATAAATTTTTTGCCCAAAAGACTTCCTCCATACCAGAGTCCAAGAGTTGATACCCTATTTTAACTGAGTAGTTCCCGTTTAGAGAACCACACCAAACCACTCTATCAGCACTATTAGAAAGGAGAATTTGACGTCCCTTCAGGAAGTCCTTCATTTTCTGAATTTGAACAGCCGATAATTTAGCACAATCAACATCTTTCCAGACCCATTCCAGCCCCAAAGGTCCCTCTTTGAGAGCTAAATAGTTACAAACTTTATCACCCCATTTTTGGAGAAAAAAATCCCTTAACTCCTGAGCCCCTTCAGCTTCCTTCAGAATTGGGAGCCCATTCCAAGAATCGTCCCAGAATTTTGCTTGATGTCCATTACCTATTTGCCAAGTAAGGTGATCAACAATCACAGGTCTACAATCCAAAATGAAGTTCCAAATTGCCGATCCTTTTACAGGATTTTGAATGGTGAAAATCCAAATATCTTCCATTGAATCTAAGTACTTAGCCTTTAGAATTTTCACCCATAAGAGATGCGGGTTTGTGTAGATGCTCCAGACAAGTTTTGCACCTAAAGCTTCATTCATCACATTCCAATTTCTCAGACCAGCCCCTCCTTTCTCTTTAGGGTTACATATTTTTTCCCATGCAAGCAAAGGGATTTTATCAAACTCATTAGCTCCATTCCAAAAGAACCTATGCATGCGCTGGCCAATTGACTTCACCACCTTCTTCGGAATCTTCAAACACATCATAGAGAAAACAGGGATTGCAGAAATAACACTTTTTAACAGGAGCAAATGCCCAGCAGCTGTTAACCATTTGCTCTTCCAGCTACTCATCCTATTTAAGCAGCTGTCAACTAAGTCCTTCCAAATATCAGCTTTGTTCGATCCCCCAAACAGGGGGATACCTAAAAACTTACTAGGAAGGGAACCCACACGCATTCCTAATATTCTACAGATTTCTACCTATTTTGCAATGGGAACATGGAAAAAGAAAACTTCAGATTTACGCCAGTTAATACATTGACCAGAGGCTTTCCCATAAGCATTAAGAGAAGTTTTTATAACCCGAGCCTCTCTAAAAGAGGCATCGCCCATTAGAAAAGTATCATCAGCAAATTGAAGATGAGTAATCGGATCTAACCCATCCGCGACACCAATGCCTTTCCATTGCCCACAATTTCTTTTCTTGATAATCAGTCTTCCCAAAGATTCAGCCAACAAAATAAACAAAAATGGAGAGATTGGGTCTCCCTGTCTGATACCTTTACTAGACTCAAAAAAACCTTGAGGACTCCCATTTAAAAGGACAGAGAAATGGGGAGTGTTGATACAACTCTGTATCCAGGCCACCCAACTACTGCTAAAGCCAAACCTTTCCAAGACTTTTAACAGGAAACTCCTATTCACCTCATCGTAAGCCCTTCTGATATCTAGTTTTACCATAAACTTTTCCACTTTCGCTAACCTTACCGAGTGAATAGCCTCATGAACAACTATGACACCTTCAAAAATGGATCTGTTTGGAGAAAACCCACTCTATTCTGCCGAAATCACTGAAGGTAACACCTTTTTCAATCTGTTCGCTATCACTTTGGAGATAATTTTGTATAAAGTATTACAAAGGGAGATTGGGCGAAAATCCTCAAAGGTCTTCAATTCATTCCTTTTAGGGACCAGTGCAATAAACGTGTTATTCAGATCCTTTAACACAAAACCCCTACTCCTAGATTCTTCCACCACTTCCCATAAATCTTAAGCCAAAATTTTCCAAAATTTTTGGAAGAAAAGGGCTGGGAAGCCATCCGGTCCAGGAGCCTTGTCACCCCCAGCCCAAAAACAGCTTTTTTAACTTCTTTCAAAGACACCTTTTCCATTAGCATAACGTTCTGTTCATCAGATACTAGTTTTGGTAAGTTTTCCAGCAACTCCCAATCGGTATCTACCAGTTCCCTGTCTTCCTTGCAAAGACCCGAGAAAAACTGCACAGCTTCTTTGGCTATAAGAGACTCCTCAGTCAGGGAAACACCTTCACTATCCTTGATTTCAAAAATCTTATTACTGTTCCTTCGAACCTTAACAAAATTATGAAAAAACTTAGTATTTTTGTCCCCTTCTTTAAGCCAAGTTTCCCTTGATTTCTGTTTCCAAAAGACCTCCTCAAGAGCAAGTATCTCTGAATAGGATTTATTTAGAGTTTTTTCAAGTTCAAAGTCTTCTTCTGACATCCCTTTCTCAATCACTCTAGCATGAAGAGTTTTTAAATCCTCCTCCATTCTTAACTTCTCAGAAAAAATATTTTTAAAAGACTCCCTATTCCACTTTTTTAACTGATCTTTCAAAAATTGAAGTTTTTTAACAAAGGTAAAAGCTTTGTGTTCCAATCTTACCGGGGCATTTCTCCACCAATCTGCAATAAGCTCCTCAAAACCATCCGCCCGTAGCCACATTGCTTCAAATTTAAAAGGACAACGGGCTGGTTTTGAATCCTCTTGAATTCTCAGGCTTATTGGATAGTGATCCGAGCTTGTAATGGGGGTTACCTCCGCCTCACATAACCAGTGCTGATCCGCCCACTCCCTAGCTAAAAAGAAACGGTCCAATTTTTCGGCAATGTTCAGAAAGCCATTACGCCTGTTTGTCCAAGTGAAAGCCCCATTTCTGAATGGAAGTTCTAAAAGCCCATTATGCATTACAAAGTTACTAAAATCCTTCTGACTTTGGCTAGCCCAGCAGACACCGCCCATCTTATCGGACGGCTGAAGGATAGCATTAAAATCACCCCCAATAAGAAAAATCCTATCTTTTTCAGAGTTCAAAACCACGGAGAGCTCCTGCCATAACTGAAGTTTTTGTTGATTACCTGTGGGGCCATAAACGTTGAGAATGTCAAAACAAGCACCAAGCTGTTTTGAAATCACACTAACCCATTGCCAATTTCGATCTTGCCTTACCACTCTAACATCTACAAGTGATTCATCCCACAAAAGGCCAAGACCGCCCGAAGCCCCTGTGGCCCCGGATAGGAAACCTTTCCATTTGCTAAAACATTTTAGAAAACAAGCAAAATCCTGTTCCTTTATTTTTGTTTCTTGAAGCATAGCTATACTCGGTCTCGTTTGATCAAAACACCGCTTGATCAAACGTATTTTGTCAGGGGCATTGCAGCCCCTGACATTCCACGATAGGATTTTCATGGCTGCCGGGAAAAGGCATAGCCTTTTCCCGATCTCAGTTTACTCTGGCCTGCCGCATTCCCCGCTATCTCCAGGCGCATCTTGTTTGTTTTTGGACCACGCCTTCTCTTCTCACCAACCTTGACTTTTTTGAGCTGGGCTGAAGTTTGGTCTAACGACCTTTTCTCTACTAACCCAACTTGATCAGAAAACCCCAAAAGATCTTCCCCTTCCTCCTCTGAGTCGGAGACTGAGCCAGAACCTGATCTTTCCAGAGATCACCCACTGTCTTTCACCCCTTCAAAGGCACTATCTAGGTTTCGAATAGGAGATATTGGGATGTCTTTAAAAGAAATTCTGTATGAGTCATTTTGGGAGTCCCCAGTCTCATGAGAAACTTCCTTTAACTGCTCCTTGTTGATTATGGACTCAATGGGTTGCGGACAAACCCCTTCTTGAAAAACTGCGTTATCAAAACCTTTACCTTTCAAAGACAACTGATCCTGACTCTTCCTCGGTTCATCCCCAAATTTTGAGGAGTGAGACTTTGAAAAACCTTCTTTTTCTGGGACTGGCGCTTTTTATGGTTTTATTTGGTGTTGTCAAGGTTAACTCCAACTCTGAGCCCTCCTCAGAAGAGTTGGACGTACACATCCTCAGATTCGAGGAAATTTTTTCCTGAGAATCCCGACTGCATTCTGAAAAGTGATTCAAAGCAATTTCCTGACTGATACTCAGACCCCATTCCTCTGAAAGTCTTTCGAAACCATAACTTGACCTCTCCGATAGGGCTTCCAAAAAGCCCCATTCCTTAGAATCACGCCATCTTTCAGCATCCACAGCTTCTGTTAGAGCAATCACCTCCTCCGCAGGTAGATCTTGGACAACCCCTTTTCCTTTTACAGCCCGCATTCCCAAAGCCCCTGTTACTTCAGGAACTACCAGATTTCCACCCGACTTGCTATAATCCTCTATTACCAGATTCTGGCACCACATTCCTTTAGTCGATTTCAACTCCATCATTTTCGGTAAGGGGTGAACTATCTGCCTAAGAATGCAAACATGAGGATACATACTACAATCGGCTTTTTCCACCGCTATTTCCGATCTTACAAAAAGACCCAGTTTGTTACCAATATTTCTTAGGGTTTCCTGATCCCAGTATTCTTGCGGTAGATTTTTTAGGCTAACCCAAACTTCAGATTCCTCAGATTTTGCCTTATTCGGGTCAAAATTTGGGGTCCAGTTCAAAATGTATAGGCTTCGACCATCCATGGAAAAGGGACCACTCCTTAGAATCCATTCTTTGTCACGATCTGTTTGACACACCACCAGATAAAAGCCATTTTCCATCGTTTTTACATCACATCCTTTGCCCCAGTTCGTATCACACCATTATTTCATTTTGGAAAGTGTTGGCCAATGGCCACCCCAGTGAACAAAAATAGCACACGCTTTGAATGTGCTAACTGAGTCATTCCACTCATTATTATCTATCAAAAGGGTCACCATTGTTGTGTGCAATTTTTTTTTTTTGAGACTGGCTTGACTCACCCTTCTCAGGATGGATCTTTGGGTGCCAGAATTTCTTTTCCAGCGATCTAAAATCCACTCGCCCCTTCTGGTACATTGAGTGAAACCTTTCACCACTCACCTTTCCTCCCACGTTCGGATAGGAGCTACTCCCAGAACCACCATAACTAAAAAACTGCTTACCCGGAGCCTGCCAAGCCTTTGTGGATCCATTTTGCCTCCCTGCGATGCTGGTACCTCCTCTTTGCCTCCTATTGAAAGGCCAGCGGGCTTGGCTGCCCTCATAAAACAAACCCTGATGCCTGTGAAAACCCTTGTTCCTCCACCGCTCCGCCATCAAGATATTCAAATATCTTAAAGGCACTATGTCTACCTTGAATCTTAAATAAGTTACATAATCATTTTTATACTCATATATATTTATTTAGGTTATCCTATGAGTTATACTTAAGTATTTAAGTAAAACTAGGTGGTATCCAAGGAATAAGTATCAAGTATATATAGGAGATATAGGTTAGTTATTATCATCATGTTTAGTATTGTGTTCTTATTGAATAATATTGGATGTATCCCCCTCAAAGTGGATTAGGACTTCCCCCCCCTTGAAGTGGTATTATATTATCAAGTATTTGTAGCAAATTTTATATTATATCTTCTATAGTTAAAGTTTTTTCATTACACCATGTATAATAATATAAATCCTCAAAAATATGAGAAGAAGAAAACTTGTAAGAAAAAATTACTCCCAAGAGAGGATAAAGAGAGAATGATGAATGAATTTGAAAGTTTCTTATGTACCTTGATCCTCAAACTATACTATTACTAAAGTTTATCTATATGAGTAAGTACCATGAAGATTCTAGAACACTAACCATAATGAATGACTCTTAGTTTGAGATGTGATCTGATGTGAATCAAATGCAAGATTCAAGATCATTTACCATAGGCTCTCAATTTTAAAAGTGAACTAATGTGAATCAATTATGCACCACAAGAAAGATGTGGTGAAGAGATAAGTAGAGGATATGGATGTAACTTGTGATCTTTTATCATCATGGAGGTAGGATCATAGTGCATGTCATTCAACTACGTCCTATATTGAAGAGACATTAGAATCTTATGAATGAAGACCCATGATGAAAATTTATTATAGTTCATGATTATAAAATGCCCATGTATAAGCCCCCAAAAGAAAAGTGCATAATATGATAGCACTTTATAATTAGTACTATTATATTTTCCACTTTCCAAACTAGCAAAGTGGTCTTGATATTAGTGTATTACAAATACCAAAAATAGGCCATATATGAACTATACTTTTTATAAAAAATGAGATAAATCATGCTACACTAAAGAAAATTACATAAAAAATTATGTCTGTTAAAAAAACTTCACCCGAAAATGATACCAAATGAGCCCAAAAAATCCCTAGAAGTTCCCAAAATGTGAACTTATCAATATCACTTAAGAGAATAGTTTCTAGTAGAAATAAACACCAAAATAAAGTATTGTGAAGCCAACAAAAGATTAGCCCAAATAAAAAATGCTAAAAGATAGAGTTATTTTGACCCAAAATGGAGCCTCTAAAGTTTAGCTACCAAAATTAAAATTGCATTAGAGAGGGGTCTATTTTTTAATTGGTGATGTCAAAAATTTATCTAATGTTGTCAATAATTCATAGCAACAAAAAATCTACACATAGGTGTAGAGAATATGATACTATGAATGTATGGATGAATAGTGCAAGGCCAAAATAATTCAACTTCCTCTAGACTATGAACTCAAAAAATGATAATTATATAGAAATATGGGTTCTTGGGTCACTTGGATGCAATGGTAGGGTTTACTTAGCCTCAAAATTCCCCTAAAAATGAGTAGTCCACTAGATTCAATGATGAAACTCTTTTGAGAAATTAATCTTCTAAATCACCAATTTTGATGAAATAAAAGTTAATATTTACTTTTTCAATCCTTTTGAATGCTATGGCGAGATTAAAAATGATCTATCAAGCTCCAAAATTCACTTGTAATAAAAACTAGAAATAAAATCCCCCTAATAATTTGATATAATTACTCTCCTACAAAACTTTAATTGAAACCTATATTTCTCAAATGACACGAATCAACTAAAGACACAAAAAAGATCTAATACTATGTAGGATTTAACAAATAAATAAATAAAATCCTAGATCTAGGTTACTATAGAAGACTATAAAAGCTAGATGTAAACCTATATAAATTGTGTAGAATATAAATGTCAGCTAAATCCAACATTGAGAATATGGAAATATCAATATGGAATTTACTATTCAAGGATAGGAAAGAGCTATAATATATAACTTTATATTTTCTAAATATAATGAGGATAATCATAAGGCATAAAACTAAAAAATAAGGGATTTCTTTAACTAAGTTTTCAAATATGAGAAGATAAGGATAATTAAAATTCCATGAATGGAGGAAATTACATGCACTCATTTATCATATCCTACCAAAAGAAAAATAAATTACCTAAGTAAACTTAAAAAATAAGGTGTAATTAAATAATTACACCAACAAATATAATAATCAAATTTATTTGTGTTTAAATTATCTCTATAATTTGATTGCTTACATCGGGGAATCTATTATTTCTAGATACACATTTTTTGTGTATGCATTTAATTGAATGTTTGTAAAAAATACAAAATATATGAAGTATCCAATATGAATAAGGTATTATTAAGAATGCTTCATTATATAGAGGATGGTCATGGGATGACATTTGATGGTTTAAGTACAATTTTCAAATTAAATTTAAAAATGATATTTTAAAATTAAAACTCTAAAATAGAAAATTAGAAAATAAAAACATTTTAATGTAAAATTCTTATTTTTTAAATTAAAAAAAAGTGTGTCAGCATGCCAATTATTACTAAACAAACATCAAAAGTATAAATAAAATCAAATTTAAAAATAAAGTTTAATTTAATATTTTTTTGTATTATATATAAGGAGAACAAGATACAGAGTTTTGGGGAGCAGTACTACTGCTTACCCATACATTATCCAAAATATTACATCAACATATTATTGCAATATCATAATTGAAAGCTATCACCTAGTACTCGAGGGGCCTACTAAACATTTGCTCCATACCAAAAACTATCCCATATTGTTGCTAACCATTCTGAAGCTTGCACCTGCTATACCATACTACTGTCCACAAAAACCAATCCATCTTTTAGGCAAAAGGTGCTCACTGTCCCAAAAACCTTGTTTTCCCACATCTACTAACCATTATGAAGCTTGCACCTACTATACCTGTCCACAAAAACCAATCCATCTTTTAGGCAAAAAGTATCCATTGTCCCAAAAACCTTGTTGTCCCATGCTATCCAAGACGCTATTGTCACAATCACCCTATCAAGTGGTTGATCCCTCACTCTCAGCTGGGTTTTTCATCCCAAGGAGTGCCTCAGCTGTCTCAATCTCTTCTCTGGTGAAGTCCTCAGGTCTAAGGATGGGTGGAGGGTCCTCCTTCCCTGCTTCTTTGGTCACTTTGTCATTGAAGTATTTTTGAAAAATCTCCAAAGCCTGTAAGAAATTTTTTGTAGTTGGCTGCCCTGTTTTCCATGTATGCCCCAACCTGACTTCCTGTAACCTGATCTGAATGATGCCATCCTCTAATAGCTTGAGGAACTTGAAATTTGACACTCACTGTCATGGTGACCTACAAGGAAATGTTATATAAGGTGAGTCTTCTTGAAGACTCGGTAAGTGCCCTCAAATTACCATTAAATTTTTCATCATTTCGAGTTTTCCAGATATGCCACAAAATTTCAGTAGATACACAAGACCAAAACAAAGATTGTTCTTTACCAAAATTATTGCTTCTGAATAGAAGAACCCTATCCAATCTTATTTTATCATCCTTGGTCCATATATCTAGCTTATTACAGAAAAAATTCTAGATTTCTTTTGCAAATAAACAATAAAAAAAGATATGATAAATTATTTCTGGAACCCTGCACATTCTACAAATTTCAATGTCAATAGGACTTATCTTGTAGGGTAGCTTGTGAAATATCAACAACCATCTGAAGCAGGCCTTCTTTGGTTCAATTGTTTTGACCTAGTTGTTTGAGAGGATTTTGGTCCATTCATCATTGTTTAAGTTAACTTTCCACTTATTATTCAAGTACTCAAAGGTCCCTTGCTGCTTAGTGAGAGTGCTATAGATTTTTTTTGCATTTAATTTGGTGATATTGGTTCCATTTACCAATTGAAACTTGTTGCACTGCTTAATGTTTCCTTTGGTGTTTACCGACCAATTCATACCACTATAAGCTTCTCTTATGATGGAGTAGGTCCTCTATTGAGTATCGGTGATAAGAAATTCATTCTTTAGCTAGTTCCATTATTTTAGTTCTCCATCCTTCAAGATATTTGAGAAGCTTTTGATGCCTTTATAATTCCAACTCTTAGCTGAGCAACCCTACAAGAGCACCAAAGGCTTCTCTTTATGCTTAAGGTTCCACCAAATGGACCTATGGGAGTATAGAGTGTTACCCTAGTAGAACTGAGTGTTATAGATAAATTTTTTGACCTGCTCCCATGCCTTCCAAATGCTCCTAAACACCATTGAGCCTTCTAGGGAAATAGAATAGTGACAACTACGAAGGTCACTGAGGGGGAGATCTTTCCAACATTTCTTACCATTTTTGGGAGTTTCCCTTTGAATGTTATTTCTAATCAACACTTTCCATGGTTCATTACCAATCAGGGATTTGAAAATCCACTTGGCAACCAATGTTATGCCCTAGAAATTTAGGTCTTTTAGACCAAGTCCACCTTTTGCTTTGCTTACATAGAAATAGAGCCAACCCCAATTGACCACATGCCTTTTCTTCTTACCCTTTCCATCATACTAGAAAAAGCTACTAATCCTTTTTTCTATCTCTTCCACTTGATAGCTGTTAAACAACCACACTTAGGCAAAGTAGAGATTGTAAGATGAAAGAATTTTCTGGAAAATTTGGATTCTCCCAACCAATGAGAGATACTATATATTTCATTTCTCTATTTTTTTCTCAATCTTGATTTTGATCCAATTCCACATCTCTTTTAAATTAGGACAAACTACAAATGGTATTCCCAAATACCATACTTGCTTGTGTGGTCCTCCCCATTGAATTCCGACTTTATTTTCCCACTCTGGAGGTTTTTCCTACCACCCAAGGAGAATAGATTTTGAAAGGGAGACATTTTCCCTCGAGGCATCACAAAAAATATTGAGCTTGCTCATCAAATTGGAAATGTTTCCTTCCTCCAACAAGGGGAATAAGGTTGTATCATCAACAAACTGCACATTCAATAACACTTCCTTGTTAGGAAGTGTAATACCTCTAACCTTTGGTGAGAGCACATTGGATCTGAGTACATAGTAGAGGGAATCAAAGTAACCACAAACAAGGCAGGGGCTAGAGGTCAACCTTGTTTGATTGACCTTTCTAGAGTGAACTCCTTTGTTAGGGATCCATTCATGTCCACCTGGTCCACAACATCTCTAAACAAGGTGGATACCATGTTGTAGAAAGCTTGAGGGAAACCAAATGCTTCAAGGGTAAGCCTGATAAAGGGCCATTCAACCCTGTCATATGCCTTAAGAAAATAGAGGAAACACCGCAAACACACAACAGAACAACAAACAACACTTGGTCGACAAATAACCAAGAGAGACAAAATAATCATAACAACAACAATCCTGAGACAAAGAAGACTAACCACCCATTCCTGTACCAAAACTAGGAGACACAAATTACTTAGGACAGACAATAGTCCAAGGTCAAGGACTGAGAAACCACAAAGGCCTTGAGCCACAAAACAACCCATAACACAACAAGCCCTTAAGGTTTTCTAAACCAACCAGGACACAAACCCCTACAACAGTTGGACTACAACAAACCTTCTACTCATCAAAATTCACCAACCTATAATACAACATGCAACAGAGAAACATTCTTCAAATTGAGCCAACTAGCTAGACACCAACCCTAAAACCGCCTCAAAAGGATGGGGCTCCCCTCTATAGGAGAGGAAGAAGTTGGGACCAAAACTACCAAAGAAACCTCCCTTCAGAGCAATAATGCTCCACCTCAATAGGAACCTGCAAAGGAGAGAAGCGCTTCCCACCAATCCTACATACACCATCTCCACCTCAATAGGAGAGGGATCCACCTTAATAGGAGCAATATTCACCTCAATAGAATACAACGAATGTAGAAAAAGGTAGCAAACAATAACTCCAAAGAACAGGGAACCACCTCCTCCCATGGTATCTAGATGAAAGAAACAATATGAAGGAAAAAAACAACCTCCCAATCAACACCAAAAACAACCCAAAACACCGAATAAAAATCACCTTCTTCTTTAGACAGAGCATTATCCTCCACAAGGGGTAACCAATAACCCAAGGGAATCCCCACAAACAAGAGACCCACTACCAGCCACAAAGGAATGTGGCCAAACCCAACCACATTAGGGTAGCAAGTACCAGAGAGAGAAGGCAACACCAAAACCGGGCAGAGCTCCCTTCCCCCACCACACATGGTCACCAAAATAACAACTTCCACCATCCAAGAAATCTTCCTGAAGCACAAAACCCAACCCAACAAGGTAGGGTAGGTTCTCCTAAACCACCAAAGACACCAAGGAGCTAACAAGATAGTTCCCATCGAACTCCTCCACCAAGGGAGGTCAACCATTTGCAGCTTCACATAATCATGGGACCAACACTCCAAAGGAGCTTCAACAATAGTTCTGATAGGAACCAAGACAACCCTCACAATAGGAAAAGTAGCCCAAAAAAACAACCAACTCCAAAATACCTAGGCCCAAATAGTCAAACTCAAAGCCACCAAAGAGTGAGTAAGAACAACATAACAACTTACACGAAGCAAGCAGAGCAACATACACAAAGATCTACTTCTCAACCACAAGTAGCAGAGCAGCTTACACAAAGTAAGCAAAGCCTAGGGAAAACCCAAAGAAAACATCACACCAAATCCATAAACCACAAGAACACGCCTTCTGCAAAGAAGAGCAGCCCAAACCACCCTAGTACAACATAAGTAAAAATGTGAGACCAACCCAACAATGCCACCAACCCACAAAGGCATGAGAAGGGATGAAACAACCCCCAGCCACGCCACAAGGGAAGAAACAACCCCCAACCATGCCACAAGGGAAGGAACAGGGGATTCGAGCAACAACCAATCCACTGGACCAAACCACACCCAACCACTAACAAAGTGAGTGAGCCAAGGATAGTCAAATTCACATTCAGTGAGAAGCCCCAACCAAGAGGCACACCACCTACTAAATTATGTTGTCATATGATTCTTGTTGTATTTTTGGTGGCAATAGTGGTTATTTGATATAATCTAAACTATGTAATTGTTGTTTTATATCTAATACAAAAAAAAGAGGCACAACGCATGAGCAAAACAAAGGAAAAAGGAGTAGATCAAGGAGAAGGCCAGGAGAACCTTCCCCAAACACACTCCAGTGAACCAAGTCGGCCAACGACCAGGACAACCATGATATCCACAAAGGGCTTCTCAGTGAGCTCCCACACCATGGTAGAAACCAACAAAGCAGTCTCCTTAGAAACACGCACAAGCAAAGGTCTGACCAATTGAGGAGACTCCTTCCAACTGAGAAAAAACAAAGATATGACAAATGCAAAGCTGTCCACTACCTCAAATAGAATGAATCCACCAAGCATAGAGCCACCTAATGCAAACAAATTTAGCATTCCAGAATAGGAAAACCCAACATAATCAACAAAGCCACAATAGCCCATAATGAATTACAGAGAACTCTCAGTGATTAGCAAAATATTCCAAATCCCAGAGCGCCAAGCAACAAACAACAACCCCCGATTAGGATCACCATCATCCTCTGAAACCCCAGTGTCGAATCCCTTAGGAAAATTCAAAATGCCCACTCCAGGGCGTTTCCCACTCGATGACGCAACCATATTCCCCTTCCAAAAGCTTTGTTATTGACCCATATTGGAAGGATTTTCCTATGAATTTAAACTATTCCATCATTTACATTGAAAAATAACATGATTTCTCTATAAGTTACATTTTTTTATATGTTGTTTGTTAAATTATAAAATTTTATAAAAATAATTGACCAAGGTCTTTATATTATTATGAATATCAAATGGTTGATGTTTGATCCAATACCAAGGATGCATAATAGATATGACTTCAATGAGTTCATCTTGAGAAAATCCTCTAATTTATGAGGAAATGTATATGGAAGTATCCTATAATGTATCATTATAGATTTAAAAATTTTATCAAAAAAATTCCTTGTAATAGGTTCTTCTCTGGTAGTGCTCCTCGCCCCATTTAAAGCATCATTTTCTTAAAACACTTACAATAATGGTCTATTATAACATAGACCAAACTCAGGGAACACTTCTCCATACTTCCACATGGCTAATAATACCTAATGTGCATAGTGATAGAGTACACTATCAATATCTAAATTCTACACTTCTCAAATGAGAGGGAACCTCCTTAAATATATGAGAAAGGGTGGCATAATACCTCAACGGGAATTAGTCAACACCTATTCAAAATAACCATTCATAAATAACTAATAATCTAATAGTATTAGACTATAATTATTTCAAATGGGCTATACTTCTAAGTAAAGCCTATAATATAGAAGACTTAATAACCTTATATTAGAACATTATATAAATGTTATAAGAGTATGACCTCTAATAACATAATATTCTAACATTCCCCCTTAATGTTAATAAGGGGCATCGAATGTCAATTTCTGTAAAAGAAAAAATGAAGTATCCCAATAATGTGGGTCTTCTTTTACAGCGATAAACGAGGACACAAATATATGCCAAAATAAAGACCATCTATTCCAGACTACAAGAAAGCCACTTTTTCATAATTTATAATCCAATTTTTTTAAAAATGATGCTATATATGAGGTCTTATAAATATTTTTATTGGATCTCGAGCCTCCTCAAATCAACCTCACCTTATGTTCATTACATAGTGCTCATAAGACTTCATACAATGCTTTTATAAGTGGAAGATTTATATAGAGAATAACTTTAATAGATTTCCATAGGAATTATACATCTAGGATTTAGCCACTAATTGGTGGCATTGAAATGCACACTCCCCCTCAATGGAATCACCTAAGACCAAGAATTTATTTGAATTTGGAGCATATAATACCTAGATGTCTTATATTATGCCTGTTAGGTCTTACATCTAGGATTTATCCATGAGGCAGTGTCATGCACACTCCCCCTCAATGAAATTACCTAAGGGTAATCATTGCATAGAGGATTTAATAAGTGATGGCTAAGATTCAAAAACATTTCTTCTTGATCATAGTACACACTAGATATTTAGATGAATAGAATAAGAGACAACTTTTATGATGAAATTTTGCTTGAGTGAGGTTCCCATGATCTTCAATGTTTTTTTCTCTCTTTGGAAATGAGATTCTTTGGGAAGAGTAAAATATCTATAGTTATCATATATTAAGGTGGTAATTTTACAAGTATCTAGTTGAAGCTTTTCCATAAATCTTAAAAGCCATGTTGATTCTTTAAGAGTAACATTTGTATTTTGGGCTTTGATTAAAAAAACTAGAAGATAACTTTCTTAAATGTATTACACCATCCATGTAAGAGAAAGTGCACCATTTTTTTTAAATACATAGTTGTTGGTGTAAATAGGTGTTTTCCTATATAAGTTTTGTTTATATTGTTAAGTCCACTTAGGTCCTAGGAAGGAATCTTTATAGTTAATCAATAGTTGTCACTTATCTTTTCTAGTTGGTATTTATTTAATGCTTGTGTCCTAGGTTGTTATGACTTAGTTGTCTCATGTGTTAATATTAAGATACTTATCATGATCTTGTCTAATCCTATTCCTCACCTTGACTATATAAGCAAGACATCATATGTACATTGCCATATTCAATGTGGCTACTATTTTGGTATTCTTGTATCCTTATGTAAGAGTTGGTATAAAATAACGCTACACCATGCAAGATTGGATGAAGATTATAGCCACCCAAGATCTAGGCACTTCATGAAAGCACAAGAGAGATCAATATGTAATTCTCAAGATTGCAATGGAATTCACTCCAATAGTTGTGTATGATTTACATATGAGACCACCTGGTTATATAGCCAAGGTGAGACACAAGATTAAACAGGATTATGACAAGTGTCTTAATCCTATGACATGTGACAACTTATCACAACTACCTAGGACACATGTGTTACAAGTCAAAAGATAAGATAACAACTAATGACAACTAACACCTTCTAGAAAGATTCCTTCCTAGGACTTAAGTACACTTAACATGTAAATAAGTCCCCTAAGTCCTCTAGTAATGAATTAGCTAGGTACAAGACTTTATTTACACCAACACCCCACCTTAAGTGCAACTTAGGGAGTAGTTGATTATTATGCAAATGACACAAAGATGGGTCTTGGCTACTAGGCCATGTTAGGTACCCATGTTCAATGCAAATGCAATCTCTCACAAACAAAGAAAAGGAGAAAACCTAGTGGGACAAAAATCCTCCCTAAAAGAGAGATGAAAAACAACAAAATGCTCTCAAATAAGAATGATAAGGATAAAACCCCATTTGAGGAAAAAGTCCCCCCATAAAAGAGAAGTAAAAGAGAGAGGATGCAACCCCCTCAATGTTGAGTCTCCTGTAATGATGGTAGAAGCTTGACATTGAATGTTGATGATGATAAAAAAGTGTTGAACATTGTTCCTCCCCTTAGGAAGAAATAAAACCAAGATGATATGCAGGATGTGTGATGTCTCTAAAGAATGCTCAAGTGTCTCCATGTCGATTCCAAAAGATGTCACACTCCAAACAATAATTTTAGGCCACATTGCTAAAGAAGACAATCCAAAATCTCCTAGAAACAATTGTAGAACACAATCAAAAGACAAGGATACCTCCTCTGAAGACAAATAAGCCTCCTCCAAATGTTGTCCAAAATAATCCACATTCACGTCAAACTACAAAGGATGATCATGTAGAGAATGAACAAGAGCGTCATAGCGTTCCCTCACAACAACTAAAGAAGGATCATCTCCATCAAAAAGAAGATGAATTTCATCAATGAAGTCTCCCAAATCTGAAATGTGGGACTCAAAAAAAAAACCAACAATGTATGTCAAGTACTCATCCCAAGTAGCCATCTATGAAAGATGATGTATGTCCTACTGCACTAAATCACAAGGAACCAAAACTATGGCAACACAAGCATCCTCAGGTACAATAATAGATGAAGGAGATGGAATATCAACACCTGTCACAAGATCCTCAGTAGATGAAACAATACCAAGATTCAAATGACCATACTAAATCTCCTCAAAATTGTCCACACTAGATGCCTCAATGTGAACATCTATTGAATCATCAAGAGAAAAATGTGAGAAGGTGTAGACTCAAGATTGGTGATCAACCTCCCCAATTGCAACTATATCTCTACTATGCAAATCCTGAATTATGACAAAATCTGGTGCGAACTCAACACTCTTGCCTGCTCCACCATGTGTGATCTGATAGATATAAAGGATATTGGTTGACAATGAAGGCACACAAAGAACATCACTGAATGCTCCATCATCCATGTCAATAGATCCCTTCCCACAAACACACATATAGGTGTTGTTATCCATCAGGATGGGTGGTGATGAACAAGTCTCAAATGAAGAGAACATTCTCTTGGATGAATCCATGTGATGTGATGCTCCTAAATCAAGTATCCACCTCTCTAACTTAGAATCTACAATTGCAACAAGTGCTTTCGCCTTATGTCTATTGGTCTTTTCTAAAGAAGAAGAAGATGAAACCTTTAATGATGAAGACTCATTGATTTGATGCTTCTTAAGAAGATGCTTCAACTCATCAATTTGTTTTGAATAATATTGATGTTCATCATGCCCTGATTTCTTGCAATATGCACATGTAGGCTTCTCCTTCTTTGATGACTCTCCTTTTGAGGGAGAGGATTCTAATTCTTTATGTGGCTTATTCTTTTTCTTCTTTTGCTTCTTATCATGATTCCCTAATTCTTTCTATACCTTTAACTCACTAGCCAACAATGCTTGTGACTTGGAAGACTTGATTAGAACCACGTTCATTAACTTAGATTCCTCTTGAATTAGGATATTTGCAAAGTCATCAAACTTATGATTAACATATGATTCTCCCATATAAATTCGATGGGTATGAAAGCCAAAAATAAATACTAAATACTTAGGACCAAGCTACACATTCAGAATCAATTGTAAATCCTCCTCATCCATATTACAATCTTTCAATTGTGTTCTTAATTGCTTAACTTTTGAGATGTAGTCTTGGAAGTGGTCAAAAAATTTAGAATCAAGATTCATCAAATCATCTTCAATCTGATATCCCTTAATCTTATATGTTTTACCATATGATTTTTCAAAAGCATCCCAAGCCTCTTTAGGTATTTTGCATGATTCAACATGAAATTGTAAATCAAATGAGACTAATGAACATATGCATCCAAGTGTTTTCTCACAATCAAGCTCTCATTTTTCCAATTCTTTAGGATCAATAGGTTGAGGAATGGTTTCCTTTAGATATCCTATTATACCTTTCATCATGACATAGATAGCCTATTATACCTTTCTCCATGTAGCATAATTATGTGGAGTTAGGAGTTCAATTTGAGATTTCCCCATTGCAAGAACACAAACCAAACAAAAGAAATCAATCAACCACTGCAAGATTACCCCCCAAATTACTC
The DNA here is from genome assembly GCA_007258455.2 of Sequoia sempervirens. Lineage (NCBI taxonomy): Eukaryota > Viridiplantae > Streptophyta > Pinopsida > Cupressales > Cupressaceae > Sequoia > Sequoia sempervirens. The sequence continues at coordinate 118,457,035 of VDFB02000363.1, read as the reverse complement.
GATCAAGAAACCTCCCAAGAAAATATGACTTGTGGAACTTTATACTTAGTGTGATTACATGTGCCACTTTCCAAAAACAACAAAGTGGACTTGATATTAGCACATACAAATTGCCAAATTTGGACACAAGCTCAAAGTGAAAAAATTTACAAGGAATGAGATCAATATGATCACACCATTGGAAAGTACACGAAAAAATATGCACTTTCAAAAAAAAATCACCCAAAAATGTTACTGTAGGAGCAAGAATGAAGCCTCAAAAGTTTTGAAAATGAGAGCAACTCAGCAACACCTATGATAATCTGTAATTTCTAGAAAAAACCATGTACCAAAATCAAAATTTGATTACACCACTACGAATAGCATGGAATTCTACCAAAAATAAAATAAAATTGCTCAAGAAAAGGTCATATGAGCAAGTTATGGGCCTTTGAAGTTCGCCTTCGAAACCAAAAACTTCAACGGAGAGGGGGATCCAATTTTTCAAATGCACACTGATGTCATTACTGATGCAATGATGACATCAACAAATCACTCAAATAAATTTGACAGCTAAACACCCATCACAAAAATGTTCGCCCCTGATTGGAATATTCTCTCTTCCACGAGCTAAAAATTGATGGGTTTGAAGTCGTCATACCACAGGTTGGAATATTTTTCAAAATAAAAAAGGAATCTTCAATGAATATTCTTTCAGAATATTCTTTGATCAGTGGCTTTACCGACGACCTACTAGTTTACAAAAAAATGTCATTGGTTAATTTTATATTGCCAGTTTTTTTGACCAGTCACTAGCACGAGAGTTGGTGGAATCTGCAGGACCTATAGGACTGCCTGGCATTGCCACGTGGCATGCTCTACGTTGCCTATGGTACCGCCTAGTTGTAGGTACTCTGCAATTTGTAGAGTTTTTTTATGTTTTTTATTTTTCAAATAATTTTTTTTCAAATAATTTAATTGACACTATTTTTGAGAAATTTTGCAAAAAAATCTTAAACAAAAAATGCCGAAGAATAAAAAAATATTTTTTTCTCAGAAAATTTGTACCACCTATATTAATGACACGAGTTGGGGGGTTGTACAGCCCCTTGGGCAAATTTTTTTTGCCTTGGTAGACAACTTCTCATATTTAGACGTTTTGACAGTCGATCGTAGGATTTTTGGCCCTTTTAGACGCGATGGAAGGGTCAGTTTTTACCCAAAATGCTCCAAAATTGTAGCTATATTCTAGATTTGGCAACCACTCTTCAACTTCAAACCCTCATAGATCTGGCCTCATATGCCCGATTTGGACAAAAGAAAAGGAAAAACTGACTTTCTTGAACCCTCTGAACTCAATGGTGAGCTCAGATTTGCACGAACAAGCTCCAATTTGAACTTGCAATAAAAGACCACAAAGAAGAACCCCCTAAAATCTAGTATTTCTATCAAGTTTTTCTAATTCTCTAGAATATCATTTGATGCAAGAGAAGAGCATACTCAACTTTTCAAGATTTATCAAGATCTCTTAATAAAGACTGTAGCGTAGAAAAAAGTAACCCTTTTTCACACTTAATTTGGGAATGAATAATTAATAACTAAATGGACTAAATGGTGCCTTATTTAGGGTTTTGTAAAGTGCATCTTTACACTTTCACACTAATATATGGCTGTATTAATTAATTGAGTTTAATTGGCCCCTTTAGTTCAAATTCAAGACTAATTAATTATATTTTTTGAGGGATAAAACCCAACACTCTTAAATAATATTACACAACACTTAATTTTACAAGGAATGTGTCCTAGTCTAGTGACCTAGGACCCATTCGCCACCTAGCAAATGGGTCATCACTAGGTACTAGGACCCCCTTTTTGCATATCATTTCATATTTCCCAAAGTGTGTCCTAGTTAAGTATGTTAGGACCCATTCAACCTATGGCTAATGGGTCCTCACTTAACTTAGGACCCCCCCTTGGGATATGTTTTTGGTGGTATTTTGATGATTTCAAATCCTAGATCTGATGTCGGCTTGTGTTATTTGAATTTTGCGAATTAATAATAAGTTATCTATAAATAACCTTGTATTTCACATAGTTTAATCAAAAATTTTCAAGAGAGCATCCTAATACTTTGACAAGAGAATTTCTAAGGCATTCAAGGGCAGATTATTAAAGTTTATTGCAGCAATCAGAGATCATATCATCATGTCAAAGTCATGCATGTTGTTGAGCTAATGTGATGATGTAGCATTGGTGATCAAGTTCAAGTATTCAAAGCCATTATCTTATGACAAGTTCATGATCAAGATCTACTCTCATTGAGGCCATTTCATGTTAAGTTTCAAATTTGCAATCCAAGGTTCAATTGAGGATTGGTGAGTTGTGGCATTACATTGTTCATGTTCATCATTCATTTTATGGATTTTTTAAATTCAAGGTTTAATTACCAAAATGGGGTTTGACCAAGGCAAACCCCTATTCCCTAACAAAACAACATTTTTCTTCTCTCTTGATGCGCGATTGTAGGTTTTAGATTGAAGATCAATTAGAGAGAAAAAGTTGCAAAATTTGTCAAAGTTGTAAAAGTTGTCACCTTTCTTGCAAGATCACAGAAAGTATTCTACAAAATTTATTTTTGACTTTCGGGAGCTGAACACCTAGGATTTGGGAGTGTAGACATTAAAGAACAAAACCTAGAAACTAATTTTCTAGAACCCTAGTAGGGACCCATTTTCCACTAGGTGAATGAGTCCTCAATGAGGCCTGAAAAAAGCACTTTTTGCAATAGGTACACATCATTTTACCATCTTAAAACCTACCTTTTTACTATTATATTAGTTAGGTTTGGGTGATCCCACAATAGTGGTTTACAATTTTTGGCCAAACTAGACACTGAAATTATTATTTTTAACTAAATATTCATATTTGGGCACCTATAGCGGCTAAACCGTGAAGAATTTGAAGATGATGCAAACTAGAGTCTCATCACATTTTCTCTGTAGATTCTAAAAATATTTTTTTCAAAATTTTTGGAATCAAATTGCACTTCTTTTTCCATCTCCCACGAAAACTAATTTTTTTCAAAAAATAACATTTTTAAAAAGTGACGCACACCGTATAACGCATAACTTTTTTTGAATTTAGATTAAGTAACTCTGATATCTAGTGCTTCCACTTGGTTAGATAGTTTTTTATTGAATATTTTTTCTTTAATCAAGTTTGAAGTCAAATAATTCCAATTGGGACATAGCTTGTTGTATAACATAACTTTTTTGTGTATATAAAATTTTTTTTTTTGTTGGACCAAGGATTCATTATCTGGTGCACTCATATTTTTCAATTTTTTTTTTGATAATCTGCTATTTTTCCACATGTGCAGAACAAAGACCTTCATTTTCGATGAAAAACCTATGTTTAATAAAACTAAAAAAACAAATACATAATAAAACCAAAACATATTAAAACTATATTCATTGGATAGATCATTTTTGAGGACTACCTGATTCCAGTTAGGTTTGTGAAGATTCATCCATTTTCATCCTCAACCTGAGCTCCGAAGTGCCAAAATTTAGGGTTTTTTATGTGTCTCAGGGGGGGATGGGGAATAAGGGGGGTTCGCTCGAACCCCCCTTTTATAAGGGGTTTTGTTGCCTTTTTTGGCGAGAAAGCATTAAAAGGGTTCGCCCGAACCCAGGTTCTAGCGAACCCCTAATGGGTTCGGTCGAACCAATAGGTTCGTACAAACCCCTAAAATCAAGTTTTTTTCCATGCATTCATTTTTTGTGAGTTTTCCTTCCTCACTTCAATTGTAAACCACTATTGTGGCTTCACCCGTTTGTTTTTTTATATTCATCTATGCATAATTGAATGAAATAACTAGTGAAAAGGAGAGGTTAAAATTTTGGGGTTCATCCCCCCTCTCTCCCATTTTCTTATTTTTCAATTGGTCAACCTAATGTCTTGAGAATTATAGTTTTATGATTTTGGAGTCTTTTTTCATCTTAGATTAGATCTTGCATTCATTTGCATTGAATTAGATCTCATTTAGGGTGTCCTAATTTGCATTCAAATTTGCATCTCATCTAGGGTTTTAGGATTGCATTGTTTGCATTCTTTAAAATTTGAAAAATACAAAAAAATCAATCATCTTGCATATCATTTAGATCATATAAACTTGCATTTGAAAATTGAAACAAAATTGCATATCAAACTAGGTCTTTTAATTCATCATTTTGTCACATTTTCAACTTGTATTACACATTGCATTTATAGAAAATTAAACCTAAAACTTACTATAGGAGACTTGAATCTAAAAATCATTAGAAAAGACTTGAAAATTTGTAAAAATCAGTTTCAAAACCCTAATATAGGACCTATTTTCCCTAGGGATAATGAGTCCTTGATCAGGTCTTGATTTGCATTTCTGGAAATTAAAAACTTATGTTTTGTGCTTTTGTTTGTTGTTATCAGATCTTAGTTTCAATTTCTTGATTTTTTGTTTCATTCATTTCATTAGATCTAGCTTAATTTGATAAATTTAGTGCATTGTTTGATTTAAAAATCGTATTTACAACATTTCATTTTTACATTGTTGCATAGTGTAATCAACAAATTACCTTGATTAAGTCTGAAAATCTGACAATGGACAAGTGTTTTAGCAATTTATGGAAGTATTTGTTCTCCTTGGTTGACGTTTCAAGTTGTGTTTCTGGCCACAATCCTAATGCAATTGAACCTACTCATGCTCACCCAACTTCTAATGAGTTTCTTCATGAAGTTGACATCAAAGATGATGTTAGCATGAATGAATTCATCAATGATTGCCTAACAATCTTGAGAATAATGCATCCTTATATCCTTCCATGAAACAACCAACACAACTTGAGATGTTTGTTCTTTTACATCCTGAAATTGAGTCACAAACTAAGCCTAAACCTTCAACAATGAGTGAACCTAGTTCCTCTAATCACACTTATCCATCTTATGTTAACAAAGTGACCAACAGTCTTATCAACCTTGAAGAGACTTATGGCCAAGGCTTTAATATTTTAACCAACCAAGGATGTGACATAACTAATGAACATGAAATTCATAAACTCTTAGAGAAAAATCCTATTGAACAAACAAAAGGGATATGATATCAAGATCCTCCTCCTGACATAAGTGTCCTCCTTCCTAAAGAACAACCAATGTCTCATTAGAATGATAGGATCATCTTAGGTCTTGCTTCTCAACATCCACCTCAACAAATTGGTGAATCAAGCAAGAAACAAAAGCCTTATAAATTGAAGAAACTCTAATTTCCATGTCCATTGTCTGAAAATGAAAGAATCTTACACATGCTTCTAAATCAAGGACTTATAACATTACCACCCATTAAAGGAAATCCAAATCCAAATCCTAAGAACACAAACATGTCTCGTTGTCGATACCATTGAATTATTGGACATAGTACTGATGAGTTTCATGCTTTAAAAAGAATATTTAAGAAGTTTGATATTATAAAAATAATCCCTTAAAGCATGCATTTTTCTCCTTGCCATGTAATAGTTATAGGATCTTAGTATTCTCACTATTACATGTTATACATTCATTGTAAATCACTTTCTTTATCGCAAGGAGCTCATTCTCATCACCTATCTTGGCTCATCCTTGTCCTGCACTTAGTGGGGGCAAGGGGTTAGTTAGCCTTGTCCTAGTTTTGGTATGTGATGTTGTCCTTTTCACTAGTTTTCCACCTTCCGTATATACTGATCGAGATTGGGATGCGAACTACCTGTTATAGGTTGACTTGCATGTGCCTTACTAGTCCTTTGCATTTTTCTTCTTTTTCATATTTCTTTATGTGATTGCATGTGCATAATGTGATCCCCATGCTATCTCATTTGATGTATCTCTCTCTCTTTTTGTGCATTCCTCTATATGTACCTATATTCTTCTATATGTCGTAGACATTTTATCCTTTATCATTTGTCTTGTGTTTTCCTTTTTGGGATGATGCAAGGCGTTTAGATATTTAGGTCTCTTCCATGTTGACTCGAAGGATTTTTCTTTTTTTTTCACTCTCTTTGTGTCATTCTTCTAGTTCTATGAGTATTTTGGGAATGATGATATTTTCGAGCTCTACAATGACATTGTAGCAAAGATATACGGACCCTGGATCCATAGATCCCTTTTGTATTTTTGGGGGCAACCCCTCCTTCCTTTTTCATGATGTAGCTCTATTTTGGGAACAAATGACTTGGTGTAGGGATTTTAAGTAAGCTCTCATGTCTTGGGATGGAATATTGGCTACTTTAAAGCAATTTCTCACAACAATGGTGTTAGCAACCGCTTTAAAGTGGGGGCATACATCAATAACATCTTTCGACATTTTGCATATTTCATGGTGTGATTGTCTTTTTCTTGTGATGTGTCCTTTTCTTAGTGGTGTCATTAGTTTTGATGTCCTCCAAGAGTGCAATATTTCTAAGCGTACAAATTTACCTTAGTGGCTTGATGTGAAGCGAGACACCCATAAGTGGTAATCTGTTACTCTTGATTTGTCCTCTCTTGGAGACATTAGGCATGATGATCCTTAAGAAGAAGACCTTACATGAATGAAGCAAAATCCCTTTGAACAAAAACCTTTACTAAACACTAATGTTCATAAGTGTTTGGCGTAACACAACTTGTTGACCTTATGAAGCTCAAACACAACCCTAATTCAAGGCCACCTAGCATAACACACCTTGCTTGCCTACAGAGCCTTGCCATGTGCATTCGTGCTTAGCATAATGCAACTTGTTAAACATGGACATGAATGTGAGTGGCACCCTATTGGACTAGTTATCATAGGGATAGCTTTGGTATGGTAAGTACAGTGAGAGCCGACACACTAGCATGAATTTCTCACTAAGCCACCTTCCTAGAGAGATACTCACCTAGTGGACGGCCTGAGGTTCCACTACCCCTGAGTGAGTGCAAAATTAATAGTCTAGATGTGTTCCACATCATGTTGGATGGTCTAGGCTTGATCTTTTCTTGGTCTTTGATAGTGAATGATTGCGTATCTTTTCATTGCTACATACATAAGTCTCTTGAATGTTTATTTTAGTGTGAGTTTGACATGGGGTCATACTCTCACTAAAGTGGGGGGAAAATGTAGTGTAGAAAAAAGTAACCCTTTTTCATAATTAATTTAGGAAGGAATAATTAATAGCTAAATGGACTTAATGGTGCCTTATTTAGGGTGTTGTAAAGTGTATCTTTACACTTTCACACTAATCTATGGCTTTATTAATTAATTGAGGTTAATTGGCCCCTCTAATTCAAATCCAAGCCTAATTAATTATATTTTTCGAGGGATAAAACCTGACACTCTTAAATAATATTATGCAACACTTAATTTTACAAGGAATGTGTCCTATATTAGTGACCTAAGACCCATTTTCCATCTGGCGAATGGGTCCTCACTAGGTCCTAGGACCCCCTTTTTGCGTATCATTTCATATTTCCCAAAGTGTGTCCTAGTTAAGCATGCTAGAACCATTCACCCTATGGTGAATGGGTCCTCACTTAACTTAGGACCCCCCCTTGGGATATGTTTTTGGTGATATTTTGATGATTTCAAATCCTAGATCTGATGTCAGCTTGTGTTATTTGAATTTTGTGAATTAATAATAAGTTATCTATAAATACAAGGTTATTTCACATAGTTTCATCTAAGATTTTCAAGAGAGCATCCTAATGCTTTCAAAGAGCATTCAAGAGCATTTCTAAGGCATTCAAGGGTAGATTATTAAAGTTTATTATATAAATCAAAGATCATATCATCATGTCAAAGTCATGAATGTTTTTGAGCTAATGTGATGATGTAGCATTCATGATCAAGTTCAAGTATTCAAAGCAATTATCTTATGTCAAGTTCAAGATCAAGATCTACTCTCATTGAGGCTATTTCATGCTAAGTTTCAAATTTGCAATCCAAGGTTCAATTGAGGATTGGTGAGTTGTGGCATTAAATTGTTCATTCATCATTCCTTTTATGCATTGTTTCAATTCAAGTTTTAATTACCAAAACAGGGTTTGACCAAGGCAAACCCCTATTCCCTAACAAAACAACATTTTTCTTTCTCCCTTGATGTGTGATTGCAGGTTTTAGATTGAAGATCTTAATTGGAGAGAAAAGTTGTCAAAGTTGAAAAGTTGTCAAAGTTTTCGTCTTTCTTGCAAGATCATGGAAAGTATTATACATAATTTATTTTTGATTTTCAGGAGATAAACACCTAGGATTTGGGAGTGCAAACATTGAAGAACAGAACCCAGAAACTGATTTTCCAAAACCCTAGCAGGGACCCATTTTCCACTAGGCGAATGAGTCCTTAATGAGGCCCGAAAAGCACCTTTTGCAATAGGTACACAAAATTTTACCATCTTAAAACCTACCTTTTTACTATTATATTAGTTAGGTTTATTTTCTAATACTCATTTATGCATAATTGAATGAAATAACTAGTGAAAAGGAGAGGTTAACATGTTTGGGTTCATCCCCTCTCTCTCCCCTTTTCCTATGTTTCAAAGAATAACAAGAAGCAATCCCACAAGCTCTAATACCATGTAAGAGTTGGTATAGAATAACTAGATACACCATGCAATATTGGCTAAAGATTATAGCCAACCAAGATCTAGGAACTTCATGAAAGCACAAGAGAGATCAATATGCAATGCTCAAGATTGCAATGGAATTCACTCCAATAGTTATGTATGATTTACATATGAGACCACCTGGTTATATAGCCAAGGTGAGACACAAGATTAAATAGGATTATGACAAGTGTCTTAATCCCATGACATGTGACAACTTATCACAACTACCTAGGAGACATGTGTTACAAGTCAAAATATCTAAGATAACAACTAATGACAACTAACACCTAGAAATATTCCTTCCTAGGACTTAAGTAAACTTAACATGTAAATAAGTCCCTTAATTCTTTGAGTAATTAATTAACTAGGTACAAGACTTTATTTACACCAAAACCTTAATCATAGCATGATATTTCTGCCATCTCTATTGTGGAAGTTATTTTGTTTTGCAGGTGATCCTGGGGTGCTAGGGAGTTCACCATAAACTCCTACATGGTATTAGAGCTTTAGTGCTACAAAATTCTTCCCAGATTTGAGGGACCAATCTTGGTGTGAAATTTTTGATGGGTGTAAGTTGGGGTCTTGAGAATCTCACCGTTGAATCCAGGGTGTTAGAGAAAGTCAGGTTTGGATTTTTTTTTTTTAGTTTTTTTCATATATTGATCGATCTACAAGGGTTTGAAAGAAGGGTTTCAATTACTAGATTTGAGGGGTAGCTAATTTTTTGGAGCAATTTGGGTGAAAATTGACCTTTTCATTGCATCTGAGAGGCTCAAGAACCTAAGGATCAACTACCAAATCGTCACAATCTGAGACTTTCAATCAGAGGGTGAGGCAAAAAAATTAGGTCGTATGGTCATACAAATCCGTACAACCTGAGCAGTTGTTAGATCTACACAAAGTCAACATATTATATTTTTCATAGGGCATATACCTCTACTTGTGTCATCCTATACCTTTTTCTTTTGTGGGTTCGACACTAGTATTTTTAACTGGTACTTCAACTGACAGTTGGTAAAATTTATATTTATTATCATTATTGTTTATTTTATAAAAAAATTGGTTTTAAAATATTCATTGACTATTTTATCTTTTTGTTGCGAACCATATAATTTTACCACTAAAACACATGGTTTTATGGGTTGTATAGCCCATGGCCATGCCTTAGCAGGGGAGCTAAGCCTCAGGCAGTGTGGCCTCCACTTGTTGTCCCTGCTCTACTAGCCTATATCGACATCATCATCGATGGGCGGTATTATTTTTTGAAAAAACCCTGCATAGTGTCCACAGTCGTATGCTGGACTGCATTTTAGCCCGAAAGGGCTATCTGTTTATGTCATTTTATTCTGCAGGTGGCCTCATATAGACCTTTTTTTGTTTTTCTATAACTTGCAATGTAGGAGATGAAATTTTTTGAACGAGATATCATCAAAAATCTAGTTTTGTCAATTTTGCGGTGGTGTAGGTTATTTTGTCATATTTTGCTATTTTGTGGCATTTGTCACTGGCTGAAGTCATATCTCCATTTTTGGCTCTTGAGCTCATAAATTTTTACCATGATCTCATATTTTCATGATTCTTGTGACATTGGAAAGGTATTGAGGATCTCTATTACCATCCATGCACTTTTCTTGTATCTATCTGAAGTTTATTGTTATTTTAGTTTTTCCCCAAAGGGTGTTCTAAAGATTACTTGGATGTTTTGATAGTTGGGATGGTGCAATTTTGATCTTTGCACTTTATTTCAGTTCTAGATCATTTTTCAATCAATTTTTGCTTCATAGATTCCAAGGTTGTTTCACTTGGAGAGTTTTCTAGTGTTCCTTGGCATCAGGTCTGTTGTTGCTTTTATCATGATTTTGACTTCAGTCCTTGAGTGACTCTAATATGGTTTCTAGAAAAAATAATTATATTTAATTTGCTTGCCTTGATTAAGGATTCTGAGGTTACTCCACAAGTATGCTTCAAGTGCTTCTTTGTAGCAGGTTATCTCATTATTGGGGGGGGGGCTGAATGGTCTCTTCTTTGTCTCTCTTATGGGGGGTCTTTTTCCTTGAATGGTGTTTTGTATTCTCATTTTTTATGGAGAGCATTATTGTATTTCATCTCTTTTGGGGAGGATTTTTTCCTATTGGGTTTTTTTCTTTTCTCCATTTGTGAGATATTGCATTTGTATTTGTACATGGGTACCTAACATAGCCTCGTAGCTGGGACCCATCTTTGTGTCATTTGCATAAGTACTCCCTAAGATGTACTTAAGGGGGGGTGTTGGTGTAAATAGGATTTTTACCTAGATAGGTCCTATTTACATTGTTAAGTCCACTTAGGTCTTAGGAAGGAATCTTTCTAGTTAAGCATTAGTTTTCACTTATCTTATCTAGTTGGCATTTATTTAATGCTTGTGTCCTAGGTTGTTATGACTTAGTTTTCTCATGTGATAAGATTAAGACACTTGTCATGATATTGTCTAATCATATTCCTCACCTTGCCTATATAAGAAAGGCATCATATGTACATTGCCATATTCAATGTGGCTGCTATTTTGGCATTCTTGCATCCTTAATCATAGCATGATATTTTTTCCATCTCTCTTGTGGAAGTTATTTTGTCTTGCAAGTGATCCTAGGGTGTTGAGGAGTTCAACATAAAATCCTACATGGTATTAGAGCTTTAGTGCTATAGAATTTTTCCCAGATCTAAGGGACCAATCTTTGTGTGAAATTTTTGCTAGGTGTATGTTAAGGTCTTGAGAACCTCACCTTTGAATGTAGGGTGTTAGAGAAAGGAAAAATTGGTTTTTATTTCATCAATTTTCATCATATATTGATCGATAGATACAAGGGTTTGAAGGAAGGGTTTCAGTTACCAAATCCAGGGGTAGCTGATTTTTTAGAGTAGTTTGGGAAAAAATCGACCTCTTTATTGCATCCAAAAGGCTTGAGAACCTAAGGATTGACTACCAAATCGTTGAAATCTGAGACTTTCAGTCGAAGGGTGAGGAAATTTTTTTTAGGCCATATGGCTATACAAATCCATACGTGGGTGTACAACCAAAGCAATCGTTAGATCTATGCAGAGTCAACATATTCTATTTTTCATAGGGCATATACCTCTACTTGTGTCATCCTGTACCTTTGTCTTTTGCAACTTTGGCGCTATTATTTTTAGCCCATACTTCAACTAGCAGTTGGTATGGTTTATATTTATTATCGAAAATGTTTATTTTATAAAAAAATTGGTTTTAAAAAATTTGTCAACTATTTTAAATTTTTGTTGCTGACCATATAATTTCATCATTGAAGTGCCTACTTTTATGGACTGTATAGCCCGTGGCCTCACCTTAACGGGGGGGATAATCCCTGTAAGGAAAGAAGAGGTGCGGAAAACACTTTCCTAATGTCAAAACCACAGGGAAGAATGCAATGCAGGGCTTTTAATTTTCAAATTACAATCTAATTAAGACACACATGAAAGATTTACATAGATAGAGCAAAAAACTCAAAGAAAACTGAACAACAAATTTACGTGGGAAACCCTTTCGGGAAAAAACCCACCACACCAAGTTGAATCTCTTTGTATTACAGTAACAACAATTACATACAATCAGAAAAACAATTCTCTGATATTTCACAGTAGCTGCAACATTCACTGTTCAAATTCTCTCAGAAAAGCTCTCAACAAATTCGATAAACTCATCATCGTCTCAAATTAGAATCGATCTACTTTTATTCTATTCACCTTCTGATTTTGTATTTTGTGCATCCTTATCCGCCAGATCTCCATTGAAGAAAGTTTCCATGCTGTTTTAGATTTTTCCCTGCAAGCTGCTCAGTTCCAGTGTCACAACAATTACAAAAAATCCAACCATCATCAGTTTGAAAACTGCTTCCGCTGATTGGTCTAGCAGGATGCCGCATAGGATGGTCTCATGGTCAACAATGTTCAACTTTGTTGGCATATCGGTGAGACACTCACAGTGTCTCCCTGATGCCACAAATTTTCTCTATCGGTATCAGCTTTAAGTCTCTAGCAGTCGACAAGACAACAAAGAAGTTATACCAAAACCATCGATGTCCATTTTGTTCCTATCGGCAAAGGTTTCCCTTATCGGCAAGACTCATATCGAATGCACAAGTCAGTGATCAGACATTCCATCGACAAGAAATTTTGTTCTCGCCAAGACCTCATGTCGAGTTCACAAGTCACACCAATGAGATTTCCATTCGACGTGACATTCGCTTTTCGGAGAGACTCATATCGAAGTCTTCAGTCATAGCGATGAGTTAGTCCATTCGGCAAGACATACTGATCTCGCCAAGACTTTTTGCCGACAACCTTATGTTACTCTGAAGCCTTTCACCTATCGGCAAGACCCCATGGTTTCGGTGAGACGTCATACCAAAACAAAGCTTCCACCAAAAGTCACACTATCGCCAAGACTCGTGTCTATCGCCGTGACCTTTCTCCGAGCTCCCTAAGTCTTACCTAAGACTTATTGTCGGCAAGACTCAAGAATTTTGCCAAGACTTCTTAGCGAAGTCTTTTGTCATCACGAAGACCATGTGGCATCGCCCGTCGGCGTGACCTAACCAAGTCGCTAGGACTTCCCAGCGAAGAACTCTCGTTGGTGTGACCAAGCTGCATCGTTGAGACATCTCCCCGCGACCTCTGTGTTACCCCAATAGCTTTAAGCTATTGGTGAGACATCCACCAATCGTTGGGACCTCTCCCCGACACCTGAGTTAGCCCGATAAGATCACACTGTCGCTCGAAGAAATCCATTCACCAAAAGGTCATGCCAAAAGCACAAAGTCACAGCGATAGACTTTGTCGGCAAGACTTCAACCCTGTCACAACGATAGGATCATTTCAAAGAGCTTCATAACTGTTAGTCGCCCAGACATGAACAATGTCATAGCGAATTTTCCCTTTAGGAGTTCCATGTCAGTAAGGATTGAGGCACATATTCCAACAAGCTCCCACTTGACGAAGATCTTACTGACACCTCCAGAGTAAAAACAAACTACTGAAAAACATGGGCCAAGAGGCCCAACAAATTGGCACACCACCTGAACTTGTCTGTGCTCACAGGATTCGTTAATGCATTTGCAACATTCTCCAGAGTATCCACTTTCTCCAAGGAGACCTTCCCAACCTCCACCATATCTCATACAAAATGATACTGTACATCTATATGTTTCATCCTGGCATGGAAAGTAGGATTCTTTTCCAAACATATAGCACTCTGGCTGTCACAGTAGATAGTAATATTTTCTGCATCAAAGCCAATGTTAGAACAAAAATGTTTTAACCGGATTGCTTCTTTATATGCATGTGTGGTTGCCATGTATTCTGCCTCTGTAGTAGACAAAGTGACTACAGCCTATCGCTTGCTCATCCAACTCACTGCACCACCATTCATCATGAAAATATATCCACTGGTGGATCTTCTGCTGTCAATGTCCCCTGCCCAATCAAAGTCCACATAACCTCGAATATTGAGAGTTCTCTGTGATTCAACCAAGTTACCTTGGCAACACAAAGCATAGTCGGAAGTGCCCTTCAGATATCTAAACACTCTCTTCACAACATCCCAATGTGTTCTTCCAGGATTAGCCATAAACCGACTAAGAACTCCCACTGCTTGGCAATGTCTGGCCTTGTACAGACCATTGCATACATAAGACTGCCAACTGCACTTGCATAAGGCATACTGGTCATGTCCTCCATCTCAGAAGAAGATTTTGGAAAATCCTCAATAGATAGCTTCATTCCCTGTGTAACTGGAACAACTAGCTATTTGCACTCAGTCATACAAAATCTCTCTAGAACAGTCATGATATACTTATTCTGACTGAGCCAAAGTTTTCTATTCTTTTTGTCCCTAGTTATTTCCATTCCCAGAATATACCCTGCTGCACCAAGATCTTTCATTTCGAACTTTGCAGACAACTGGGACTTAAGATCAGAAATCATTAGCTTACTATTGCCTATAAACAACATATCATCAACATATAGAGCAATAATAAGAACTTGATCACTTTCAGCTTTGTAATACACACAGTGATCACATTTTGATCTTACAAATCCCAATGACAAGACAAAAGTGTCAAACTTTTGGTACCACATTCTAGGGGATTGTTTTAAACCATACAAAGATTTCTTTAACTTGTATACCAGTCTTTCTTTACCTTTTTCCACGAAGTGCTCCGGCTGGGACATATAAATTTCTTCTTCAAGATCACCATGAAGAATGCTATCTTCACATCCATCTGTTCAATCTCTAAATCATATGTTGATGCAAGTGAAAAAAGAAATCTACTAGATGTCAGCTTAGCTACAGGAGAAAATATTTCTCCATAGTCAATTCCCTCTACCTGGGAATAACCTTTTGCAACCAGCCTCGCTTTATATTTTTCTACACTGCCATCTAGACCTATTTTCTTTTTGAATATCCATTTGCAGCCTACAGATTTTCTACCTTTAGGAAATGGAACCAAACTCCAGGTGTCATTCTTTTCTAATGATGTCATTTCTTCATTCATGGCTTCCAACCAAGAGTTTGAATCAGACATTTTAAATGCCTCTTTCACAGTCCTAGGTTCATTAGTGCTATAAATTAAAGCATAGGCACAAGTAGACTCTATTAAAGAAAACACATACCTTTCAGGTTGCTTTCTTTCATGAGTTGACCTCCTCATAGGATGAGGCTGAGGTGGTTCTTCATCATCTTCAAAACTTTTAGAACTACTTGAGCTCTCCTCAGTATCGGGTACATTTTTATTTTTCAATTCCTCTTTATCTAGTGTCTGAGGAATTGCTGCTACATCCTTTTCATTTTCTAATTTCTTCTTTGACTGCAAATCCAATGTAGAAGGTTTCAGCTCACGAAAGATAACACTTCTGTTGTACAAAACCTTCTCAGTCTCAGGATTCCAAAGCTTGTATCCTTTTATTCCAACGCTATATCCAATAAAAATACACTTCACAACTTTGTTTTCCAACTTAGATCTTTTTTCAAATGGCACATATGCATATGCCTCACAGCCAAAGACACGAATATGTCTCAGAGAGGGCTTCTTTCTAGACCATGCTTCCAAAGGCATCTTCTCAACAAGAGTAGAGTTAGTGGAGCGATTTACCAAGTAACATGTTGTAGAGACTGCTTCAGCCCAGAACTTCTCCTCCAAGCCAACACTGCTCAGCATACTTCGTGCTCTTTCTATTATTGTCCTGTTGAACCTTTCAGCAACTCCATTTTGCTATGGAGTGTAAGGTGTAGTCTTGTGCCTTTTGATCCCATGATCTTTACAGTACCTTTCGAATTCATCTAAACATAACTCACCGCCATTGTCAGTCCTTAAACATTTTATTTTTCTACCAGTCTGATTTTCTACAAGGTTTTTAAATTCCTTAAACCGACTGAACACTTCTGATTTACTTTTCAGAAAATATACAAATGCTCTTCTTGAATAATCATCAATAAATGACACATAATATCTTGATTTAGACAAAGAAGGAACATTCACTGGACCAAACACATCATAATATATATAATCAAGCAAATTAGAAGTTTTGTGAGGACTGGAATAAAATGAAACACAGTGCTGCTTTCCATATATGCAATGTTCGCAAAAATCAAACTCAAGGTTACAATCTTCAAGCCCTTCTACCAGGTTTTTATTTTTCAAGGTTTTAAAACCTTTTTCACCAATGTGGCCAAGCCTATGATGCCAGAGCATAGTCTTCTCTGCTGGAAGTTTAACTTCCATGGAGTTTACACCATCAGGAACATTTTCCTTCTTTTCTCCATGAGAAGCCATAAGTGACTTTGCAGAGACACTGTTGCATTGAATAACTTGTGCATCGAGCTTGTACAAGGTACCAATTCGAGCACCCCTAGCTAGCACCATAGAGCCTCTAGTCATTTTGCAGCCATTTCCAGAGAATATGACCTGCACTCCGATATCATTCAGCTTACTTACAAAAAGTAGATTTCGAGCCAGACTTGGTATGTGCATCACATCATTGATTCCCTTCACTCTTCCATCAGGGAATTGAATTCTGACTCTTCCACGACCAACAATTTCCAAAGATGAATCACTTGCCAAATACACCTTTCCACCGTTGTATTCTTCATATTTCATGAACCATTCTCTATGAGATGTCATGTGGAAAGATGCTCCAGAATCAATCAGCCAGACATCATCTGATGCCCGTGTAGCCAAAGCTGCAATGAAAGCGTTTGCATCGCTATGAGAAGAATCATTTCCAGAAGAGTTCTTCTTCTTTTTCTCCTCCTTGCAATCCCTTCAGACATGACCAGGTTTCCCACAGTTCCAGCACTTCACCTTTGACTTCTTGCCAGGAGAC
Source organism: Sequoia sempervirens (assembly GCA_007258455.2). Classification (NCBI taxonomy): domain Eukaryota; kingdom Viridiplantae; phylum Streptophyta; class Pinopsida; order Cupressales; family Cupressaceae; genus Sequoia; species Sequoia sempervirens. The sequence continues at coordinate 118,440,055 of VDFB02000363.1, read as the reverse complement.
TTTGATCTCCCTTCTGATTTTGATCTGGACTTCTTGTCCTTCTTCTTGCCTTTCTCCTTTGGTCTACCTCTAACAGCCAGAGCCTCCTTTGTCATCTCAAAATATTTTCTTCTCATTTCTTCTGATAATAGAGAAGCAACAACATCTTCCATCTTGAATGTGGATGTTGTACTCCCAATGGCCATCACTAGATGATCCCAAGAATCAGGCAGAGAACACAACAACATCATGCAACAATCTTCATCTTCAATCTTCACACCAACAGATGTCAGCTGAGCAATCAACATGTTGAAAGCATTTAAGTGATCAGCAACAGACCCTCCTTCCTGCATTCTTAAAGAGTACAGCTTCTTCCTCAAGAACAACTTGTTCACCAAGGACTTACCTTGATAAATAGATGCTAATCTTTTCCACAATGAAGATGCAGTCTTTTCTTCATGCACATTCAAAAGAACAGAGTCTGCCAAACAGAGCCTTATCAGCCCTTTAGAATTTCTATCTGCAAGGTCCCAATCCTCTTGCTTCATGCCTTGAGGCATTGTTCCAGACATAGCAGTCCAAAGATCTCGGTCTACTAACAGATCTTCCATTTTGAGTTTCCATAGCTCAAAGTTGCTTCCATTGAATTTCTCTATATCCATCCTTCCAGATGTGCTTGCCATCTTAATTTGTAATTAAACTAACAAAACTCTACAAAGCTCCCATTGGAAAAGGATTGACACAAAAAACCCAACCCACTCACAAGGACAACACAACTGGCCAGGCTTTGATACCACTTGTAAGGAAAGCAGAGGTGCGGAAAACACTTTCCTAATGTCAAAACCACAGGGAAGAATGCAATGCAGGGTTTTTAATTTTCAAATTACAATCTAATTAAGACACACATGAAAGATTTACAGAAATAGAGCAAAAACTCAAAGACAACTGAACAACAAATTTACATGGGAAACCCTTTCAGGAAAAAACCCACCACACCAAGCTGAATCTCTTTGTATTACAGTAACAAAAATTACATACAATCAAAAAAACAACTCTCTGATATTTCACAGTAGCTGCAACATTCATTGTTCAAATTCTCTTAGAAAAGCTCTCAACAAATTCGATAAACTCATCATCGTCTCAAATAAGAATTGATCTACTTTTATTCTATTCACCTTTTGATTTCGTCTTCTGTGCATCCTTATCCACCAGATCCCCATCGAAGAAAGTTTCCATGCTATTTCAGATATTTCCCTGCAAGCTGTTCAGTTCCAGCGTCGCAACAGTTACAAAAAATCCAACCGTCATTAGTTTGAAAACGGCTTCCATTGATTGGTCTAGCAGGATGCCACATAGGATGGTCTCATGGTCAACGACGTTCAATTTTGTTGGCATATCGGTGAGACACTCACAGTGTCTCCCCGATGCCACAAAGTTTCTCTATCGATATCGGCTTTAAGTCTCTAGCAGTTGGTAAGACAACAAAGAAGTTATACCGAAACCATCGATGTCCATTTTGTTCCTATTGGCAAAGGTTTCCCTTATCGGAGAGACTCATATCAAATGCACAAGTCATAGCGATCAGACATTCCATCGACAAGACATTTCGTTCTCGCCAAGACCTCATGTCGAGTTCACAAGTCACACCGATGAGATTTCCATTCGGCGTGACATTCGCTTTTCAGAGAGACTCATATTGAAGTCTTCAGTCACAACGATGAGTTAGTCCATTCGGCAAGACATACCGATCTCGCCAAGACTTTCTGCCGACAACCTTATGTTACTCTAAAGCCTTTCACCTATCGGCAAGACCCCATGGTTTCGGTGAGACGTCATATCGAAACAAAGCTTCCACCGAAAGTCACATTGTCGCCAAGACTTGTGTTTATCGCCGTGACCTTTCTCTGAGCTCCCTAAGTCTTACCGAAGACTTACTGTTGGCAAGACTCAAGACTTTCACCAAGACTTCTCAGTGAAGTCTTTTGTCACCGCGAAGACCATGTGACATCACCCGTCAGCGTGACCTAACCAAGTCGCCAGGACTTCCTAGCGAAGTCTTTTGTCACCGCGAAGAACTCCCGTCAGTGTGACCAAGTTGCATCGTTGAGACATCTCCCCGTGACCTCTGTGTTACCCCGATAGCTTTAAGCTATCGGTGAGACATCCACCAATCGCCGGGACCTCTCCCCGACACCTAAGTTAGCCCGATAAGATCACACTGTCGCCCGAAGAAATCCATTTGCCAAAAGGTCATGCCAAAAGCACAAAGTCACAGCGATAGACTTTGTCGGCAAGACTTCAACCTTGTCACAGCGATAGGATCATTTCAAAGAGCTTCAAAACTGTTAGTCGCCCAGACATAAACAATGTCACAGCGACTTTTCCCTTCAGGAGTTCCATGTCAGTAAGGATTGAGGGACATATTCCAACAATCCCTAGGCAATGCAGCCTCCACTCGCCGCCCCTGCTCCATTGGCTCGCAATGACCGCACCGCCATTGGGGCAATGTTATTTTAAAAAAAACCCTACACCGTTCCCATAGTCATATGGTGGACCGCATTTTAGCCCCAAGGGCTATCTTTTTGTGCCACTTTAGTTTGCAAGTGGCCTAATATAGGCCTTTTTTGTTTTGCTATAACTTGCAATCTAGGAGGGAAAATTTCTCTAATGAGATATTGTTGGAAAGCTAGTTTCATCAATTTTGCAATGGTGCAGGTTATTTTGTAGTATTTTGTTGTTTTGTGGCATATATTATTGGTTGAAGTTAGATCTCCGTTTTTGGCTCTCAAGCTCACAACTTTTTACCACGATCTCTAATTTTTGTGATTCTTTTGACATTGGAAAGGTATTGAGGAACTCTATATTGCCATCCATGCACTTTTTCTTGTATCTATTCTAGGTTGTTCGCTATTTTAATTTTTCCCCATAGGATGTTCTAGAGATTACTTGGATGTTTTGATAGTTGGGAGGGTGCAATTTTTATCTTTGCACTTCATTTCAATTTTAGATCATTTTTCAATCAACTATTGCTTCATAGATTCCATGGTTGTGTTAGTTGGAGAGTTTTCCAATGTTCCTTGGCATCAAGTCTACTATTGCTTTATCATGATTTCAACCTGAGTCCTTGAGTGACTCTAATATGGTTTATAGTAAACATAATTATCTTTTCTTTGCTTTCCTTGATTAATTCCAATGTTACTCCACAAGTGTGATTCCAATGCTTCTTTGCAACATATTATATCATTATGGGAGGTTGTAGGGTCTCTTTTTTCATCATTTGTGTAGATGGAGATTGATTGGAATTGTGATGGATTATTTCATTGAGGGGGGGCTGAATGGTCTCTTCTTTGTCTCTCTTATGGGGGGGTCTTTTTCCTCGAATGGGGTTTTGTACTCTCATTTTTTGTGGAAAACATTATTGTATTTCATCTCTCTTTTGGGGAGTATTTTTTTCCCACTGGGTTTTCTCCTTTTCTCCTTTTGTGAGAGATTGTATTTGCATTTGTACATGGGTACCTAACATGGCCTTGTACCTGGACCCATCTTTATGTCATTTACATAAGTACTCCCTAATTTGTACTTAAGGGGGGGTGTTGGTGCAAATAGGTGTTTTACCTATATAGGTCCTATTTACATTGTTAAGTCCACTTAGGTCCTAGGAAGGAATCTTTCTAGTTAAGCATTAGTTGTCACCTATTATCTAGTTTTCATTTATTTAATGCATGTGTCCTAGGTTGTTATGACTTAGTTGTCTCATGTGGTAGGATTAAGACACTTGTCATGATCTTGTCTTACCTTATTCCTCACCTTTCCTATATAAGCAAGGCATCATATGTACATTTCCATATTCAATGTTGCTACTATTTTGGCATTCTTACGTCCTTAATCATAGCATGACATTTTTTCCATCTCACTTGTGGAAGTTATTTTTTCTTGCAGGTGACCATGGGGTGTTGAAGAGTTCACCATAAACTCCTAGAATAGTCTATGGTAGATTTCCTATAAATGGAATCACGAACATAGTTAGTAACATAATAATAAATTTGATTATTAGCGTTGAAAAAATATTTTTAATATGCATTTGTCAATTTCCAATGAGCATATAGTATTGCACATAAATCTAGAAAATACTCTAATGATCATTAGCAAGGAGATCATAAGAGATTTTCATGAACATAAGCATGAATAATTTGTCATTTTTATTTAAAAAAACCATGCTACTAATCATATAGTAATTATCTAAAAATACTAATTAAGCAACGGGTGAGCTATCCTTTCCAGGCTTGATCCCTAAATAGTTTATTTAGGCAATAGCCACCCATTATAAGTAGGTGCTTTTACACCTAATATATTTAGAGGATACTCAAAGCTCAAAATATAATGTTAGAAAAAAATAACATTCCATGGAAAGGAAAATATAAGATCCAGAATATGCTTTGAACATTTATGTAATTTCATATTATTTATGGATGTGTAAGAGTTTAAAATTTTTTACCCTTACCTTTTTATTCATCTTGCCATCCTTGTGTCTTAGCAAAGGGGAATGATTTTTTTCTATTTTCATAGTAACATACCAAAGGGAACTTCATATGTATGATATACAAGAAAGGAGAAGAAGAAACTACGAAGATGTTATAAATTGGTTAAAGAGCTAGACAAATTTATTTATTTTGACTAGACATATGAATATCAATACTTCAACCTTATTGACTTCTTTCTCAAAAAGTGATATTAATATCATAAATTATTTGGGACAAAAGAACTTAGAGTTCTAACATCAATTAACTTTGATTAAGGAAGTACAAATTACTATACATAGTTGGCCCAACATTGCATAATATTAATTCAATTTAATCCAATTAAATTTCTTGACATACCAAATTAACTACTTGTGAAGAACACTATCTTTTTAATCAAATAAAGATGTTTAATCAAATATTTAACAAAAAAAATTCCAACAAGGTCATGATGAATTAGATTAAGGGAATCTCTAATTTATTAGCTTTGGAGAATGCAAGGTTTCATTTTACCTTCTAAGAGGTTAGCCAATAATCTCTACCTTTAATATACAAGGGAAATCCAGTAAGTAAGAACTCCAATTATTTCACCAAGTTGCTTCTAAAAATCATATTGTCCATGGTAATAGTAATATCATAATGTATATTTAAGAAGGATTTTTTTTAGGTTTCTTTCCTTGAGAGAGAAGACTACAACATTTACATTTTTATAATATAGTATACATAGTATGATAGTAAAAAATGAGTTAGTTGGAGATTATAAAAAAGTATCTACTTTTATATTTGAGCTATATGAGCATGTGAAATGATTGTGGGGAATAATGAAGTGCACTCATAAGAGTTTTTGCTAATTGTAAATTCTCTTTAGTGGTATTATTATCTAAGAGATCACCAACAATTCATTGGATATGCCACTTGGTTGACTCCTAGTTTAGAAGGTATGATAAAATATGGTGCTGAGTATAATTTTACAAGATATACAAGATAAATGCCACATCACATGTAATTTTTTATATAAAAAATACACTAAATGTTTTTGAATAATGTTCTTCCAAAGAAATCTATGACACATAGAATGCAAAACCTAACACACTCACATATCCTTGCTAAGCTCATTCAATGATAGATATTTCCTTTCAAAATATAAACTCTATATTCTATTGTGAATGAACACAAATATTGTATTTCCATAATATCTCACTCTAATAGAAGATATATATCATGTATAGTATAGAGATATTGTATGTTTTTAAAATAGCTCGAGGTTGTGTAGATCTACTCATATCATAGTTCATGAGAACATGTTCATATTAAGTTCACAAACTAGAAAGTATGTTTATTAAGATGTAAATTCACATTTATGAGTAAATTCTATATATATCCTCACCTTAGGAAAATACATGACCACTAATTCCTTAAGGTAATTGTTAACCATTAATTCTTAAAAGCTAATCCCTTGAAGTTAAGAGTGTTAGAAGAAGAGAAGTCAATATTCGAGAAATATTGAGTTTGAAATGAAAACTAGGTGTTCATAGCTAATATTAAGACAAGGAAGTATCTATCTATCCACCACATTGATAAATCCATAAGACAAGGTGGTGACTCCAAATAATTATTCAATGCAAATTGCAATGTTGGTCATTGGTTTTGATTGAAAATATAAAAAATGAAAATGTTTTATAAGAAAAGAAAGAAATTAATGACCATTTAAATTTCAACCAATGAGAATTAAATAGATCAAAAGGATTTGAATATATAATTGATATGATATCAAAAAATTGAAAAAAAATAACGTAAACAAAAAGTGAGAAAAGCTAGAAAAGAAAAATATAATCATAGGCCACAACTGTACCATTGTTTTCCATATGATTTTGGTTCATGAATCATAATGATGCTAAAGGGTCAGGGAAAAGGACAAGATACTAAAGAATGCAAGAAGGTCATCTCGAAAACGTTTGAAGGAGTTGTGAACTCTAAAACCAATATGATTTTGTAGAACACTAACACTCCATGAGAGAAAATACTCTCAACATAAAAAATATGAAGAATAATACGTATCCCATTTGATAAGTTTCCAACAGTTCCTGTTCATTTTTCTTCAAAACTTAGTATCATGCAGGTGGGTATTTCTCTCGCTAGGATTTTGAAAAGAAAAAGGGATCCTATGCTAACAAGGACTTGTTCTTCTACTTCTATTCTTGACATGTCTTCTACATATGTATTAATTTATAACTCTTGTTAATTTTAATAGGAATTATTGATCCTCAATAAAAAGTACATAGCAATTCAATCACACAATATTAAAATATTAGGAGACTTGCACTTTATCTTCTTTCTATTATGATACCTCAAGATATTCCCTTCAAAAATTGAGTAGCTACCTCAAGATATTCATTTCATGGGTCATATGCAAACATATATTTTCATTCAATGCTATTATATTTACACAATTCATATTATTGAATTTTGTTGTTTTTGGATTTGATTGCGTGTCAATTTTTGAATTAACATTTTGGACCACACTCTGTGATCCATCATCAATATATAGAGCTCAAGGATTTGTATCCTGATGATGATGGATGAAAAATATCTATATCCCGATGATGGATTACAAAGTGCGATCCAAAACATTGATTGAAAAATTGGCACACGATCAAATTCAAAAATAACAAAATTCGATATATTTCCATTATCTTCAATTATTACAAACCTGTGCCAAAATGAAAGCTTTGGAATAGGATATGTACATCTATCAAAGAATAGCAAGAGGATTTTTGTCATATGGTGTAATTACAAGTGCCATGGTAGACATTTATGCAAAATGTGGAATAGAGGCTAATCGATGGAGGTAAAGCAAGTGTTAAAGAGTAATTTTGAAAAGCGTTGTGTGGTATATATGAAGGATTGTGACTCATTTTAATTCTCTTTAACCTTTCATAAAAGGATAGGTCCTTAGATTTTAAATAAGGACTATGAATGATCAAAATAATATGGTAATGAAAAAATAGGACCTTCTTATGAGTCATTTGATTTTTATATAAGTCTATGTATGATATTTAAAATGTCAATTTTATTAATTTATAGACATTAAAAATAATTTTTTATAGGTTAATAATTGATTTATTGTTGATGTATTATATAAAATAGTAAAGGCATGAAGTTATAATAGGTGGAATTACACTCACCATTTGAATATTGCATATATCATGATGTAATCTACAAGAAGGTCTCATGAGTTATTAAGTATCTAGTTAATATTTATTTGATTTGAAAAGTTTAAAATCATTATTTTGAATTATTGTTGATTAGTGTTTTGTTTATAAATAAGAATAGAATATAGAGAGTTATTTGATCATAAAGTTGTCACTATGAGCAACATTTTTAGTTGTCATTTATCTCAAAATAAAATATCTCAAATTTGTCCTTATCTAATGTCAAAAATATGTGAATGGTTGTACATGCTTCCAAAAATACTAATAGAAGAGAACTAGCTTCATGAAATATACTTACAAGTGAATGTGGCAATTTGAATTTATGAGTCTTTTGAAGCTACTTCACGATATAACCATGCATATGTGTTGGTTGAGCATAAAGAGGTTTCTAATAAAGTTCTACATATCTTCTAAAATAACTGTAAAAATGATTAGTATAACCTAATTTTCTCTTATACCATGTTAGAAATTAAGATCTTAGGAAACTAATCATTATAAACTAAATATTAAATGAACAAAATGAAAAACATACAAGCATAGATTTTACACATTACACAAGATATACATGGGGAAAACCTTTCGGGTAAAAAACCCCATAAAGCATCATTTTATTAAAACACTTACAATAATGGTCTATTATAACATAGACCAAACTTGGGGAACACTTCTCCATACTTCCACATGGCCAATAATACCTCATGTGCATAGTGATAGAATTCACTATCAATCTCCAAATTCTACACCTCTCAAATGAGAGGGAACCTCTTTAAATATAGGAGAAATGGTGGAATAATACCTTAAGGGGTATTAGTCACACCTATTTAAAATAACCATTCATAAATAACTAATAATCTAATAGTTATTAGACTCTAATTATTTCAAATGGGATATGCTTAATAAAGCATATAATATATAAGATTTAATAACCTTATATTAGAACATTATATAAATGTTATAAGAGTATGACCGTTAATAACATTATGTTCTAACACATTCTCTAAAAAAAAATGTTGAAATTCCAAAAACTATTTGGGACTTCAACAATAAAATTATGCGTGAAGCTTGTAGACTAGATCTTAAGATTTTTATACTAAAAAAAATTCTAACAATTTTAAAGGCTAAATTCATTCCATGGACCATATAGTGAATTATATCCATCTATGGTGAACAAAATATTTGTAGTTTTACAAAAGGATTGTTCTTATGACCTTGTATTATTAAATCTCCATCTATCACTATGCATATTTTTTTAGTAATTATGTAATTATTCATACCTCCTGTGACCAATGACATAGTGTTGGTTAACTACACCCGATCCATACGAACTTGAGGCATGTTTAATCCACTATATATCAGCCTCAATAAGATCATCCAATATAAAATAAACTAAGAATCCATTAAAACTAACATCTTAAATCATGAAAGCTTCAAAAACACCTATTCTAATCTGTTGAAACTTATCCTATTGGGGGAGAGGTGTTCCAATGATGTGGAATGGCAACCCTTTCCCAATCCCTTGGATAATGAGCTTGTTTTGATCGATTCTATTGAAGAGAATCGATGAAACCGATGAAAGATGTGTGATAAAACATGATTTAAATGCTAAATTAACATGATGAATGCTAAGATGATCGATATGGGTGTATGAAAATCTACTCTAAATGTATGCAAGCTTCAAAAGATTAAAACCCTAATTACAAAATATGCTAAATGTATGCATCTATGTTATCCTAGAAGCCATTAATGGAAGCTAAGCTAATATGAAAGTAAATAGAGCTAAAATGATGTTAAATGTGAGTGCAAGTGCAAATGGTTTTAACAACATAAGTTTGTTGTTAAAAGATGGATCCATTTGTCTCCAAATAGTGACCTATTTATAGGAAAGCAAATGAGAAATGAAGGGTTGAGATTGAAAAAGCTAATCAATGGTCAAATATGGATGAAAGATGAAACATGGATCATGGATTCTCATCAACGGATGAGAATCAATGATCACATGGATCAAGGAAAGAATCAAGGGTTCATATTCTTTCAAACAAACACACCTTTAACTCGCACAAAAAGTCTTGTTAGTTAACTTGCACATGAAACTTAAGTTTGTTATGAAGTAGAATATTCCTTTGTTTCAAATGAGTGGAGAAAGCGAATATTCTTATGGGTGAGGAAAATAGATATTTAGCAAATTAAAACAAAGTGTTAATGTGCAAAAGGGGAAGAAATATTCCATGAGAATATTCCTTTTGGAGGAATGTGCAAAGGAGGAATATTCCATTGAAATATTCCCTTGCAAGTGGGGGGAATTAGATTTATTAGTAATTGAGTAATTAAAACAATGTTAATTATGCAACTATAGAAGAATTATATGATATTCATTAAATAAAATGATTTAATGAAAAGGGGAGATATGATATGACATTTAATTAAATGACTTAGGGTTATTTAATTAGATAAGAGGACTTAGGGATTTAAATTAAACAACTTGATGTATTTAATTTAATAAGACAAAATGTTAGCATGAAAGGGGGTGAATTAACCCGATTAGATTAATTAGGTTAATATATGCAAATGATGCAATTAATTAAATAGCTAGGAAAATTTAATTAATTAAGCAAAAAGAGGATGGGTTTTAGGAGGAAATGATGTTAGTATTCCTGATTCAAGTGCATGATATCATTCTAGACATTTTTAAGTGTCTACATTTTTCCCCTCTTTGAAGTGAGGTACCTATTACATTGGTTCAAAGACTGACACTTTTTAGATTAAAAACTACTGCTTAGATCAAAAAATAAAAAAATTCCAATTTTTAGATGCCCCACTGTTGCCCCAGCAGAAGGAATAAGTTGGTTCCCTGCCCCCTCGAGAAATCGGGCAAAAATTTTGAATTTTGGGTTGATTTCTTGACAAAGGTAAAATATTGATTCAAGGGTCAAAGAGGACTAGAAAGCTTAGATGTCCAATGTAGACAGATTTGATGATGTATAGACAGTCATTGACCATGGGTAGCCTCATGTATATTTTGATATATCACATATTTGATACCTAGATAGAAATTTTAGTAATGATAGAAGAATAAGATGGACGGATTAACCATTGATTTTGAGATTGATTTAGAAGTCCAACAAGTCCAGGATGCATCAAGACTTTATTAGATATGGTGATGAGAGAGATGATGGATATTTTCTCATATCTTGGGATTGGGATTTTCCATCATTCTTTATTTTTCATATATCACATAGACATGATGCATCATGGTATTGATAACCAGGATGGTGTTGTATCTAGTGTAATGGACTTTGACTCTACAAATAGATAGGATAGTTCTTGTTCACATCTTGAAATACGAAAACCTTGTTGAAATGTAGTTTAGTAATTTAGAATATCTTGGACCAAAGCATACATAGTAGTCAATAAGCTACTCTAAATGGCCTCCCTACACACAACTAAGCAAGCATGCGCCAAGATTATTTTACAAGAATACCCACAAGCCCAACAAACAAAAGATAATGATCGATGCCCCATTCCTTTCTCTCTAAACTGTTTAGATAGACATCATCGAGAGGTTTAGGCAATGGGTCATTGAGATAAATAAGAAGAAAAGATCAAAGAAAAACATTTCGTGTTATCTATATCTCTTGTCAGTTTACTTTAGTTAAGGTGATGTCTGATGTTGATGTCCATTGTAGGAAGGATGCATCCTAGGATAGGTTGATCAGATGTTTTTATTAGGATGAGGTTTATGATAAGCCATTGATATAAACTTCACTGACTCGTTTACCTATGATCTAGACTTTAGATTTTGACACTTGGGTTCTCACTTTACGACTTGCAATACTTGTTTTCTATTTGTTTTTCCAAAGGTTGAAGATTATGGTTGATTTATTATGGGCAAAGTTTATGGTGGGTGAAAGTGAAATGGGATGGATGGTTTTGGGTTTTCTGGAATATTTCAATGTTTTTAGTATTTTGAAATTTTTTTGAGGCTATTTTGATCTTTTTGAAAGTTTATGTGAATGTTTATGTTTTTTCAGTTATTTAAGGCTATTTAGGGTTTTCTCCATATTTTTGATGTTGTTTAGGGGTTTTCCTAAGTTTTCCAAATGTTTAAGGCTTTTCTGATATTTGGATGTTTAGGGGTTTTTCGAGTTTTGACCAAGAACCTAACCTAAATAGGGGCCTCAAGGGCTGATCAAAGATGAGCCTTGCCTACGTTATACACATAGAGACCACGTAGTTCAACTGAATCGATTTATTAAAGATTAGATATGAATAATTGATGGATTGCTAGTTTATTATAATAAACTCCTAAAGGACTGACCTAGGGTGTCTTGGGGGCACATCAATGATGGCCTTGCCTATGTTCAAGCTTAGAGACTCGTAGTTCAACATGGTACTATTTTTGGATTTTTGATGTTTGACCTTTTTAGGGATTTTGATGTGATTTGGATGTTTTGTATTTTGACTTTACAACTTTTGAATGTTTTTGAATTTTAGTTGTACACGAATTTGGATGTTTTTAGATTTTTGATGAATGTTTTATGAATGTTTTTGGGATTTTCAATGAGATTTTCAATAACCTTAAGATATACAAGAACTCGATCCGATCTAGAACGAATTACCCCCAGTGTTTATGTGATAGACTTCCTCAATATAGGAAGGACAAGCTGACCTTAGGAATATACCAAGTAGTACTAAAGGGGATACGATAATTCACAATATCAATCCATGATGTAGACACAGATGGGTGATGAAATAAATAGGATGAATAATGAGATGGATGGTTATGATGGATGTAATGATAGAATAAAGAGCCAAAGATGGATGAAGTACTTTATTTACGCAAGGCGCATGTTTTCCAAGTTTTCACCAGGGTACTTTCCCAAAGCGCCACCGAAGAGGTTTTCACTAGAGGATGATTGTTTTTCTTTACTTTTTTTAATCCTTTTTCTCTTTTTTTTTGGATTTTTGATCATTTTTTGTTTTTTTTTGTATTTTTAGATTTACACCCTTCAAGCCTAGGCATAAAACCTTTTAAGATGCAAGTTGTTGGTTAGTTCTTGTAAGGGTTCACCTTCATGCATTGATAATTGGTATGCTTCTAATCCATAGCTTGTTGTGATGACAAAGTGACCCAACCAGTTAGGCTCAAAATTTCCTTTGTTGTCCTGATTTGGAAGATTTTTCTGATTCTTCTTTAGGATAGGATCCCCTACTTGGAAAGACCGACACTTGATCTTCTTGTTATAGCTTCATCTCAGTCGGTTTTGATATACTTGCAAGTGATTGAGGGCATCAAGATGACACTCATCCAAAAATTCTAGCTCATTTAGCCAAGATGCTCTTCACTCTTTATTAGTGATTAGGTTCTGTAGTGACATTCACAGTGATGGAAGCTCAAACTCAATAGGTAGGATGGATTTTGATCCGTAGACCAGGGAGACCAAGGTTGCACCTGTAGGTGTGTGAATATTGGTTCGATAGGCCCATAAGGTGGGATTCAACTACAAATGCTAGTCATCATTGACCATTTTCTTTAGGTTCTTCAAAATGGTCTTATTTGTAGCCTCAACTTGACTGTTGCCGTAGGGGTAATATGGGGTAGAGAATCAGTGTTGGATATTAAATTTTTGACATAGCTCTTTCACATCCTGATTCTTGAATGGTGTTCTGTTGTTTGAGATAAGGGTTTGCAGAACACCATAACGACAGATAAGATAATTCAGGATGAACTTAGCAATTTGCTTCCCCATGATAGGTCATAGGAATGGCTTCCACACACTTGGTAAAGTACTTCGTGGCTGTAATGATGAACTTGTGGCCATTAGATGAGGTTGAAGTAATATTTCCTATGAGGTCAAGCCCCCACTATGAGAAAGGCCAAGGTGTGACCATTGGTTGCAACTCCCGAGCTGGAGCATGAATCAAATCTACATGCTGTTGAAACTGGACACACTTCTACACATACTGATGGGCTTCTCTTTCTATGGTTGGCTAGTAGTACCCCGTCCTCAACAATTTCTTAGCTAAATTCATACCACTAGAATGGGAACCACATATTCCATCGTGGACTTCTGTTAAAGTGGTCAAGGCTTCCTCTTGGCTAAGGCATCATAGTAATGTCCCCTCGATGCTTCGGTGGTATAAGGTATCACCTAGGATCATGAATTGAGATGCCTTCTTAACAAAGGTTTTTTTAAGGTTGAAGGTGATATCAGATGGGAGGGTTCCTCTGCTTAGGTAAGTGAATATGTCATGATACCACAGGGATCCAGGACCAACAATGACACACAAATTTAGATTTTGGGATTTTGAAAGTTGGTACAAGAATTTTTTCTACTAAGAATTAGCACTAAAGGACATTGTGCGACATGTCTAATAATGATCCAATTGTTGCCATAACATCTGCTACTCAGTTTTTTATGGGAGGAATCTGCTCAAAAGTTACATCTATGAAAAGGTTCTTAAGACTCTCTACCATCTTCTTATAAGGAGTAAGCTTTTCATCCTTGGTTTGGTAGTCATCATTGAATTGGTTGATAACTAGCTGTGAGTCTCCATAGACTTTCATCTCTTGTATCTTCCATTGAACTGCTATCCTTAGACCTATGATTAGGGTTTCATACTTAGCAATGTTGTTAGTACACAAAAATGATAGCCTATATGAATTTGGGATGCAATCACCTTGAGGGGTGATAAAGAGAATACCTACCCCTGATCCATGTTGGGTAAATGATCCATCAAATTACATCTTCCATTGATCTGTTGTATTGATAAGGAACACTGATTCATCAGGGAATTTAGATATCAAAGGATTTTTTGCATAGATAGGTGCATCTATTAGTTGGTATGTGATCACTTGTGCCTTGATTTCCTTGCACTCCACGTACTCTATGCCAAACTCAGTCAGGATCATTACCCATTTGGTCATCTGCCTAGTGAGAGTTGCTTTAGATAACAAGTATTTCAATGGGATGATCTTTGTAATGAGCTTGATTTGATGTGATAGCATGTAGTGTTTGAACTTTTGTGAAGCAAAAAACACTGCTAAGCATGCTTTCTCAATGGATGAATAACTCATTTCATAGTCCACCAAGGCCCTGTTGATGTAATAAATGGCTCTTTCCTTTCCATTTTCATCATGTTGTGCTAGAAGAGCACCTAGTGCTGCTAATGTTGCTGAGATATACAAGATAAATGATTTTTTTGGTATCGGTGGAATAAGCATTGGAGGTGTCAATAGATAGTCCTTGATCTTTGGAAAGATTTGGCACACTTCTCATCCCACTTGTAAGCTATTCTTTTATGGAGAAGATGTGAAAAATGGTGGATTTTATCTGATAGTTGTGCTATGAACCTTTTGATGGACTGCAACCTTCCTTGTAATCCTCTCATCTGCTTTAGTGTTTGCGGTGGTTCCATGTGTAGGATGGATAATACTTTTGTTGGATCAATTTCTATCCCTCGTTGTGATGTGATATAGCCAAGAAGCTTCCCTGATGTAACCCCAAAGACACATTGTTTTGGGTTTAGTTGTACCTTATACTCTTCGAGCCTATCGAAGATGGGTCCCAAGACTTCTATGTGCTCACTCCTTTTCTTTGACTTTGCCAAAATATTTTCTACATAGTCTTCGACTATTTTGTGGATCATGTCATGAAAGATGAGGGACATTGCTCTTTGATAGGTTGCTCCTTCACTCTTTATCCCAAACGACATCATGTTCTAGCAATATGTCCCCCATGGAAAAGTGAATGCAATTTTGTGTTGATCCTCCTTAGTGATCATGATTTGATTATAGCCTGAAAAACCATCCATAAGTGATAGCATTTCATGCCCAACTATTAAATCCACTATGATGTCGATGTTAGGGAGAGGGAAATCATCCTTTGGGCATGCCTTGTTTAAGTCTCTAAAATCAGTGTAGATTCTGATGCTCCCAGTGGGTTTAAATATTGGTACAAGGTTTGAAACCCTCTCAGGATAAACTACCAGTCAGATGAATCCAACGTCAAGAAGCTTTGCTAACTCCAGTTTCGCCAAGAGTGCTATATGAGGGTGCATTTTCCTTAACTTTTGCTTCATTTGTTTGGCTTCAGGATAGACTGCTAGATGATGTACAACTACTTCTAGATCGAGCCCTAGCATATCCGTGTATGACCATGCAAATTTAGCTCTTCATTCTTTTAGGAATGTTGTTAGGTTCTTCTATTCTTCATCCAACAAGGATTCAATGTAAAAAGTGATCTTGGGTGCTTCTTCTATTCCCACGTTGATTAGAATGGCCTTTTTTGCTAAGACTACCAAATTTTTTGGATGCATTGCACAAAGGGGGAGATTGAATCCCTAATCCTTGGGCACCTCAGAGAGCTTTTCACCCTCAGATATGTTCTTTCTTTTTACTATTTTAGGATCAGAGAGTGCCATAGTGTGGTTTTCACTCAAAGATCTGCAAGTTAGTTGCATGCCATCAATTTTGTGACTGAAGGATTCAGTTGTCTCCCCATTGTATGCCCTTGTGTTGATCTCTATGTCAAAACCAACCTTGTGATCTGCCCATGATAAGTTATCGTAAAGTCCCATGAATTCTAAGATTACTTCATCATTTTCGAATAAATATAGAATCAGTGGTCCTTGTTGGTCCAAGTCAATGAGTTGCGGGTATACTAGGCGTATTTCATTTGGTTGGTTGCTTGGGGTGAAGGATGATGTATATATCATGAAGAGGGAGTTATTATCAAATAGGTTAGCAACATCCATGGGGAAGTCATCTAGGGTCATATCATGTGATGTTCGTAACCAAGAGGAAGCCCAATACGTTTAATGGAAGTACCTTTGCTAATAAGGGTAACCTTGCTAGTAGTACAACCTAGGCTAAGATTCTTTGGACATTTCTTAGGAACGATAGGTTCTAGAAAACCATTGTCATTTTGTCCCAATTTTTCATTCTTGGTATACCCTATTCCCTTCATTAGCTACAAGCCTTTGTTGTCATCTTCTATGGCAAGAACGGGGACGGATTTGTTCATCTTGATAGAGAAGTTTAGAGATATCCTCCTCATTGAAAACTTCTTTGTTTAGGTCCCCCCACTTGGTGAAGGTAGTAGCTACCATCTTGATAGTTTCAAGAATTTTTTTTCTAGGTGTGGGTTTTCCATGAGTTTTGGGAGAAGAGGTAGCTCTCCCAACACAAAAGTATCCTTTGTTAGCTTATAGTTTCCACAACCATCATCCTGGATCACTGCTTTGATGTCGAGTATGTTCTGCATAATGGGTGTTTTCATTTCTGAGGTAGACATAAGGGATGATGGGTCAATAAATAGGGTAGAAGGTGTAGGCCTTTTGTCATTCTTGGGTATTTGGGGGATCTTATAGAACTTTGCCTAAAGATTCTTGTAGTAGTAAAAATGCTCAAGATCTCCATGGATGGTAACTTCTCTACCCTCGAAAGGAAACTTTACACATTGATGGTAGGTTGATGCTACAAATTTTAGGGAATGGATCTAGGGTCGACCAAGTAGGATGTTGTAGGGAAGATCAAGGTCTAATACATGGCATGTAGTTTTTGCGATGACAGGTACTACTTGGATGGGTAGTGCCATGATGCCTTGTGATATCTACTCTTGATCATCATATGCTCTAATGGTGGTACACTTTGTTTTCTCAATAGTATCCTTTGAATAGCCTAGATTTTTGATTAATTGAAGGGTGAAAATGTTTAGAACAACACCTCCATATACTACGACTCTTTTAACCTTGTTCTTATGAATGATGACCTCAAGGTGTAAAGCACAATTATGAGATGGCTACAATGGTAGGTCTTGTTCCGATAAGGTGAGAAGATGATTAGTGTTATGCCCTACCATATCTTGAAATTTTTTTGTAGCTATATCCTTAGGGGAAAATGATGCAAATAGAGCTTTCTCTAAGATTTCCCTATGCACGGGGGATAGCCTCAATAGTTCTAAGATAGAAATCTGTGCAGGTGTCTTCTTAAGCTGATCTAGGAGATTGTACTTGCTAGTGCTTGTTGTTGGCTGAGTAGGGTGTGCTCTAGATTGAGATGGGACTCCTCAGATGGTGACTTTACCACATTGTGTGGTGGCTCCACATTCTATACTAGGCCTTTTAATGGTGATGACGGTAATGACGCTATCATAGGAAGCGACCACATTGAAATAGGTATGATGCACATTAGTGTAATCCTTAGCTTTCCCAGTGTTGTTTCATTTGCTATGATCCAACATAGGGGTCTTGTATATCTTAAGATTTTGATTACCAACTGGTACCTTAATAGATATGGTGTCGCTCTCTATAAGATCTTGGATAATATTTTTGAGTCGCATGTAGTTTTCTATTTTGTGTCCTTTGATTTTGTGAAAGTCACAAAGATTGTTTTTGTTGTACCAGGGTGGTTTATCTTGTGGTTCTTGGTAGTTTTTAAAATTTGGAAGCGTTATTAAGTTTGAATATAGTAATTCCTTCATGATAGTCTCAATAGGTTTTGATAACTATGTATACTTGCATTTCAGATAGTTGTTCTTGTTAGGTGTTCATCTCTATTGCATTTCAGTGTTGTTAACCTGATTGTTTTGTGGTGGTTTTGTTTGTTGCACAATTGGTTGAACCTTAACTATTTGATTGTTGTTTGGCCTATGAGAACTTAGGACCACCTTAGCATCTACCACTCCATCATTTGTTACATTTTTGTTCTTAGCCCAGACACAAGGCTTGTTGTTTGAACTGGTTGATGGACAATTGTATTTGTAGGCTTGACTATTTCCCTGTGAGATTAGATCTCTCTCGATGTTAAGGGCTCTAGGTATAAGCTCATCATAAGATGTGATGCACTACATATTCAAGTGGAAGGATAGATCTAGATCTAGATTTGCTATGATGATGCCCACTTGTTGTTCATTGGGAATTGGCCACTTTCTTTTAATCGCTCTTTGCCTCCATCATTGCAAGAAATTGGTGAAATATTCTCCCTTGTTTTGTTTGAGAGTATATAACTCTTCTAAGATTACGTCCATGTCAAGATTGAAGGAGAAGTGATCTATGAATTTTTCAATGATTTCTTGGAAATTTTTGATACCTGGAGGCAATCGAGAAAACCAATCCATGGAAGGACTTGTTAAACTTCATGGGAAGAGGCAAATCAAATAGGACTTGTTATAGGAGACCTCCATACAGATGTTAAACTCTTTGATATGGTCCACAAGACTTCCTCTCCCTTTGTATTTTTCAAATTTGGGGATTTCAAAACTAGGAAGGAATGGTACCATTGCGATGTTTCGATCAAATGGATATGGGAATAGGTTCTGTGTATGGGTTTTCTTCATTTTTCCCATCTGGATATCTTGCATTTCTTGTGTTAACACCTTGAGTTGCAATGCCATATCATCTTGTGGGTTGGGTGGAGGAACATATGTTGCGTATTGTGGGATGGTGGGTGAAGTGTATGTGGGATTCTGATATGATGAGGTGTTGTATAGTGTGTATGGTGGTGTAGGATAAGGTGATGATGGTGTAGGCATATATGTTCCTAATGTGTTTGAGTTGAAATTTTTTTGTTGAGGGTTATAGTATAAACCTTGTTGTTGCTGTTGTTGCATGAGCAATTGTTGTTGTTGGGCATATTGTTGAGCTTGTTACTATTGTTGGGATTGTTGTTGTTGTTGAGCTACTAAGGTTGCTTGTTGTTGCTGTGTTGCTTGTTGTTGTTGTTGTGTTGCTAAGGCTTTTTGTTGTTGTTGTTGTGCTACTAGGGCTGCTTATTGATAAGCCTATTGGGATTATTGTAAAGCTAGGGCATGTGCTTGCAATGTAGGATCAATCAGTGGTTGGGACATCTGTGATGGGTTTTGGGTGTTGATGTTTTGTGCAGGTTGCAATTTGTTTATGAGAGGTTGGGTATTCCCTTGGTTTAACATTCCTCCCAAAATAATGGATTGTGGTGGAGGAATGTAAGTTTGAGGTCCCATTTGATTTTACATGACTTAGGGGACAAATGATAAAGATGATGTTGGTGTCATTAAGTACATGAGGACCTTGAGTCCACTAATTGAAAGGGTTCCCTTGACTGATGTTTTGGGGATTACCTTGTATTTGAGATGCGATCACCATATTACCTTGGTTAATGGGATTTGTGATCAAGGGATTGTTCTGATGTGGGTTGATGATGGATGGGATAGATACATTTTGGGAAATTGCTAGGTTTGACGTATCAATGGGAGGATTGAATGAAGGTGTTCCATGTTGCATTAAAGGATGATTTTGCATGAGGGTATTTCCTTTCCCTTTTGGGTCTACTTGTGACACTTGGTCCACACTACTTTGTGTGATGTTGGGAACACTTGTGGTACTCATGTGTATGGATGAAGATGGGTGTCATCGATATGTTGAATTTGTCATGGAGTGTAAATGTTTTATGTTCATGTAGAGGATTCTCGGGAATGGGGGGAATGCCAAATGTTGGTGTTCAAGTGGTAGTTTGAGGAGGATTGGTATCAAGGGTACCTACAAGTGTGCTTCTTTCAAATGGAAGAGTATGACCAAAGTCCTTAGCAAGACTAGCTGCAATACTAGGTGTTGGTGTTTGATTGAGCCCTAGTGATGGATTTGTTTTAATAATGGATGAATTCAAGCCTTGTGTCAATTATTGTGCAATAAAAGATGGGGAATTGAGAACTATGTTTTCTAAGGATTAATGTTCCATGATTTCTTCCCTAGTAAGTCCAAATGGGTTATTCATGACATCTTCTATCTCATATGTGCCTGATGGTGATGAAGGTTGTTGTGATGGGGTAACATGACTTCTTGGATCAAATTCTTGAGGATTAGGATCACTTGAGGTGAATGTGACTTTGGTTTTCTCCATGATTCTCTTGTGTTGTGATCTTGTTTTTGCCATAAATTTTGGGTCACCTATGGGAGATTTGTGTTGAGATTTGTAATGTTTAAACTCTCCAGTTGACTCAAATCTAGGTAGAAGGGATGCTCTAAATTTTTTTTGGAGCAATGATGGTAGTGGATGATGAAAAGATGAATGATATGGGGAGTGATTTTTTGCAAACATTTTAGGACAACACTTTTCACTTAAGTTTGATGTTTTGATGTTTGGATAAAGGATGTTTATGAACTTGTGAATCTTTAGGGTAGACTTGTGACCTTCAAGATAAACGAGTTCAAAGATGATAACTAACTTAAAAAAATGCATGTAAAAGGATTCTTTTCACATACAAAGTAGCTAAGTTAGGATTTGGGTTGATAGATGTTTAAGTCCAAAAGTGTTGGTGTGTTCAAAATTTTTGTGTAGTTTGGATTTTGACAAGGGGTGGATGAAAGTGTTTGACCCATTTTTGACCTAGAGTGAACCTTTGTTTTCAAAGACCAAGGTGGTGAGAAACATGCTAGACCTCTAATTTTTTCAAATCCTATGACCAATGTTTGACTTAAATGCGAGGTTCATATTGACCATACATGTCTGGATTATTTAGCAGAATAAGTCTATAAAACCTTGTTACCAATTTTTTCATGTTGCAGTACTATTTTAGGATACATCTTCTAATGTATTTTGAACTATGATGTCTAATTTTGAAATAGTGGCATGCAAACCTTCTCTTGGGGATTTTTATTTTGCATGAAATCATTTAGAGAAGTTCAAGATCATGGAAAATACCAATGTTTTGACTTTCAAAAGAGGCATACAATTCTAGATTATTCCTTGAAGCACATATATAAAAGTTCCTTGTTAATGTAGTCCTATTTTGATAAAGAGCCTCAAGGTGTTGTTTGATAGATTTTTGTCTATGACACCTAAGTTTGAAGTGACAAAATGTAGAAATTCTCTTGGGGATTTTGATTTTGGGTGAGATCATTTAGAAAATTTCAAGTTTATGGAAGAAAAGATGATATTTATTGCCATGCAGGTGGTGGTAATATGGGCCTTCCAGCCACAAATCAACTTTTTCCTCTTCTTCATCTATGATGTGTGCTATGTTTCTCCACTGGGTTGGTGTTTCCTTTGTTTCAAAAGTGTAGCTTCTCAAACTGCTAATTATATCAGTTTGTTCTCCAATGAGTTCAAAGTTTGGTTGAATGATAGCGGGTGTAAGGTCGAGTTGTTCAACTGGAGCGATCAGACGCCAAATGGTCATGTGGGGTTCAATTTTTCAATTTATCTTGCTTAAAATGAGTTTATTTTACAAACACATATCTTGATTAAGTTCAAACTAAATGTCTATTTCAAAAACATCATAAATTTCACAAGGTCCATTTTGTGAAAATCATGAGGTTGAAGCCATAGTTGCCTATGTTAACTTTGGGAAGTATGGATTGAGATATAAGTCAAGATATTTAGAAATATCTAAGGATAGAAATCCTTAGGACAAGCATCAATATCAAGGCCATTTCAAAGGGTATCAATACTTAGACCAAAGGGTTTGAAATTTTGAGGAAGATTGTGAATGTTTGTTTGCAATACACTAGCTCCCCCTTACATGACACACACTTCTCGAGTACACCAAATCTCAAATCCTTAAGATCCATAGATTTGAAGGATTTTTCTATTTCTACAATGAATAGTAAATTGTGGGGTGGCTTTGGAATGACCGTTCCTGCACCAACAAGCATAAAGGTTTTTTTGGCTTCTAAACAATTGGTTCTTAGTAAAGACTTTCGTTCAAGGTGGCCATACACATGGCGATATTTTCTCAAGATTATTTCAATCAAGAGGCCTCCCAGTCCCTTCCTAAGAAAGGATTTTCATGTGTCACGTGAACACTAGGGGTGGCACTTTTCGGTATGACACATCCACACCTATTGCTTATGACTTTTGTCACAAACACATTTTTATATAGTGGTTTGAAAGAGCTTGGCTTTAGCTCGTTACCGCTTGGGTTGTTCCCACATTTCGAAGTGGGGTAGTAGACCCTCTAAAGGTATACAAAAGAAAGGAAGTAAGTTTGTTTTCAATCTCCCAGATTGCACGAAGTGCAAGGAGAGAGCATACACAACACCTTTTCCTCACACTAGCATGAGGTTCATTTTAAATCCAAATCGAAATATGTGGGTGGTTATAGAAAATGTCAAAGGGATGCTTTTGATTCTCAAGATCGTTGAGTGGTGTGAGAGAAGATAATAAAAATTCAATGAAAAAAATACAAACCACAAGACATGGAAAACACTTGTTAATTTTAACCCTCAAAGAAAAGTAAAGTTCATTTTAAGCACCAAACTGAGTATGAGTTTTCCTTATTCACTTTTAATCCAACAAGCAAAATGATGTGAGGGTTCAATTTTAACCAATTTGAACGTTCATTTTAAAACCCAATTGAAAGCTAGTGTGGTCCTAAAGCATGAAATAAAAAGCATCATAAATGGGTTATAATTGCCCCAAAAGTGTTGAAACACTTGTTACAATTATAAGAATTAAAGAAAATAATGCTTCTTCACTTCAAATTTTAGTGTCCAACCTACAAGACTAGTTAGTCTAAAAAGAAAAATGAGAAGTCAGTGACATATTAGCAATTAGATAAAATCAAAACTTTAAAGCACATGTCAAAATTTAAAGCAAATGTGAAGGGTTGGTTCAATTTTATCCAACTTTGACAGTTAATTCATTTTATCCTTTCACTAAGTGTTGAGAAACATTTTTAGAAAATTAGATTATAACAACTTGAGATAACTATAACTTTCTCAAATCTTGATCAATTTTGAAATTGTAAAATGTTTTGGAAAGCTAAATATGAGATCTTCAAAACCAAAAAACCTTTCTGAAAGATTAATCATATATAATTTATTAGAAATGAAGGGAAATCATGCATTTAAGAGATTAAACCTAGATTTTTTTAAAAAAATACAACAAAATTAATGATGGATGATTATAACAACAACTTGAGATAACAACTTCCTCAAATCTTGATCAATTTTGAAATCATAAAATGTTTTGGAAAGCTAAGCATGAGACCTTCAAAACCCAACAACCTTTCTGCAAGATTAATCATATACAATTTATTAAAAATGAAGGAAAATCATGCATTTAAGAGATTAGACCCAGAATTAAAAAAAGCACAACAAAATTAAAAATTTGATATCTTTTTCAATTCTTGATGAAATTGAGTGACGTAAAAAGCTATGAAAAGGCAAGTCCAAGATCTAAAAAATCCAGATAGTCATTTTTCAAGCTTTAATTCACCCAAAAAAATTTTATTAGAAAAGTGATGGGTTTCAAGCAAAATTATGGGTTGTAACCTACAAAATTTCTCCAAAAAACACTCAAAACATTAAAGTTTTCCCTCCTAGAGCCAAAATGTGACCAATGACATAGTATTGGTTAACTACACCCGATCCATACGAATTTGAAGCATATTTAATCCACTATATATTAGTCTCAATAAGATCATCCAATATAAACTAGAATAAGAATCCATTAAAACTAACATATTAAATCATGAAAGCTTCAAAAATACCTATTCTAATCCATTGAAACTTATCTTATTGGGGGAGTGGTGTTGCATTGATGTGGAATGACAACCCTTTCCCAATCCCTTGGATAATGAGCTCATTTCAATTGATTTTATTGAAGAGAATTGACGAAACCAATGAAAGACGTGTGATAAAACATGATTTAAATGCTAAATTAACATGATGAATGCTAAGATGATCAATATGGGTGTATGCAAATCTACTCTAAATGTATGCAAGCTACAAAAGATTAAGACCCTAATTACAAAATATGCTAAATGTATGCATCTATATTATCATGAAAGCCATTAATGGAAGCTAAGCTAATATGCAAGTAAATAAAGCTAAAATGATGTTAAATGTGAGTGTAAGTATAAATAATTTTAACAGCATAAGTTTGTTGTTAAAAGATGGATCCATTTGTCTCCAAATAGTGACCTATTTATAGGAAAGCAAATGAGAAATGAAGGGTTGAGATTGAAAAAGCTAATCAATGGTCAAAGATGGATGAAAGATGAAACATGGATCATGGATTCTCATCAACAGATGAGAATCAATGATCACATGGATCAAGGAAAGAATCAAGGGCTCATATTCTTTCAAACAAACACACCTTTAACTTGCACAAGAAGTCTTGTTAGTTAATTTGCACATGAAGTTTTGTAAGTTTGTTATGAAGGAGAATATTCCTTTGTTTCAAATGAGTGGAGAAAGAGGACATTCTTTAGGATATTCTCATGGGTGAGGAATAGATATTTAGCAAATTAAAATAAAGTTTTAATGTGCAAAAGGGGAAGGGATATTCCTTTTGGAGAAATGTGCAAAGGAGGAATATTCTCTTGCAAGTGGGGGGAATTAGATTTATTAGTAATTGAATAATTAAAACAATTTTAATTATACAATTTTAGAAGAATTATATGATATTCATTAAATAAAATGATTTAATGAAAATGAGAGATATGATATGACATTTAATTAAATAACTTAGGGTTATTTAATTAAATAAGAGGACTTAGGGATTTAAATTAAATAACTTGATTTATTTAATTTAATAAGACAAAATGTTAGCATGAAAGGGGGTGAATTAACCCAATTAGATTAATTAGGTTAATAAATGCAAATGATGCAATTAATTAAATAGCTAGGTAAATTTAATTAATTAAGCGAAAAGAGGATGAGTTTTAGGAGGAAATGATGTTAGTATACCTAATTCAAGTGCATGATATCATTCAAGATATTTTTAAGTGTCTACACCTCCAATTGTTAGAGTTTGAAGAATAGATGAAAACCTAAAGAGTAGTGCAAGAAATAGATATTATATAAAATTTGGGAATACTTTCTAGTTTAATTTGTTAAATTATTTGATATTTTCTTATAAGAATTTATAAGTAACTCCCTAAGGTAGGATATTATTGGAATTTCATGACCGAATAATCTAGACTGGCTACATAAAATGTCCATGTGCATGATACTTGAAGTCCAAAAATTCTAAAAACAATAGAAAAAAATAAAAAAAATAGTAAAGAGAAATAATTCATCCAATGGTGAAAACCACTTCTTATGACACCTTGGACAAGTACCATGATGAAAATCCATTCATGGGTGTCATGTGTAAGTCAACTAGCTATGTGAACCTTGAATTTGGTTGTCTCATCCTTTCCATCATACCTATTTATCCCATCATGTCATCCCATCATACCCATCCACCATATCCATTTAATCATGCCTCATTTTCCTTCCTTACCTACGTTGGTCTTAGCAATGATTTAGGCACACACTTAAAGCATACTTTGGAAAATTCTTGGCATAGCCATTCTTGGTCACATACCATCTCCTATCGCTATATATCACTATCCAACACCTATCTTGGATCAACACATGTTAATCCTATGCAATTTAGTCACAATTTTCCATCAATTCATATCCTCTTCATCCCATTTATTCTATCAACCATTCTATCCAAAACACCTTCATTCCTTTTCTCTAGGAATTACTTATCCATTTCCATGGTTCCACCATAAAACTAACAAAAAAAATCAAACAATTATCAAAACACTTTCCCAATCTATACCATGCTCCCCAAAACACTTTATCCATGTTGAAGCCCTTAAATCAAAACATGCCATGCATAGTATCTTGTATCCACCAAAACATCCATAAGATTTGTTCCTTGGCTTGCTAAAAGTTGTGTTATATCCAAAATAATTCCAATCAATCATCATTGAGACATGTCTTTCCCAAGCCTTATATTTTTTTCAAGATGTGTCCTTCCCATATCAACAATGTTATCATCATCAATCCATCAATTTTTAGCTTGAACAAGGGAAAAATCTAATCCAAATCCTCATCACCGATCCTTGGGTCCTTGTTCAATCAAATCCATCCCCCATATCATCCTCCCATACACCCAAACATGTCATTAGATACCAACTTGTGTTTTCTTCATGTTTTTTATTGCTTGTTTTTATGGAATTATGATTGTTTGTTTCATATAGTCTTAGTGATCCATCCATCATATCGTCAAAGTCACCTTCATCCTTCATATGATGGCATGCCTAAAATAGTGCCTATTGGATCAATATACTATTTGAAACTTATTTTTTTGTGTTTCAATCCATATACACATGGTACATCATCATCATGATCCATTATATCATGGTACATAACGCTAAGTGATACATCACATAAAAGTTGCTCCTTGCAAGTGGAGTTACTATGACAACATGTATTTGGAATCATCTTAGCGAAATCTATCTATATGCCCAATCCTTATCCATCATCAATATTAAATATCCATGGAAGGTATGTCATCCCAACATGATTTATCTCAAGTCATATTTTATCCTTTATGACACATCTTTTTATTATCCTTAATTTGTCATTTCAAGAGACCTCTTGGGCTCCATTTCACCCAATAAATTTCTTGAGGGTGAATCACTTCCATAATAATCCCTAATTATGTAGATTAGGGTGGAGGTTATCAATAAAATCTCAAATAAACAAACTTTGCAACTTTGAAACCCTAACTTGGTGGTTTTCTCCAAAATTCTCATATTTCCCTAGTAGTACTTGAAACAGGGTTTTTCAATATAATTTTCTGAGAAGACTCAAAACCCAAATTTTGATCACCATTGTAGATACCCTTTACACCCCTATGAAACATATCAATTTTTTGGATAGGGTTGTTTTGAAACAAATCTCTCAAAATTGGATTGCTACACTCCAACTAGGCCTAATTAGGCCTGTTTTATAAAGCAACTTTGGGGTTTATAATCTCCACACTTAAATTATTCATTCCACAAACTTTAGCATGTCACATGGGGTCTGAAGATACAATTTTCATCAACTGAAATAATCACCTAAATCACTTATCTACTAAACCCTAAGTCTACCTATCCTCCTAAGCCTAATACATGGTGATATTAGGCTAGGGCTGCATCAAAATCAACCCTAACTCCATCCCCTGCTTCTGCAAACACTAAAAACACTAAAATAACCCTACCTACTTCCATTCCACTGATCATTAGATTTTTCCACACGTGGAATGGGCTCTAATTCATGTTTCTTCTATCAAACCCTCACAACCTAGGGTTTCAAACCGTTTGTAGCAAAATAACTCTAACTTCCCTCAGCCTTAATGAAATCTGATGAAATTAATTACAAATGATAGTAGATTTATCTCCTCATCAATCCTAATGAAAATTAGTTCATTAGTAGACCGTACAGAACTGTAATGTCTTCTATAGCAACAAAAACATAATGTAAAACATAAAAAACATAGTATATTGATATTGTTTGATCACCAAAACATCTCCAGAAGGTTGCCTTGAACACACAAGGTGATATTTAAACATTTACAACCAAAAAAACTATTTGAGCAACTAATTTTTGAATGCCAACAGTTCAACTTCCACAAAAAGCCAAAAATACAAATGTTGCTTGAGCAACTTTGCAACTTTTTGCAAAACTTGACATCTAAACCCAAAATCAACCCCACATGACTCAAACCAACTTAAAACATGACAACATGGATAGACCTTATTACAAATAAAATGACTCAATCACACAAAACCTAACATCTAACTCCCTTTTTACATCATGAAAGCTAGGTGCCCATGCACCATACTCTTGAGGAGAACAAAATATCAAGTTCCACTTGAGATCAGATCTTGGACTATTGTACCATGCTTCTTGATGTCTTCCTTTTTCATCTAGGTGGAATCCTCCATAGGAAGGCCTTTCCACTTCACCAGGTACTCATAGTACACATTATGCCTTGTTCTTTTAGCTTCGTTGGTATCCAAGATGCACTCTAGCTTCAATGGTTGACTTGGTGGTAAGTCTCTGATCCAATCTTCATTTGGAACCTCCGATGTAACTACATATTAACCTACAATCACAACCCCTTTAAAAGGATATAGGGCAGAAACATTAAAAATTGGAGATATAGCAACTCCAAGAGGGAGTTCTATCTCATAGGAATTTGCTTCAAATTTATGGACCACCCTACATGGCCCTATATTATTCATCTGCAACTTTGAATACTTCCCTTTAGGTGGCCTTTCCTTCCTCAAATGATCTAAGACCAAGTCCCCTACTTTGAAATGAACCTCTCTTCTTTTCAAGTTTGCATGTTGTTTATATTTATCAACACTCTTTTGAAGGTTCTCTCTGACCCGCTAATGTATTTCTTTCATGGAAGCTACAAAATCTTCTCCTTCAACACTCCTCTCCATGCCACTCAAATCCCTGAGTTCAGACACTCCCATAAGTTGCAATCCATATACAATCTCAAATGGGCTTTTACCAACACTCCTGTTCACAAAGTCATTATATGCAAACTCAACTTGGGGTAGGATCAAATCCCATTGTGTTGAGTGTTCTTTTGTTAAGCATCTAAGGAGATTTCCAAGACTTCTATTGAGTACTTCAGTCTTCCCATCTATTTGGGGATGATAGGAACAGCTAAAAGTCAAGTTTGTACCCAACTTCTTCCAAAGGGTTCTCCAAAAGTGACCCACAAATTTACTGTCCCTGTCTGAAACAATTTTCAATGGTAATCCATGAATCCTAACCACCTCCTTGAAAAAAAACCTACAATTTATGAGGCATCATTTATACTTTTACATGGTATAAAGTGTGCCATTTTTTTAAACCGGTCCACTACAACAAACACTGAATCAAAGCCTCTTTTGGTTTTTGGTAACCCCAACACAAAATCCATGCTGATGGATTCCCATGGTCTACTTGGGATTGGAAATGGTTGATAGAGACCTGGATTTGTACTACAACCCTTGGCCCTATGACAACAACACACTTTTCCACAAATTTTCTGACATCACTTTGCATCTTGGGCCAATAATAATGCCTTCTTACCTACTCCAAAATTTCATCCACACCAAAGTGACTCCCTAAGCTTCCACAATGATTTTCCTTAATCATATTAGTCCTCATAGAGCATTTGGGAATACAAAGTTGAGCCCCTTTAAAGAGTAAACCTTCTTGAATCAAGAAATCAAAATTCTCTTCATGAAAAGTGCCATTGAATTGACTACAATAAGCATAAATTCCTTTGAAATCATCATCCTCTTCATACATACCTTTCAAAGCATCAATTACAACACTTTGCAACTGAACTTCTTGAACCAACAATGTCCTACTCAAAGTGTCTTCCTTCCCCTTTTTGTGTTTGATGGTAAAGGTGAAGCTTTTTAGGTACTCCACCCACTTCACATGCTTGTGGCTGAGTTTATCTTGGATGTTAAGGAATTGCAAAGCATGATTGTCAGTAAAAAAATGAATTATTTAGGTAGGAGATAGTGTCTCCACTTCTTCAATGATTGCACCATAGCATACAACTCCAAGTCATAAGATGAATAATTTTTATTTGCCTCATTGAGTTTCTCACTGAAGAAAGCAACATGCCTACCCTCTTGGTTCAATACTGCCCCAATTGCATACCCACTTGCATCACATTCAATTGTGAAAACTTTGTTAAAGTCAGGCAATGTTAAGATAGGTTATTGTGCTACCCTTTGTTTTAGATATTGAAAGCTTTTTTCTGCCTCATCAAACCATACAAATTTCTTTCTTTTGTCCCCTTTTATTGTGTCAATGATTGGAGAGCATATATGACTAAAATTCTTCACAATTTTTTTGTAAAAAATAGCTAGGTCATGGAAACTTCTTACCTCACTTACTGATGTTGGAGTAGGCCAATTGAGAATTGCTTCCACCTTGCTAGGGTCCATCTTCAAAGAGCCATTTGAGATCACAAAGCCAAGATAAACCAACTCCTTATTCATGAATTCACACTTCAAATTTATCATCAACTTTTCATCATTCAACCTTTTTCAAAACCAAGTCTAAATGCTACAAGTGTTCCTCTTTAGTCTTACTAAAAACAAGAATATCATCCAAATAGACAACCACAAACTCTAATCTCCAATCTCCTCCTTTCTTTGGTGCCAAAATGGTGGGCACAACACATGGGCTAAGATTCTCTCTTATTAGGCCTTTGTCAAGTAACTCTTGGATTTGTCTCCTAATCTCTTCATTTTGTTGAGGGGTCATTTTATATGTAGCTTTGTTAGGTAGGTTTTCCCCTGGTATGAAATCTATATGGTGACTCACATCTCTTATTGGTAGTAAAGAGCTAGGGAGTTCATCTACCACAATTTCTTTGTATTTGTTCAGCAAGGCTTGGACCTCTTTAGACACATCATCAACCTTTGCTGTTGTCATGACAGATTTTGGTTTGATTATAATGGCATAACCTTGTCCACCCTCTTCTTTCATAATTTTCAAAAACTCATTTTCCTTAACCAACATTACACTAGAACCAACTTGTGTATCTAGAACCTCATCTTGCAATGGAGTAAGAGTGAATGATATCCCATCCTTTTCAATCACATAAGTGTTTTTATGACCATCATGTTTAGCCTTTCTATCATATTTCTAGGGTCTCCCTAAAAGTAGATGAAAAACATCCATTGGAATGATGTCACACAATATTTTATCTTTGTACCCTCCTATGTTAAATTCCACCCAAGTTTGCTCATTAACTAGGACTTGCTATCCCTTGTTCAACCAGGAGACTTTGTAGGGAGTGGGATGTGGTATCCTTTTCATTTTCAAAATTTCTACCATCTCTAGTGAAACTAAATTATTTGTGGAACTTGAATCAACAACAACTTTACAAATCTTACTTTGAAATTTGTAAGTGGTTCTAAATAGAGATTTTCTCTGTGGAAGCTCTTTCACCATAGAAACTTTGATTAATGTTCTCCTTACCATCAGAGATTCACCTATTTCTAGAGTAGCATGTTGAGATGGAGAGTTTACCATCAGAGATTCACCTATTTCTAGGGTCTCCCTAAAAGTAGATGACAAACATCCATTGGAATGATGTCACACAATATTTTATCTTTGTACCCTCCTATGTTAAATTCCACCCAAGTTTGCTCATTAACTAGGACCTGCTATCCCTTGTTCAACAAGGAGACTTTGTAGTTAGTGGGATGTGGTATCCTTTTCATTTTCAAATTTTCTACCATCTCTAGTGAAACTAAATTATTCGTGGAACTTGAATCAACAACAACTTTACAAATCTTACTTTGAAATTTGTAAGTGGTTCTAAATAGAGATTTTATGTTTGGAGGCTCTTTCACCATAGAAACTTTGATTAATGTTCTCCTTACCATCAGAGATTCACCTATTTCTGGAGTAGCATGTTGAGATGGAGAGTTTACACTCTTGTTGTCTTCTTCTTGCACCAATTGAGTTCTTCTTTCTCCACCATGTGAAGGAGAAGGTTGCTTATCCGAACATTGCCAAGCTTGATGGCTAATCTTGTTACACTAATAACACCTTCTTGAGAATGTATTTGATCCTCTTCTTTGACCTACAAACCTTCCTCTACTATTTGATCTGCTACCTCTGAAACCGCCTCTTGATTTTGAGCTTCGTTCTTGATGATTACTTGTCTCTCCTTGTGGTTTTTGGGATTCTCCTCTTCCTCCAAATGTTCCTCTACCTCTGAAACTTTTTCCTCTGCCCCTTCCTTGCTTCTCTTTCCTTCTCTTTATCTTTTCTTTTTCCTTGAATTCCAATTAGAAGCATTCTTCCACTGTTCTAGGGGTGGTAAGACTTAACTCATCTTGTATATTGAACCTCAACCCATTTAGATACCTTGATACTTTCTCTACCTCATCCTCAACATGACTAGCTCTTATACTTAGCTTATGAAACTCCTCTATATAAGCCATTACATCCATCTCCTTTTGTTTGAGGTTTTGGAGCCTTCTAAATGTTTGAATTGCATAATCACCAGGTAGAAATTGACTCTTGATAATAGCCACCATTATGTCCCAAGAATTGATTTTTGAATTTCCCTTCTTCACCCTTTCTTCCTGCACATAATTCCACCAAGTTAAGGCAGGGCTTTTCAATTTTGTTTTGGAAAATTTTACCTTTTGGTCTTCTACTACCTCTTCATACTCAAAATAGTTATCAAGTGCATCAATCCAACTTGGCACCTCTTCACTATCCATCTTCCCACCGTACATGGGTAAGTCCATCTTCACCTTAGGAGTGTCTCCTTTGACAACCTTCAACAAATTTTCCATTCTCAATTCATTAGGGTCCAACTCATCATCACCTTGGACTCCTCCTTGATGGTTTTCATTCTCACCCTCTTCCTCATCCTCTTGGTCACTTTGGTCTCTAGTGACCACACCTCTCCTTTGGTTTGATTCAAGTGCTAAAATTTTGGCTAGGACAACTTCTTGAGACTCCTTTACCTATCTCAACTCCTTGGCATGCTTTTCTTTCAACTCTCTCACTTCTCTGGTCGTTGGATTATTTTTAGGAGGCATCTTTGTTTCCTTCAAACTTCAAACTTCAACATTTTCCTCTTATTGACCAAAACCTATGCTCTAATACCAATTTGATGCATAGTAGGGTGGAGGTTATCAATACAATCTCAAATGAACAAACTTTGCAACTTTGAAACCCTAACTTGGTGGTTTTCTCCAAAATTCTCTTATTTCCTTAGTAGTACTTGAAACATGTGTTTTTCAATATAATTTCCTGAGCAGACTCAAAACCCAAATTATGATCACAATTGTAGATACTCTTTATGCCCCTTTGAAACACATCAATTTTTTGGATAGGGTTGTTTTGAAACAAATCCCTCAAAATTGGACTGCTTTGTTCCAACTAGGCCTAATTAGGCCTGTTTTACTAAGCAACTTTGGGGTTTACAATCTCCACACTTCAATTCTTCATTCCACAACCTTTAACATGTCACATGGGGTCTAAAGATACAGTTTTCATCAATTGAAACAATCACCCAAATCACTTATCTACTAAACCCTAAGTCTACCTATCCTCCTAAGCTTAATACATGGTGATATTAGGCTAGGGCTGCATCAAACTCGGCCCTAACTCCATCCCCTACTCTTGAAAACACTTAAAAAACTAAAAAAAACCTACCTACTTCCATTCCACCGATTATCAGATTTTTCCACCAGTGGAATGGGCTCTAATTCATGTTTCTTCTATCAAACCCTCACAACCTAGGGTTTCAAACTGTTTGCAACAAAATAACTCTAACTTCCTTCACCCTAATGAAATATGATGAAATCAATTGCAAATGATAGTAGATTCAGGCCCTCATCAATCCCAATGAAAATTAGTTCATTAGCATACCATACAAAACCGTACTATCTTCTGTAGCAACAAAAACACAATGTAAAATACATAAAACATAGTATATTAATATTGTTTGATCACCAAAACATCTCCAGAAGGTTGCCTCGAACACACAAGGAAATATTTAAACATCTACAACCAAAACAAGCATTTGAGCAACTACTTTTTGAATGCCAATGGTTCAACTTCCACAAAATCCAAAAATGCAAATGTTGCTTGAGCAACTTTGTAAATTTTTGCAAAACTTGACATCTAAACCCAAAACCGACCCACATGACTCAAACAAACTTTAAAACATGGCAACATGGTATGAATAGACCTTATTACAAATAAAATGACTCAATCACACAAAACCTAATATTTAACCCCCTTTTTACATCATGAAAACTAGGTGCCCCTGCACCACCTAAGCAACTAGGGAAACTTTATATTGAAGCTTTATTTCATCCCATCCTAATTTTTATTATTCTTTGATACAATGCCACTTTCATGACATTGTATGAAAGAGGGAAAAAATGTAGACACATAGAAATTTTCCTAGTGTACTTAGTCCCTATGAACTAGTCAATTCATTTACCTAGTCCTAATAAAGTAAACCTATCACCTAGTACAGTCCCCTTTACCTAAAGTCCATCACGTAATTAAATAATCATATTGTTAATCCCCTTTATCCATCTCACTTCACAATAAATAAATAAATATTTACATATTCCACCTATTAACCATCTCACACATGGCTAAAATAATTAAATAGTATTATTATTTAATTATGCCTATATTTCCTCACCACATTACAAGAATAAAGGGCACCTAAGAAATTTTTTCCTTATGATCCCATTATTCTCTCAACCCATTCCAAGAATCTAGCCCCACTAGATGCACATATCCCTTATTTCTTTGATGCTCACAACCACTTACTAAAATTAGTAAGTTCATCTTAGCTATTCACAATCTAACAACCTCCATCCTCTCCTTTATCCCAGGGAATTATTCTCAACCATCCTACACCATTGATCTCACCATCAAATTTTGACCATCCATTCCCTCTTCCCAAATTCTGTAAATTTAGACACTATTTCCTTTATTCTATCAACCATCACTTTATGCTAGGTATACACTGTCAAAATAGGTATCCTCAGGCAAAGGAGCATCCACATATCAACCAATAAAGGATAAAATTAAATCACAATAGATTGTATAGTAACATTTAGTTTGAATTTTAATGTTATTTCTTTGTTTACACTCCTTTGTTGAGCTCTATCTAGAGGTTTTTCTTGGTTTGACATAGGAACTTGCTTACTAGTTTGCTTTTGTATGAACAAAAATGAGGATAAAACAAGCATGAATTAGAAATAACAACCACTAACTATATATATTCAAGAAATCCAAATCTAATCTATCAGTGAAGCACAATCAAACATTGAAATCAATAAATCAAAGCAATATACCTTCCATCCCATGTCAAGATTGAATTATCTCCATTGTTCTTCTCCATTTTTCCTTTGCTCTTAGATTTTATGTGTGCAAAATTATGCTTAAGCTCAAATGAATATGAATATGATAATGATATAAAAATATTGAAGATGTGTGGTTAGCCTTCAAATGAAGATGAAGGTCTATTTTATAGAAAAGGATGTTTTGGATGGACGATCAAGAGCAAAAGAAGAGCTGAAGAGATTGATGGTGGAGAATCAATGAGAGGAATTCATTGATTAGTTAACTGGCTACAATTGGTTGCATGATTTTAGTTAACTATTTGCATGAATTAGTTAATTAATTGCATGAATTAGTTAAGGGAATTGACTACTTCATAACTTAGAATGAGTTGGAGTGAACTGAATTGATTGATCAATAGACTGAAATTGATTAGTTAGTGGACTTAGAGTAAGTCTCTGTTAGGAATGAGGTGGAAATGCATGAGATTTAATAATTAATTAAATTAATTAATTATTATTTTTAGACAAAAGGCTATTAGCCTATATATTATATTGATATAATACTAGATAATTACAAAAGTTCCTTTAGAAGGCTAGAACTATGCAAGCTAGAGATTTACATGGAAATATTCTTATCAACCGTGCTACCAACCTAAATTACATCCAATTTCCCAAATTTTAAAACCCTACACAATACAATTTGTCGAAGGAAACCAAAAAACTACTATGCAAAGCTCAATCACCCCTACAATGACATTGAGCAAAGTTCTCTCCTTGCTCCTCCTACACCTGACAAAGAACTTAACCTCTGCAACACATCAAGGCACCCCAGAGTCCCCTTGATGTAGCGACATTGAAGGGACCATTGAATATTGACATGATAACTTTTTGGGTCCCTTCAATGCAGTGAAATCTACCACCTATCAACCCCTTGATGTCACCTTCATCACCACACCACTTGTCACCTCCCCGCTCCCTCACCGAGCAAAACAAAGGGCCCACCACAACACCATAGGCTAGTGGGTTACCACCAATTTTCCACAATACGTCATCATACCCTACCACCAACCACTCATAGTTCATCAAACACATTGTAGTATATCAAAGTGAACATTTCAGGAGTCCTCTCATTGTAGCGATGTTGAAAGGACTGCAGGATATCAAAAGAACTGTTATTGCAGTCTCTTCAACACAATGATAACACACCATCTGATGAACCCACAAAATGATACGTCGATCACCAACAAACACTTTCGAGGAGACAACCATATATCAGAATGGGACCTTCTAGAGTCTCCCTGATGGAACGATTGAAAAGACCTCAACATAGCGGGGGGAGTAACAATCAAGTCCCCTTGATGCAGTGAAGACATGTACATTGGTCCTGTCCCACGTCAAGTCTCACCATGCCACATGTCACCTCCCCGCTCTCCTGTCAAGAAAAACAAAGGGCCCACCACAACACCATAGGCTAATGGGTTGCCACTAGCTATCCACCATATGTCATCATACCCCATCACTGACCATTCATAGTTCATTGAACACACTATAATAAATTGGGGTGAACATTTTGATAGCAACCAGAGAGGATTCTAAATAAATCAACCCTAAACCAATTGAATTCAACAAGGTTTTGAAACTCCAAACCCTATCTAAGGAAAATCTCCACTCAAGCACTCTTCCTTGCTAGTAGGTCTGCAGACCTAATAACTTGAATCTCAATCACTCAAAACCATCTCAGCCAACCAACACCTTATGTTTTCAGACACCCATCAAGACATCCTTAAACATATCCCTAAATCTCATGCAACTCTCTTGAGACATCAACTTCAAACCTTGACTTCTATGCTGACCTAGGCCGTGAATTAGGCCTTTTTTCCAAAGGGACACCCCTCTAATCTTGCAACCAACCCAAGAAACCACCGAAAAATCTTCAAAATACCTTCCAAACCATAGATTCTCCAATTGTTATGTCCAAACACGCTCACTATGACTCATTTTCTTGAAACCGTCACTTTTCTCCCAATGGGAAAGGGTTTATTGAAAATAACATACCCCAACCTCATGCAAACTTGAAACCACCTTCAACAATATTTATTCTTCCTATACAAACTTACTTGACCATCAAATTATGTTGCCCTCAAATATCTTACACACTTCCTTAAGAAAACCACTCAAATCCACCCCTTTACATGCTTTGCTCAACTAGGGATTCTTTTCCCATACCTTTAAATGAACTAATATACATTTGTATACCTTCAAACACATCAAACTAAACTTGATAACCCTGAAGAAAACTTACCCTTACTCTTTCCCAAGTAGTTTCTCCACCTTTTCACTTCTAGCCTTGTTTCAAAGGCTTAAATTCTGTATTTACAACAGGGTAGCGTTAAGAAACCCTCCAAATATCTTTAAAAAAATTGAATGTTTATTCCTAAACCTATACCTAGTCTACATAGGCCCATTCCTTCGAGATATAACAAGTACATAAGGAGGAATGGCCTTTTCAATACATTTTAGCCTTCAAGACCCTGAAATTCAACTTATATAGTCAACTTTAGAAATTGTTACCTAACTCCCTCCAAAATAAATGTTACACCTCCAACCCAAATGAAAATTGTAGTTAGAACATTCCCTATTGAATCCTACTCAAATTTGTAACAAAAATCAACTGTATGGTCCATATAGTGGCTGGAACTGATGAAATCACACAGAAAATGGTAATAAAACAAAGATATTTTATTTGCTTTCTCCTTTAAACTCTTCAAAAACCATCTCAACGATGGATTACTCATATTTAAAAATTCTCATAACTATTCCAACTTCCTACAATTCCTAAAACTATCTCCAATTGCCCATGACCGTTGGGCTTCCCATATTTGAACCTTTTTGCATTTTTCCACAATTACGATATGACAACATTTAGCAATTTAGCAACATTTTGCCTAATGACCTCACCTTAACACTAAGAATTAAACCTCACCTTAACACTAAGACTTAAAAAACATTACAAAATGGCCTCACATGGCCTTATTTAACCTTACCATGACTCAAACATCCTATCTAGACCTAACTCAACCAATGGAGCAACAAGGTGCTCTGCACCACATTTCAGGAGTCCCCTCAATGCAACGACATCAAAGGGACTGCACGATATCAAAAGAAATGTTGTTGTAGTATCTTTGACACAAAAACAACACATCCTCTCTGAGAAATAGAATTCCTCCACCTATCCAACTTATAAGAATTAAAAGGCACGTGCAGGTAAATAATACTTAGGGGAAATACTTCCTTGACCTAGGGCTAATGATCGAATATTTGAATGGGGCCACGACTGGAAAGGCAAGGTAAAGGGGCCAATTAAAGAATGATCGCCTAGGACATAAGTTAAAACTTGGCCAATTGGGTACTGAGAAAAATAGGTCAATGAGTGGATAAAAAAAGAAGACCAAGGCATGGAATAATTTGGGTTTTAGAAGGGTTTAAGCCCTACACACAATTTAGAACCCTAAGAAAATATAATTGAGGAGTTTCAAAACCACAGGGATCACAAAAATTCAAAAACAACCATGGATTTTGCAAGCTCCACCAATGGGGAGGCCTGCTTCTTTATCATTGCTAAAAAAAGCAAAGGCACCCTGCAAGATAACACAACTCATTAGTAGCTAAGAAACACTTTTCAACCCCTGTGATAGATGGAAAGTGGCATCCATGAAGGCATTTCACCAACACATCCATGTTGACTGGTTATGAGGATGTGACTTGCAAGACTAAACCACCATAAAATAAATTACACAAAGCTCTCTAATGAAATTATTTCTACCACCTTAGGGAAGATTTTGACCTGGGAGGCTTAAGACAATTCTAATGCCAAAGCTTCTCATGGAGCAATTGTAGCTAATTGAGGATATGCTCGTAACTAAGCCACATTATTTAAAATTTCCACCTTAGGTATAAAACACAACACTTTTTCATTTTATCCCACTTTCAAAACTAATAATGTCCATCAAACTTTCTAGCAAAATACCCTACTAATCGTATGAAATTGTATTATGCGATTGCTCACACTCCATATTTGACAATAAATCCACTAGTTTATTTCCCTCTCTATAGGTATGGTTTATACTACAAAGATACAACTTATCCATTAAATGCCACACCTACTGCAACACATAGTCTAGTCTCCAATTTAAATATTTCCTTTCTTTGCAAGCATTTATGATTATTAATGAGTCATCTTCGATATGAATATTTTTAACTTGCAACTCTAAGGACATTTGTGTTGGAATTGATTGATTCAATCCACAACTCCCATGAAACACTTGCAAGCAATTACCTATCACAATAGAGAAGATCAAGAGTGAGATTGTGCTTAATAACCTGAGAATTATTATTGATGCAACTGTCACATTGAATATGTTATTGTACATAATTAAAATACAATTACAATGAATCAATCCTTATGAAAAGGGTGAAAGTTAACCCTAGATTAGGGCTAGATTATAACATGACAAGTGTCCTCATAGGAATGAATGAGACAACATGTTCTAATATTAGAGGCTTTAATCATGCAAAAAGCAACTAATTAATTAAAGAAAATAATGAAATAAAAGCACTCCTAAGTTTAGCTTAAGTGTAATAAAGCATAAAGTGACCTAATTAATTAATGATTAATTAATTAATTAGGTGATGACTTTATTACTCTAACACCCCCCCTTAAGATGAACTAGGGAGAAACTAAACTATGATAAAGAAATACTTGAATGGATTCATGAATGGGTCCCGCCCTAACGGCTGATGAGGTACCCATGTACATAAATGAAACTCTCATAACTAGAGAAAAGGAGAAAACCAAATGGGAATAAAACTCCCCTCCAAAAGAGAGAAAAGAAAAGAATGTAATGCACTAATAAAAGAAGGATAAAAGGTGGATTACTTGATACCCCCCAAAGACAACTTCTATCACATAAGTACATATACAATGGTCTGCATAGGAGATATATAAAGAGACTAGAAGGCCCCCCACAATGAAGAAACTCCTGTCGCAATGGTGGATGCCTGATGTAGAATCCAAAAAGAAATCCCGAAGTGGAAAATAACATTCCTCCTCTTGGGAAGAAACAGATCCAAAGGACGATGTCGAAGAAACCCTATGAATGGTGATGAACCAATATGTCTCAAGATGTGTGCCATGATAGGATGCTGAAGAATCTCTGTCTGAACTTAAACAAATGATGGAAAATCCAAATTGATGTGAAGACTCCTGAAATACAACCTCTGAATACACAGATAATGGTGGGTGTAAAGTGATAATTTGACTATCAAGATAGAGGAGATGTATGTCCTCAATGTAATCCTCAAGATTTGTAGTGTGAGACTCAACAAACAATGATGTGTCTGTAAGATAAGAATCCCATGATGTAGTAGAAAATGAATGACCAAGATGGTCATGATGTTGAACTAAATCCATAGGGGAAAATGGGGCGATACTGATGTCATCAAGAACAATGGATGATGCATGTGTAATCTTATTCTGAAGAGTAGGAACTAGGAGACAAGCCTCTAATCCATAAAAATGTGCAAGACCTTCTAGATACTCTAGGTCCTCTAATGTAGCATCATCAATGGGTATACAATTTGTAGTAGCCATGGGTAAGAGATAGTATGAAGCAAGATCCTTTGGATATGGAGAGAGATTGGGGTCTCCATGGATCTCCTAGAGATGAGTACAAAGTATGTGGGGACAATTAGTGTCCGATACAACACACATAGTGTCAAAATTGACACTAGAACATATAAGTCCTACTAAATGATCTCTAATGATATCCCAAGCTATTTTTCTCCCTAGTGTGTTTGGTTTAGGTATGAGGTCATATAAATGAGGAAAAATATTAAGCCACCTACAATGTGTAAGTATGCCCTTTTCCCATGACTCATAATTATCCCATTCTAGGATTACAACTAAAGGGTGAGTAGAAAAACCCATGATTACTCTTCAAATGAACAAATCAGAGACTAAAACCATCAGTATTGATAAAGCAGATCAAATGATGTCATCTCATGCAAACAGATCCTTTCTAGGTTCCAAGACGTCCAAGTAATTAAGAAAAGTGTGAAAACACAAGATAGTGAATAAAATGTACCTGGGGAAAATTCTGAAAAAGTGCATGTATAGATTTGAAGAGCTCTGAAATACCTTTCCAATGTTGCTTGGATAGTGAAAATCAGAGATACAGGCAAAAAGTTACGATCTTGGAAGCACAAAATGAAGATCTGACTTTGACTAAGAATAGCAAGAACCACTGGAAAAATATGATGATGAGACCTATACCACTAGAAAGTTCACGAAACTAGCTTCTTGATGATATCTCATTTGCCCGATTTTGACACCGTATGCCCAAGTTATGCCAAAAAGAAAAAAATCACTCCTTTAGGGAAAATCAAGGCTAGGAGGGGGGCTAAGTGGTCATACGACCGATTATGTCACACTGACGTCAACACTTCACAAAGTTAAATTTGATGGCCATATGGTTGTCACATAAAAAAAAACCCCTTGCCTGAAAAAATTCGATGACCATCGGAGATGCTCTTGTGTAGAGAATATGCTGACGAAATATTTCATCCTCCGCTTGGGAGGTTGAGCCGTGTGATTTTTGCTGCTAGAAACTTTTTGTGGATGGATTTCTAAGAGCCTGCTGCTATAGGAAGATTTCGATGGAATCTTCTAGGATGTCGCCACTGCCTGCAGTGAGTCCACTGGGAGGATGAAGGGGGCTGTTGACCTGGGGCTCACGTGGGGTAGTGATTGTACTGGCTACCTACATAGGCGTACTATTCTCTATGCAAGCAGTAATTACTGCCTTTTGAATTTTTTTTATTTGCTTTTTAAAAAAACTTTGATTTTATTTTTTCAAAAAAACTAATGATTTTTTTTTTATTGTAGGAAAAATATTTTTAAAACTTTAGAATTCTTTTGATGAACGATGAAAATTCAAAAACCAAAATAATAAACCCTGTACCTATTATGCACGCAAATCGAGGCACCCAGATCTGTATAGATCTGTGTGCCTCTAATTTTTTTTTGCCTTTCGTTGCAATTGCTCAGATTTGAGCAAAATGATAGGAATTCTTAGGGTTTTGAGCCACTCCAGACGTGATGGCGACATTTGTTTTGCTCCAAGATGCACCAAAAAATTGCTCAAGGACACATCTCTTCAAAAAATTGAATAAGGGGCTGTAGATCTGGGCTTTGACACCATGTTGAAATTGATTGATTCAATCCACGACTCCCATGAAACATCTACAAGCAATTACCTATCGCAATAGAGAAGATCAAGAGCAATATTGTGCTCAATAACCTGAGAATTATTATTGATGCAATTGCCACATTGAATATGCTGCCATACAAAATTAAAATAAAATTACAATAAATCAATCCTTATGAAAAGGATGAAAGATTGATGCAAGAACATCTATTCACAAAAACAATTCATCTAGGGTACTTCTGACCCAAACACAATTTGGAGAAGATCAAATTAAACAAGCAACTCTAATTCACTAATCTTTTCATC
Organism: Sequoia sempervirens; assembly: GCA_007258455.2. Lineage (NCBI taxonomy): Eukaryota > Viridiplantae > Streptophyta > Pinopsida > Cupressales > Cupressaceae > Sequoia > Sequoia sempervirens. The sequence goes on along the minus strand of VDFB02000363.1, from coordinate 118,397,165 downwards.
AATTTCACTTAACTTTCCTTCAAAAGCCATCATTTTCTTTTTCCTTTCATGAGGCTACCAACAAGACAAATCACCAAACCATAATTCAAGACTTCCATCAAACTCAAATAAAAATAAGATTAACTAAAACATGGCATAAACCTGATCACAATCTCAGAAAACAACCCATACTTCCATCATGCATCAATTTACTCATCTTTGCAACTTATTCCACAAGGAAAAATATCAAAAACTGAAGTATTCTTGCTTCAAAACCTTTACCAATCTTTCAAGTCACAGTAAACATCATCATTTTAACTGAAACAATCTAAGAACTTACTCACATAACGTTGTTCTAGCACATAGGGACCAACTTGCTCAATCATCCAAAAACAACAAATTATACTTCTAAATGTTTACCAAGGTATTTAGACATATTTACCAACTCCTTTTAGTCAGATTCAAAACAACATCCATGGTCTACACCTTAGATTACACTCAAAACTTAGTTTCCCATATTCAAGCACCAAACCCTAGTAGCCATGCCTTAAGACAAAAACGGGTATATCAAACTACCCAAACTAGATCATCATGAACCAAACATACCATTAGAGACTCATTTCAATCCGTTAACACATGTCTAAAGACAATATATGGTTGCTTTGGAAAAAGTAACAATATAATAGACTGTCCTATTGAAACAAGCCCAAAATAGGCCTGAAAAACAAAGCAAGTCCCTTCCTTTTAACCCAAAACCCATAAAAATCCATGGGAAGCATTAATTTAAGTCACATAACCTTAAAATCATCCATTTTCAAAGATTTTAAAACTTAATTATGCATCAAATTAATAAGCCCTCGTTGTATGCCATTTTAATACAAGCCAACAGGGGTCTTAGAGGAAATCAACCTTCCAAACATTATTCTACCTATTCCTTGCTTCAAAAATCTTTCAAAAGGTCTACATAAACTATAGAAACAAATTTCCAACCTCTCCCATTGTTATATTTCCAAACCCTTGATTGTAGCTACCACAAAATGCTTGGAAATCACTATTTTTGCTCTTGGAGCAGCAATCAAACTCTATAATCTTGCATTCCCTGCTCTTGTCCAACACACATACTAATAAAATCATATTAAATAAACTCAAAACAAGCCATTCCACCATTCTACTAACACTATAATGGTGGGATGGAAAACTTGTTCCTTACAAGACCCTCAAACCCTTATTTTGGGTTTTTAGACCAGTTTATGTGTAAATGATTAAGATAGACCCCAAAATCAATTAGAACCCCTCTAAACTATTTTAATAGAAGTATCAAACCTTAATTCATGAATTCTAACCAAGATATGAGCCTAAATAATTCACTATAGTCTGTACAAGACTAGTAAATGGAAGAAAAAACTCAAAAAATATAGAACAAGGATCTTTATTTCAAAATTTGTTTCAAAATTACAAAGTACGATCTCTTCCACACCTTTACCATGCCTTTTAAAGGATTTAAAACTTCCTCCATCGAATAAAACTACCCAAACTACCTCATGACCTTTGGTATTCTTGATTTTCTTGCTTGTTTACATCTTTTACACTATTGACAACTTTTAGCAATTTTAGAAATTTTTGCTTTTTCCATCTTTTGACCTCCTAAAGACCTCTTAAAGACTTTAAATACATTGAATATTACCACCCAAGACCTTTTACAATGTTTTACAATTGAAAATTGAAATTTTGCAAATTTTTTCCTTTTGAATGTATTTGAGGACAAGGTGCTCCTACACCAAAGCTAACCCTAGATTAGGGTTAGATTAGAACATGACAAGTGTCCTCATAGGAATGAATGAGACAACATGTTCTAATATTAGAGGCTTTAATTATGCATAAATCAACTAATTAATTAAAGCAAATAATGAAATAAAAGCACTCCTAATTTTAGCTTAAGTGTAATAAAGCATAAAATGACCCAATTAATTAATGATTAATTAATTAATTAGGTGGTGACTTTATTACTCTAACAATTTGAAGTCCATAAAGAAGTGCTTGTGCTTCGGTGGTGTTATTTGTTCCATGAGAAATTTTAACTGATTTTTCCCCAATGAGATGCTCCTTACTATCTTTGATTACCATACCTGCACCTAAAACACTTGGATTCCCCCTTGAAGCTCCATCAAAATTTAACTTGAAAAAACCTGAGGGAGGTGGGATCCAGGAAACCTTTGATCTATCAATTTCCCTAGTTGGAATTGAATTCCTTTAAATGGGAGAACAATACATTTCCAATTCTTCATTACTAATGCATCCCAATCAATGAACAAAGAACTAACATGCTTGACCTCCTGCACTCATGCATTTGTTACCTTAGAGATTGAATTCTCTATCTGCAATAAGACCTAATCAATTGATGTTGATTCCTTTCTAAAAATATGCTTATTACGCTCCCACCAAATACTCTAGATAACTAAAGCTTGAATTACTCACCCAATGACAGAGAAGAGTGAGGATTTATACAACACTGACCAAATTGTAAAGTGTTCCCAAAGAGTAGTAGGTAGTGGCGAATACCAATTAAGTTTTCCTTTGATGAAATCCCAACAAATCTGTGCAAACTTACATCCTAGGAAGAGATGATTTGAATCTTCTTGAACTTCATCACACAACACATTTGAACTGATTTGAAATTCCCAACTTAGCCAATCTATCAACTGTTAGATTTCTATTTTTTATGGCCAGTGGAGTAAAGCAACCCACCTTAGGCAATCTTGTAGAGGTCCAAAAAAAGGACAAAGCTCTTTATGATTCGTGGTGTACCCCTCCACTTACAACTACTTTATAACCCTGCTTTACTGAATACTTTCTCGTTCTAGAAGGCACCCAGATAATTTTATCTAGTGCAAATAATCTGAAAACTATTCTACCCCTTAGAATATCTTCCAATTTTTGTTTTTGATCAGCTCGGATGTGAGATCTTGAAAAATATCTCCACTTGACTTTGCTTGTTGACTCTAATGAATCCTGAAAGTAATCCTTTACTTTAGCACCCCAAGAAGTGATCAAGATTTCCTCTGCCATTCTAAAGTCATAAAAAGAATTCAAGGGTGGAAAGCCATTCCAAGAATCTTTCCAGAAGGTAGCTTCCTCCCCATTATATATTTTCCAACTTATATATGGAATAATTATTTTTCTACATGATATCAAAAAATTCCACATGGAGGACCCTTGCTGTGGGTTTTCTATTGTTATTATTCTGTTTGGTGAAGCCTCATCTAGATACTTTGCATGATCTGACACCATTTGGCATGGGGATTTTCATACATATGCCATACCAATTTAGCTCCTAATGATATATTTTTAGCCGTAATATTATGTATGCCCACATCTCCTTTCAACTTTTCCACACAAAGTTTTTCTATTGAGACTAAAGGAATTTTCTTAGAGTTGTCCATATATCCCTTCCATAGGAAACCTCTAATCAATTTTTCTATTTCATTTACCATGGATTTTGGAGCTTTTAATACTGCCATATAATAATTTGGTATTGAAGATAACACTGATTTTACCATCAAGATCCTACCTACCAATGACAACCACCTTCCTTTTCATGAGGATAATCTAAGTTTGATGCACTGAATTATCTTATCCCAAAAGCTTACTCTATTTGTATCTAAGAAGAGGCGAAGACTAAGATATTTGCATGGAAGCTCTACTACTTTGAATCCCAACACTTTTATTATTTTCCTCTTCACCACTGATGTAGTATTTCGAAAATAGACTTTAGATTTTTCTGCATTGATTTTTTACCCTGAAACTTTTGTATATTTCTGCAATAAGCTTTGAATTTATTTTGCTTCATCGAGGGTTGCTTTTCCAAACAATAATGTTTCATCTGTACAAAAAGAGTGCGTGACTGATATATTGGTAGTAGGAAGAGATACTCCTTTCCATAAATCTTGAGAATGAACCCTTTTAATTGCTCTACTTAGCGCTCCAGCTAAGACTTGATAAATAAGAAGGGGGACAAAGGGTCTCCTTGACACACACCCTGGGTGGATTTGAAAAAACATGATGGTGTCTCGTTAATGATAACTAAAAACATTGCGCCATATAAACAAGATAAAATCCATTTATACCATTTATTTGCAAATCCAAACTTTTTTAAGATTTGAGTTAGGAAAGCCCAATTGAGTCTGTCATAAGCTTTCATCATGTCCACTTTAACAATTATTGATGGCATATTATATGTTTGTATTGAATGCAAGACTTCATGGGAAACCAATGCACCCACTACTATCTCTCTCCTTGGAACAAAAATATCTTGCTCCTTTGAAATGATTTTTGGAATGTATTGGCAAAGTTTGAGGTAGATTACTTTCGTAAAGATTTTATACACCATATTACATAATGAAATAGGTCTGAAATCTACAAATTTTTTTGGTTGCTCAATCTTGGGAATTAAGGCAATATTAGTAACATTAAACTAATTCAAAATAGTCCCCGTTTTCCTTGAATCTTCCATTGCATTAAGCAGATCTTGAGCAATAAAATCCCAACCTTTTTGGAAGAAGATTTCTATGAAGCCATCCAGACTTGGAGCCTTGTCCAGGGGTAATGAGAAAACCATAGACCTCACTTCTTCTAGAGTAAAAGGCCTCATCAACTATTCATTTTCATTAATACTAATCAGCTAGGGTATAGCCTCAAGTAAATCTTCATTGTCTACCATAATCTATAACTAAGGCACAAGTACAAACAAAAAATTTGAAAACAAATGCATACCCTCATTCTGAATAGCTTCTTCACTTGTGAGGGATGATCTTGTCAGACCGTCCTGGATGGAAAAGATAGAACTTTTCGCCCGTTTGATCTGTGTTGAAACATGGAAAAATTTGGTGTTTATATCACCTTCCTTCAACCATAACTCTCTAGATTTTTGGTTCCAATAAACCTCCTCCCTTGCTAGAATTTCTTCCCATTCTTAGTGCAACAAATTTTGTTTTTCAAAAAATTATTTGTTCATTCCATTTGAGATGATATGCTCATTCACCTTTGACAATAGTTTATTTTTTTTCCTTTTCTTTGAAAATATTCTTGAATACATGAACATTCCAGTTGATTATCTGTTGTTTGAAATAACTTAACTTCTTGCAAAACTAAAACTACCTAGAGCCATTTAGAAAAGGTGCATTTGTCCACCACTATTGAAGAAAGTTGAGAAAATATAGATGCATGAACCAAATTTTCTCAAATTTAAATGACGATTTAAACCTTAATTTATTTGATTTCCCTGATATAGTCAAAGAGATTGGAAAATGATCAGAACCAACCAATGGTAAGATTTGAGATGATAGAGTATATTCTTCTAAAACCCAATTTGGAGAGGCTAAGAACCTATCAAGGAGTTCAACAATCTGCAAGAAATATTTCCTTCTATTTTTCCATGTGAATTTACCTGAAGATGGTTTGATATCAATGAGTGCATTATCAAAGATGAAGGCTTTAAAATACTCCATAACCCTTATAGGAGGTGTGATCCCACCCTTCTTCTCTTGAAAATAGACTATGGCATTAAAGTCACCTGCTAATATGACTTTATCTTCCCCAATTTCATATAATGTGTGTTTTAGAGTATCCCAAAGATGTTTCTTTGCAACTATTTGAGTTGGACCATACACATTTAGGAGCCAAAACTATAAATCAAAATGGGTTACTTTAAGTAATTTCCAATTTGGCTCAATCTTAGAGACTTCTAATACCACTATGTGAGTGTTCCATATCGTGAACAAACCCCTTGAAGCACCTATGGTAGGCGAGTGGGAAGACTTCCATTTAGGCCACTTTTTTATTACTATTTTAAAAGCTTAAAAAAAATTGATTCTTGAATAACTACCAAATTTTCCCCACAAGCATCAATCTGACACTTGATTCGGGCCCTTTTGTTAGGGGCGTTGGTGCCCCTAACATTCCATAAATAAATTAATTATTAAAGAAATGTGCAAGTGAAAATAAATAAATAAAATAATTAATTTTATTTGTTATTGGAGAGTGGATAATGTTGAGGAATTTATGGATAATTAAATAATTAAATAATGATTTAATCTAGAAAGGGATAATGGATGATTAATTAAATAATGATTTATTTAATTAATTTAGAACAATAAAGATAATTAGGGACACAATTAAATAAATAGGATTTATTTAATTAATCAGGAAAGAATAAAATTGAAGTGAAATAATTAAATAATTGAGCATTATTTAATCATATGAATAGGATGATAATTAGTGTAAAAGTGTCACTTGCAGGCTAGGACAATTTCAGGTATTTACATTTTCCCCTTCTTTGATACAATGCGATTTTGAGCGTTGTTTCAAAGAAAAATAAAATAAATACGTTTAGGACTATGTGAACCCTGCAAAACAACATGAATAAACGAGTTAGACAAGGAATTACAAGCTAAAACAAGGATTCCCCATGAAATCCATTTACAAATTCAAATTAGGAAGAAAATATTGAAGAACACAATGCAAATGACAAAATGAGATTTGATCCTAATTAGAAAAGCAAACACTTGATCCCATAGGGGAATTGGTGCCAATTTGATGTGAAAATTGGCCCTTTCCCAATTCCTATGATGCAAGCTTCGAATGTTGAAGAGAGTGATCCACTTTGATGATGAAGATGAGAACTCCAAGCGAAATCTACAAAAAGCCTAGCTAAGAATTCAAATGATGGATGAAAATGGCTAAGTATTTTAGCATGGTAACTTTGCAATGTTTGTGGATGATGAAATGAGGAGAGGAGCTCTTCATTTATATGATTTCAAGATGGATGAATGTCCAAATTTGAGCAATGTGGAACTAACATTCATCCAATGATATGGTGCCACTTGTCAAGCTATGAATGGATGATGGATGTGCAAGATTTGGGGTTTGTGCCAATAAATGCCAATATTTGAAATTCAAATTTGTTGAAATGACATGCAAGAGGGAAGGGAAAATGCAATAAATGCCACTTGGCTCAAGGCAAAGGACATGTAAGATGAAGTTATTGCCTTGTTGGATGTACATGTTGACTTGGAATTTTTGAATTCAAATTGAGAGAATATTCCAAAAGATGCCTTGTGAGGAAAATAGAGATTTAATAAATGAATTAAATCTATTTTCATGTGCAACTTGCATTATCTAGAGGATGGGACATGAGATGAGGTTAAATTAATCAAGGGTTACTTAATTTAACAGGAGATTAGATGATGTGATTTATTTGACTTAGATTTATGGATTTATTTAAATCAAATAAGAGAGGAATATGATAAGAGGCTAATTAAATAAGGATTTTGATTTATTTAATTAAAAGGGATGGTGTTAGATTAAATCAAATAAGGTTTTAATTTATTTAATTTAATGGATAGACTTTAGAGATTTAATCAAATAAATTGATTATTTAATTAAATAAGGATAATTAGATCAGGTGGATTGATTTAATTAACAAGAGAAAGTGACTTAATTAGACAAAATTATTTATTTAATTAAGAGACGAATATTGATGAATTTAATCAGATATGGGAATTTGATTAAATGGTTAGACCGAGGGATGATTTAAGAAGAAACGATGTTAGTAAGTCAGGATCGAATGCATGATGTCAATCGGTATATTTTCGATGTCTACATTTTGCCCCTCTTTGAAGCAATGCACTCGTTGCGTTGGTTCAAAGAATAACTAATCTCGATCAAAGCCAAATTTTTTTGAATTTAAAAACTTGCCCCACTATTGCATGGTGAGAGAAAACATGCCATTATAATGCCCCCTCGAGAGATTGGATGAAAATTTCAATTTTTTGGGTGATCTCGCGAAAAAAAGGTGACAAAGTGCCCGACAGGTCCAAAAGGGGTCAGAGAGACTAAAATCGTGTCTAAACGCAATAAAACGATGAAAAACAAGCTTCAAACAGACAAAAATAGGTTCAGAAGTCCAAAACCCTAGTAGGACAGCCATTTAGGGTTAAAAAAATCCTAATTTTTAGGATTAAAAGAGGCCCGAGGGGTCACTTTCAAGTCATTTTCACACATCTCCGCTAGCAAACTTTGAGATTCGAGCTCTGACCCTTCGACGATATGGCACAATGACAACTTCCTCTACACATTTCAGACCGAGTTCGGACCTACCAGCAGCCACCTAGCATCGGTGCACCGGTATGTGACCCTAATTGAAGCTTCATTTTTCCCTTTTAACGCATTTATTAGCCTTTTAAAGATGAGCTCGCCTCCAGCGGCGCTATTATAGCACCGCTCGGCATTTGAATTACACCGTGCCAGTCCATTTTATGCCACATCGGTGCAGTTTGGAGTTTAAAAACTCCGCCGCTAGGCTCGGGCTCGGCAGGCTGGTTTGGTTAAAGTGCGCCGTGGCGGCACGCTTTTCATGAAAATTGTGATGCTAGGGATAAAGTGTGCTACGACAGCTCCATTTAGCTAAAATTCAGGTCTAGTGTCAGAGTTTGAGGAAACTCAAACTACGATGCCATCACAAACTGTGCCGCTGGGAACAAGTTTGGAGCGTTAGGCCGAGATTTTTCCAAATTTTTTAACATGATGACTTTCCTTGATGCAGGACAGGCCTAGAGAGCTTTATTCTCGGGAGCACCAGTCGTGGGATTTGGCGAGCGTCCTACGGGACTTTAGTGACAGAGACCAGGATCGGCTGGGAGCTGTAGGACTATGGCACATTGCGTACGCAACGCTCGTGCGCACACACCTAGGGATGCTATCAGCGCTGGCCGAGAGGTGGCACAATGAGACATTGTCGTTTCATCTTCCCACTGGTGAGGTGACCATCACTCTGGAGGACATTTGGCATATTCTGTGATTGCCTATTCATGGTCGACAGGTGATCTATGATATGGAGGAGGGACGCGAGTGCTGCACCCGAGTCCTCGCTACACGAGACATTATTTACTGCGAGGGTCAAATCGAGCTGGAGCGGTACAGAGTTATAGCACCTCCCTTTTGTTGGGCAGTTGCAGTGATCATTTCTGGTTTGGTTGACCCAGACAGACGAGGGTGATATTTCAGTCTGGGTTGGGGATACTGCTGGGAGAGGATGGTCCGAGATAGGCCAGTTCAGTTTGCATGGGGGCTTGTCCTCCTTGCTTCACTTTACATGGATCTCCACGAGGACGTATACGTGGACGACTGAGCATTGAGAGCTGGGGTGACTTTGCTTCATGTTTGGGTGTGGGAGCACATTTCTGTGCTACGTCCACGGGTCGTTTCGATTCTGATGGGGGCAGAGGATGCCCTCATGGCACTATACAGAGGCAGTGTGTCCTTCACACACACTGGCGAGCATGGGATCCCCTACTAGAGGTGGGTCCTAGATGAGATGCTTGTCTTCACATGGCGACCATACCTTGGTTCACCCGCATGGGCCGACGATGTCGATCAACTCTTTTACGGCCACCAGGATCGATACATGCAGGGGTGGGAGCACACGATGATTGAGAGATATCTGCCCGAGCATGTACATCGTAAGTTCAGGGAGCCACAGGATTGGCCAGACGATGACTACGTAGCTATTTTTGCACGCAGCCTGACATAGGTGTCATGGGGGCCTGGTATTCCTACTGTGGAGGCAGTTGATAACTTTAGGCACTTGGTAGTCCGGCCGTGGGCCTATGATCAGGGCTTGGCGGATCCGGGCACCACACAGGCCTACAAAGATTGGTTCAAACCTCCTCTCCGGTTGACCATTCCAGGTGAGGATCCATATATGCACAGGGTCAGAGGCAGGGGAGAGGACAAGGGTGAGGGCGAGGAATGAGGGTCAAGATTTGACAGGATCCACCATTGGTGCCCCTAGTCCCACCAGGTGACGGGGATGTCTACATGTAGGACCAACAGCAGGATCCGCTAGTCCCACCACCACGAGCCGAGCATGAGGATCAGGTTCATGCGCAACCATGGGTACAACCAGCAGGGAAGGCAGACGCATGGGATGCCTTGATTTTATAGTTGCAAGCCCAGGTCCAAGCAGTGACAACAGAGAGAGACCGGGCGAGGGCTGAGAGAGAGTAGCTTAGAGCAGAGAGGGATCAGGCTATGCAGCAGAGACAGGCTGCAGAGCTACAGGCAGCCACAAAGCTAGGCCGCAAGCAGCAAATTGAGAGCATGACAACCTCCTCGTCTCAGGGTACCGTGCCGATTTGATCCTACAGAGATGTTATCCAAGAGATAGAGTACTACCGTTGGGCTTACCATGACACTATACCTAGAGAAGATTGGGTCCCCGAGTACTCAGAGCGGGCCAGCCAGAGACCACCAGAGGGTCATGGTGACAAAGGCGAGGGCAGCATCCACAGAGATCGGGCTTGATTGAGATATTATGATGTCCTTTTTGTGCCTTATGGGCTTGTTTTTGATAGCCCGATGGGAATTTTGTACTAATTGACCTATATGTACAGTGATCCGATTTTATTCTTTTTTACTATGACAATTATATGATGATATGTTATATATGAGCCGATTTTGATGCGATGCAATGTGTTCTTTTATTTATGCATGTATGTTTTATTTCTATATGCTTTGTAGTGATGTTTTATGGATGCATTTATTTCTAATGATGTATGCGATGCAATGATGTGCAATGATGTTATCTATATGATGATTTATTTTATGCCAATGCAATATGTGATATGGATTTGATTTATGGTATATGCAATGATGTGTGGAATATGCTACTATATGAGATGATTTATGAATGGATGTAATATGATGCGATGGTCGTGATATGATGCAAATGAAATGATTTTATGAGATGCTTAGACTAACAAATGTTATTATCCTAAATGATGATGTATGTGATGCAGTGATATGTTATTGTAAGATGATATGCTGATGCGTAATGTGAACGTAATGTGATGATATGATGTCATGTATGTTATGCAAGTATGTATGCGTAATGAATTAAATGCTTATATACCTATTGCTTAGGATTATGCAAAAATGATTATGGAATGTTTTTGTAGATGCTATTTCAAAGTCCATCACACTAGGTTGATAATGACGATCAGTTTATTATGAGTGGTGTTATTGCGGGTGCAAGCGAGATGAGGTGGATGGATTTTTTTCAAATTTTTGGATGTTTTTGATGTTTTGCGATGTTTTGAGGCTGTTTTTGGTATTTTTCGAGATTTTGCAAATGTTTTGATTTTTCAAATGTTTTTGGGATTTTGTGAGATTTTGACCAAGAGCCTAACCTAAAGACCTATCCTAGGGGTCTTGAGGGCTGGTCAACAGACTAGCCTTGCCTACGTTAGACACACAGAGACCACGTAGTTCGACTGACGACCTGACCGATTTACAGATGATGATATACATGATGAGATGTCAGCTTATTATGAGGGACTCCTATGGGACTGACCTAAATGTCTCAGGGATGATCAAAGATCAACCTTGCCTACGTTCAAGCTCAGAGACGACGTAGTTCGACAAGACGACCCTGTTTTTGAGTTTTGATATGTTTTGGATTTTCTGATTTTCTGATGTTTTTGGATTTTTTGATTTGAAGATTTTAAGATCATACATGAATCCGATCCGATGAGAATGTGCCCCTAGTGTGATGTAATAGACTACTCTAATAAAGGCATACTAGGAGGGATCATGATACGAACACATGACCAAGCTATGGTGCAGATGCGAGTGGATGTGTGATGAATGAAGACCTGAATGCGATGGATGATGGAAGCGAAATGGATGGATGATGTAGAACAAGCCATAAAGATCCTGGTGGATGGAAAGTGCTTATTTACACAAGGTGCCTGTTTGCAGGTTTTCGCAGGAGTACTTGCCCAAAGTGCCACCAAAGTGGTTTTCACTAGAGGACAATTTTTTTGATCCTTTTTTTGATTTTTTGCTTTTTGCTTTTTTTGTTTGTTACCCAGACGCCTGTTTGCCAGGTTTTCACCTAAGTAACCATTTTTTCAGGAATTTTTTTGATTTTTTTGGATTTTTGGGTTCTATACCTTGAAAGATTTAGGCATAAAACTTTTTGAGATGGGAGCTATTCATTGGCTCCTACAGAGGTTCCCCTTCAGGTGTTGATAGCTGATATGCCCCTAATTTATAGCTCACTGTGATGACGAAAGTTCCTAACCAATTAGGTTTGAACTTTCCTTTGCTGCTGGGATTTGGGACATTTTTCTAATTTTCTTTTAAGACTAGTTCCCCGACTTGGAAAGTCCTGCTTCTAATTTTCTTGTTGTAGCTCCATTTGAGTCTATTTTGATAGACTTGCAGATGATTCAAAGCATCTATGCGTCTCTAATCTAGTAGCTCCAGTTTGTTTAGTCTTGACACCCGATAGTCCTCATCAGTGATGAGATTTCGCAATGATATTCTAAGGGATGGGAGCTCAATCTCAATGGGGAGTATGACCTCTGATCCGTAGAACAAGGAGAAGGGGGTGGCACCAGTGGGTGTACGGATGTTGGTTCGATAAGCCCAAAGGGCAGGATTAAGCTGTAGATGCCAGTCACGACCTGCATCATTGACTATTTTTTTAAGGATTTTGAGGATGGTTTTGTTCATAGCTTCTCCTTGGCCATTGCCTTGGGGATAGTATGGGTTGAGAAGCGATGCTAGATTTTGAATTTCTCGCACAAGTCATGAACCTCCTGGTTCTTGAAGGGTGTCCCATTATCTGAGATAATGGCTTGTGGGACACCGTAACGACAGATGAGATAGTTCAGGATAAATTTTGAGATCTGCTTCCCAGTGATATATGTCATGGGTATGGCTTCCACCCACTCAGTGAAGTACTCAGTTGCAGTGATGATGAATTTATGGCCATTGGATGAGGTGGGTGTGATTTTCCCAATGAGATCGAGTCCCCATTGTGAGAAGGGCCATGGTGTGACGATCGGGTTAAGCGCTTGAGCTGGAGCATGGATGATGTCCCCATGCTGCGACATTGTAAACACCTTTTAGCATGATCATGTGCTTCTCTTTCCATTGTGGGCCAATAATACCCCATCCTCAGCAGTTTCTTGGCGATGGTCATTCCACTCGAGTGTGAGCCACAGATACCATTATGAACCTCGGTTAGAGTGATTAGTGCCTCCTTAGCATTTAAACAGCATAGCAAGGTACCTTCTATGCTTCTACGATATAAGGTATCACCTAGGATCACAAATCTGGATGCCTTTTTAATAAAGGTTCTTTTAGGCTTGATGGGAGGTTAGCGGGTATGACTCCTATGCGAAGATATGTGTAGATGTCATGGTACCAAGGATCACCTGGTCCAATGATTTCACACACGAATTATGATTTCAGTACCTTGAATGTGGGGATGAGAAGCTGCTCAATCAGAAATTCATATTTCGGCACGTTATGAGGGATGTCTAATAGGGATCCAATTGTAGCCATGGCGTCTGCTGCTCTGTTGTTGGTTCTTGGAATCTGCTCAAATGTTATGTCAATGAAGGATTCCTTTAGAGTATCCACCAATTTCTTGTATGGAGTGAGCTTATCATCCTTAGTCTGATATTCATTATTGACCTAATTTATGATCAACTGAGAGTCTCCATACACCTTGAGAGCTATGATGTTCCATTGCACTGCTATCTTGAGACCTATAGTCAAAGCCTCGTATTTCGCTATGTTGTTAGTGCAAGGAAATGCCAGTTTGTATGACTTCGATATGCAATCCCCTTGTGGGGTGATGAAGAAGATACCAGCTCCTAATCCATGTTGTGTGTATGAACCATCGAAGTATAGTTTCCAGTGGTACGCTATGTTGAGGTTAAAGATGGATTCATCTGGGAATTCTGAGACAAGAGGGTTCTCAGAATAAATAGGTACTTCTGCTAGTTGATCTGCAATAACCTATCCCTTAATGGCTTTTCGCTCTACATACTCGATGTCATATTTTGATAATATCATTACCCATTTTTCCATTCTTCCCGTGAGCATTGCCTTTAATAGGAGATTCTTGAGGGGATCAATTTTGGCAATAAGCTTTATCTTGTGTGCCAACATGTAATGCCTGAATTTTTGGGATGCAAACACTACTGCGAGGAAAGCTTTCTCGATGAATGAGTAATTTAGCTCGTGACCCACCATTGTCCTGCTGATATAGTAGATGGCCCTCTTCGTTCTGTTTTCATCATGCTAAGCTAGGAGAGCTCCAAGGGATGCTGCTGTTGCTGACACATATAAGATCAATGGCTTTCTTGGGATAGGTGGCATTAAAACTGGTGGTGTCAGTAGATATTCCTTGATTTTATTGAATGCCTCTTCGCATTTTGTGTCCCATTTGTACGCTACCCCCTTGTGGAGTAGGTGCAAATATGGGTTCTGCTTGTCTGCCAGTTGTGCTATGAACTGTCAAATGGATTGAATTCGGTCTTGGAGGCCTCTCAGTTGTTTTAATGTCTTTGGTGCTTCCATCTTGAGGATTGCTTTCACTTTTTTCAGATCCACCTCGATACCCCTCATGGAGACTATGTACCCTAGTAATTTACCTGATTGTACGCTGAAGACACACTTCTTGGGATTTAGTCTGACTTTGTATTCCTCTAGTCTATCAAAGATAGCACTTAGGGTTGCTATATGATATTGTCTTTTTCTTGACTTAGCTAAAATGTCGTCGACATAGTCTTCTACTGTTTTATGAATCATGTCATGGAATATCAATGTCATGGCCCTTTGATAAGTTGCTCCTGTGTTCTTTAGGCTGAATGGCATCATGTTCCAGCAGTAGGTCCCCCATGGACAAGTGAAAGCCATCTTGTGTTGATCCTCTTTTGCTATCATGATCTGGTTGTATCCTGAAAATCCATCCATAAGTGATAGCATCTCATGCCCTGCTGTCATGTCTACTATCATGTCGATGTTAGGAAGTGGGAAATCATCCTTTGGACATGCTTTGTTCAAATCTCTGAAGTCCGTACAGATTCTGATGGCTCCGTCAGGCTTTGAAACAAGTACAAAATTTGACACCCATTCTGGATAATCAATTGGTTGGATAAATCCTGCATCTAGTAGCTTTTTGAGCTCCATTTTGACCAATAAGGCTATTTGAGGATGCATCTTTCGAAGCTTTTGTTTGACCGATTTTGCTTCTAGGTACACTGCTAAATGATGAACCACTATCTCTGGATCTAGCCCTGGCATGTCAGCATAACTCCATGCGAAGTTTATTTGTCTTTCCTTTAGGAATGCTACTAGGAGTTCTTGCTCTTCTGTTAATAGTGATTCTACATAGAATGTGATATGCGGGGTCTCCTCTGTTCCTAGGTTGACAGGATTGCACTTTTCGGCCAAGACTGCTGACTTCTCTTGATGAATAGCTCTTAGAGGAAGATTGAATCCTTCATCCTCGAGCACCTCAGAGAGGTTTTCACCATTGGATATGTCCTTTCTTTTTACTATTTTCTTGTCAGAGAGTTCCACAGTGTGGTTTTCACTCAAGGACTTGGATATAATTCTTAGTTTCTCACTTTTGCGATTGAAGGATTCAATCGTTTCCTCGTAATAGGCATGTGTTTCCAACTCCATTATAAATCCTACCTTGTGGTCTCCATCTAGAATGCTATCCCTGAATCCCATGAATTCTGAGAGCGCCTCATCATTTTTGAATGTATTGAGAATTGGTGGTCCTCGTTGGTCATAGTCGATTAGTTGGGGGTAGAGTAAGTGGATCTCATGATTTGGATGGTCTGGTTCAAAGGAGATGGTGCTAATCATACACAGGGTGGTATCTTCGAATAGCCTAGGTAGATTGGATATGATGTCTTCGTCATCGCTACTAATATAGGGCTCAGTGATAAAATTATGTGTTTCTCTACTTGTGACTATTGGTGAGTGTACTTGTACTAGTACTGGCCGAGGAGAAACATTAACCGTTCTAACCGGAGGACCTCGGCCACGTATGGTTATTCTCGGAGTGGTACATCCAAGACCAAGATTTGTTATGGGTCGCATCTCTGGCATGATAGGTATTATGAGCCCATTGTCATTTTGTCCCAGTCTTTGATTTCTGTCGTAGCCCATTGCAAGCATCATTTGTAGGCCCTTGCTTCTTTCGTCCATTGATAAATTAGCTACCGGTCTTTCATCTTGATACAACATGTGAGATGGATCTGCTTCAATAACCTCATGGCCAAGATCTCCCCATCTTGTGAATGCGGGATAGTTTTCAGGATAGGTTTCTGATGTGGAAGCTTGATTTTCTTATGGGCGTCCCTGTGATTTAGGAGATTGTGGTAACTCTCCTATCAAAAAAGCATTGCTAGGGAGTTTGTAGCTTCCACAACCATCCTCCTGGATGATGAGCTTGATATTGGAGATGGTGGGGATGGTGGGGATGGTGGGTGTCTCTGTCGCAGAAGTGGACGTGAGAGTTATGGGGTTGATGTATGGTGTGGATAGGCCCTCATAATTCTTTGGCACTTGGGGGATTTTGTAATACTTGGCCTCAAGATTTTTGCAATATGAAAATGGTTCAGGATCTCCGTGGACGGTGACCTCTTGTCCATTATGTGTAAATTTCACACATTGGTGGAAGGTTGATGCTACGACTTTCATTGCATGGATCCATGGGCGCCCCAAGAGGATATTATATGGTAATTCGAGGTCCAAGACCTGACATGTGGTTTCCATGAGCATTTTCCCTACCTAAATAGGGAGTTTAATCATGCCCTGAGACACTCTTTCTTGGTCATCATATGCCCTTATCATGATGCCCTTTCCTTTGTCGATGTAATCTTCTGATAATTTCAATTGCTTGATAAGGCTGAGAGAACAGATGTTCAAACCCGCACCTCCGTCCACCAAGACCCTTTTGATTTTTCTCTTGTTTACAATGGCTTCCAAGTGAAGTGCATGGTTGTGAGATGGTTGGGTGGGAAATCTTGGTCAGAGAATGTAAGGAGATTAGGCGTTATGATATTTTGGACCATAGCTTGGAATTGGTCCGCATCAAGATCTGCGGGGACAGTGGATGAGGCTAATGCTTCCTCGAGGATCTTTTTATGCGCTGATGAGATTTTTAACAACTTCATGATGGAGATGTGTGCTGGAATTCTCTTGAGTTGTTCTACAACATTGTAGCTATGCTGAACGACTCTGGATGAATGGATTCTATTAGGTTGGGATGATCCTGCAATGGTGACTTTGCCGCCTCTTGTGGTGACTCCACAATCTTTAGCATGGGCGCCCTTGATGGTGGTAACCATGCAGTCTTCATTTAAGGAGGCAACAACTATTTCGTACACATGATTTACACTGCCCTTCCCTTTATCATTTTTATTCCCTTTGTTGCCATGATTCGGCATTGAATTCGTGTATATTTTGAGATCCCAATTTCTGGTAGGTTGTTCCACGTTTATGATTTTCTTGTCAATGAGATCTTGGATGATATTTTTGAGTCTCATGCAATTGTTTGTGGTGTGACCTTTGATTTTATGAAATTCACAAAGTTGATTTTCGTTATACCAAGGGGGTTTGACGTCAGGTTCTTGGTAATTCTCAAATGTAGGTGGCTTGATGAGTTTTTTGTCAATCAACTTTTTCATTATGTCCTCCAATGGTTCCCCCAAAATAGTGTACTTTCATTTGGGATAACTTTTGCGTTGGGGTGGGCCTCTTTGATCATTGAGGTTATTGATGGTAGGATTGTTGTTGGGTTGATATGTTGTGTGATGAGTGTTTTGGCGTTGATTTTGGATTTGCAGTGTGGGTGTATTTTGGTGTGGACCACTAATGACCACCTTGGCATCAACGACACCATCATTAGTAACATTCTTGTTTCTTACCCACGTGCAAGGTTTATAATTGTAATTAGATGATGGGAAATTGTTTTGTTGTTTGTGATATGATGTTGATTCCGCGGGTTGAGTCACAAGGGCTCTTTCGATGTTGAGCGCTTTGGAAATCAATTGCTCATATATAGTGATACCTTGAACTTTGAGATGAAATTCCAAGTGGCTTTCAAGGTTGGCTATGATGGTGCAGACTTGTTGTTATTCTGGCACGGTCCACTTGCTCCGATTGGCCTTGGATCGCCATCGTTGAAGGAATGAAGCAAAATATTCATTCTTTCCTTGTTGTAGAGCGTATAGTTCTTTGAGACTGACATCCATTGCAATGTTACATGCGTAGTTCCTAATGAATGCATCTCTGATTTCTTGGAATGTTCTAATGCCTGAAGGTAAGCGAGAGAACCATTCTATAGCGGGACCTGCCAAGCTTCTAGGAAATAGCCACATCAGATAAGTATCGTCATATGCGACCTCCATGCAATGAACCTGGAATTCCCTGATGTGATCTTTAGGGTTTCCCATCCCTCGATATTTGTTGAATTTGGGGATTTCAAATCCCTTGGGGAATGGTTTCATCTCTAAGCTCCTATCAAATGGATAGGGACACAAGTTGATTGTTGTTTTAGTTGTTTGCCCTGATTGAAGGTCGAGCACTTGTTGCGAGAGCAACCTAAGTTGTGTCGTCACATCACTTTGTGGATCAGGGGGTGGGATGAAAGTGTGTTGGGGTGTTTGAATCATGGGTTGGATGGGTGGATTGGTTGGTGCGTTGTTTGATGGTATCGATATGTTCTGGCAGGCAAAGTAGGCTTCTACTTGCTTTTGTATGAACAACGCTTGTTGTTGATCTTGTTGTTGTTGCGCTAGGATTTGTGCTTGTTGTTGCGCTTGTTGCTATTCCAACAATGCTTGTTGTTGTGCTTGTTGTTGTTCCCATAACACTTGTTGTTGGGCTGCCAATTCTGCTGCTTCTTGCTACTCTTGGTATTGCTTTAGTGCTTGCTAATATGCTTGCACTTGCGCTGCTTATGCAAGAAGTTGTGCTTGTGCTTGTGCTTGAGCTTGAGCTTGCGCTTGGGCTTGCGCTTGTGCTGCTTGTTGTTGCAATAAAAGTTGTGCTTGAGTGGCCCTTTGTGTTTGCAATGCTTGTGCAGCTTGGGCAGCTTGTTGTTGTTGCTGTTGTGATAAATCTTGGGCTTGTTTTGCTTATTGTGCTTGTAATGTGGCTTGTGCAGCTTGGGTAGCTTGTGCGGCTTGAGCGGATTGTTGTATAGATTTTTGTTTTTGAACTTGTTGGTATCCTCTTTGAAAAGTAGCCTGCAATGCTGCGTCGTATTGGCTTGATGTGGTGAAAGTTGGTGTTGGTGGAGGTGGTGGTGGATTTGGAATGGTGGTAGGTGATGATGTTGTGTTGATTTTTTGGGTGTTGGATAGTGGTATTGATGTGATGGGTCCTTGAGAGACCATGCCTTGTGATATTAGGGGTGTGTTTGATGATGTTGCCATTGCTTGTGTGTTTGTCGTTTGTTGTTGCGATATCAATGACAAATTTTGAGTGTTTGGTGCAACACTTTGATTGATGGTTGGGATATAGGTTTTATTGATACTTGGTAGGGGAGGGAGCCCTAAACCAAGGAGTGGTGTGGATGATAATGGCAATGGCAGAAGAGGTGGAAATGTAAGGGGTGTGAGTTGTTGTGAAAATGTTGTGGTGTTGAATAGGCCCCCTAGTCCAAACATATCTCCCTCTTGTGAATTTGTGAGAAGAGGTGTTTGGGGAGTTGCGTGAAAAAATGATGATGATGGATCGTGATGGAATGTGAGAGGAACATTTTTGTGTAATGGGTTTTGGGGTATATTTTGTTCCAATGTGGTGTTTGCGTCCAAGTTTTGATTATTGAAAAGGGGATGTAATTGAAGAGCGTTGAGAAATGTGTTTCCCTTGTTGACATTGGGTTGGGTTGGAGCAAACGATGTTGTGATTTGCGGAATGTTTTGCGTGATGTTTTGGGATGGAGGTGTAGATGAAATGGGGATGGTGGATGAGATAGGTGGAAAGGATGTCTCCACTATAGTACTTACATCAAAATCTGAAGGCAACTTGGCCCCCTGTTTTGCTAGTTCAAGCATGTATAACGAAGGGTTGAGTTTCATCATGATGTTGATAATTTTGTGATTCTCTAGATTTTGAAGCATTTCCGTCATTTCCTCACGAGACATTCCAAATGTAAGGTCCTCTCCTTGGTTTTCTTCTTGCGGATTTTGCGATGATGAGAGAGTCAATGGATTACTTGATTCAGCTGGATTCATTTCTGTGTTTGTTTGGCTAAGATCACTTGAAGCGGGTGTTTCTTTGTTGGCTTCCATACTCTTCTTGTATTGAGATCTCATTTGAACCATAAAACAAGGATCAAGAATATGGGAGATGAATCTCTTGATTCTTTGGATCGATCGTTATTTTATGTCCCAAAGTATAAAGTTTTTAGGATCCCTTGAGGATCAAAGGTGATGATATGATGATGATGTTTAGGGATGGATGATATGGATGTTTTGGCTTTTGATAAATCTTGAATGAGACACTAGGCTTTTAGGACTTGTGGATTTTGATTCTTGATTTTGGATTTTGAGATTTTGAGATTTTGTCCTTGATTTTGATTTTGATTTTGATTTGGATTTTTGAACAAAAAGACCCTAAGATGTTGGATGATGATCTAAGGGATAGCTTTGTTCAAAGGATGATAATTTGAATATGTGTGAGGAGAAGGATGCATCTACCCACACCTATTCAAACAAGATGATTTGTTTTGCTAAGTACATGAAGAAGGATTCATCTACATATACTAAGCTAGACAAGATGATTTTGATAAGTTTGACTAAGTATATGCAAAAGGATGCATCTATACATACCTAGCCAAAGATGTTTTTGCTAATGTTTTCAAGGGTTTTGTCTCAATGATATTTTTGATTTTGTCATAAAGCCTAGTATCAAGGATGATTTCAAGATTTTCCAAAAGGTGATGATGAGATGGGTTTTGGTTTGATGTTTTGGAGGATGGATGAAAAAGATTTTTTTGATGTGTTTTGATCCTAAGATGAACCTAAAAAGGTACACTTTGTTTGCTTAGACCTAGGTATTGAAGAGCATGCAAATGCTTCCTAATGGCCTTTGCAACCAAGAAATGATTTCATTTGAACATTCATTTTTGGATTTTCAATCAATGATTTGTGTTTTGGGATTTGGAGTCTTCAACACATATGAAAGTTCATTTTGCTTAGCTTTGCTTAATGTCTTTATTTTTACCAAAAACATTTTCTTCAATTAGGTTCTCAAACTAAGATGTCCAATGTCTTAATTTCTTCAAACCCCACAAGATACGTTATGTGGAAATTCAATGAACTTAAGGCAAGGGTTTCCTATTGTTTACTCAAGAAGACAAATTGAGATATAATCCAATGTTTAGAAACCTCTAAGGACATGAATCCCAAGGGAAAGCAATAACATATGGATTGAGTCAATTGTATTTGTCCTCAAAAGGGTTTGAAATTTGGATGATGTTAAGTGTTTGTTTTTGAGATGTTTTCGATCAAGTAATGCATTTTGTAACCCAAGAATAAGTACAATCCTATGGATGTGTAAGACAATATTTGTTGGATTCCCACTTGGACAAGTCCAACTATGCTTATCTCTAGTGAATGGTTAGATGCTTGACCCCACTGGCTCCCCTCCACGACACTCACTTATACGGGGCAGCCAAGCATCAACACCCATGAAACTACCATGGCATGTTTCCCATTTATACTAGAAGACCGTAAAAGTGTGGGGTGGTTTGAGAACGACCGTTCTTGTACCAACAAATAGATGAAGGATTTTGGCAAATTCTAGCACATGGGTTTTAGTAAGGACTTTCCGTTCGTAGGAGTTGACCCAATGTGGCAAGAGTCCCCTTTCGGATCCATCTTGTCAGAGTCAACTGTGTGATATTGGCGTTTCTTCCAATATCCACATTTATATCTCGGCTAGAAATACTCTTGGTGTTAGAGTGTTACTGGTTGAGTCGTTCCCTTGGGTGAGTACTTTTTCCCCAAGGCAGGCCCTCTAGGATAAACAAAAGTGAATGAAGAGCAATATTTGTAACTCGATCAATCCTTGTTGGCCACAAGGAGAGAGAATGTATGCAACAAAGCCCCCACTCACACTCGCACAAGATTTTGTTCAATTTTAAGCCCAAATCAAAGTGTGAAGGTGATTGCTTTGTCTTAACCCAAAGTCATGAAAAAGGCCTTTTGATTCTCAAGATTGCTATAAAGCGTGAGAGAAGCGCATACGTCCTTTTTCAATGGCTTAGTCTAAGTAAGCCCTCACAAACAAACAAAGCTACACTTGTTCTTTTTAGATCCTCAAAGCAATATGTGAGTTCATTTTAGAGCACCAAATCACAAGTGAAAGACATTTGTTCAATTTGTTAATCCCATAAACAAAATCTAGTAAGTTGTTGATTCTATTGTTCATTTTAACCTTTGCAAGAAGAAATCGAACGGTTCTTTTTAAGCCCAAATGAAAACTAGTGTTCTAAGGATGAAAAAGATGACAAATTCCTAGAGAAGTGTTAAAAAAACACTTAAGTGTTAAAAAACACTTTGATTGGACAAAATATCATCACCATGCTCTTCCTTTCTTTGTTTTTGTTTTCCAACCTACAAAGAAGAAAAACAGTCAGATTCTGGAAAAACACAGAAGTTAAAAACCAGAAAACAGCAAGTAAATAAATCATAAATCAAAACACGTGCTAAAAAAATTAAATTCTCCCTTTTACTGTTTCCCAGTGTCGCAACTCGTGAAGGCATCACAGTTTTTTTCTCCCAGCGGTGCTCTCATAGCGCCACTTACCAGTCAGCGGTGCTCTGTGTCGGGACAGAGAGCATGATTGCATCACACTTTTCGCCCAGCGTCGCAGTTTTTGAAAGCGTCGCTATTTAATATTTTTTCAAATTGTTTGTAGGTCGGTGAGTCCAGCGGCGGAGTTTAAAATTCAAAAATTCTTGGCGGGATGAGTCCAGTGGTGCAGTTTATGTTCACACGGTGCCATATAGCGACGCTGACGAGCCCGTGGTGCTAAAACAGCGACGATGACGAGCCCACGGTACTAAAACAGCGGCGCTGACGAGCCCACGTTGGAATTTCCTGTGTATGAACAAAAACACGAAAATTTCAAGAAAATGTTAGAAATAATGATGTCAAGCCCTCCTTCTAGCACCAAATGTGCCAACCCCAATCTTGGTACCTGCAAAACAACATGAATAAATGAGTTAGACAATGAATTACAAGATAAAACAAGGATTCCCCATGAAATCCATTTACAAATTCAAATTAGGAAGAAAATATTGAAGAGCACAATGCAAATGACAAAATGAGATTTGATCCTAATTAGAAAAGCAAACACTTGATCCCATGGGGGAATTGGTGCCAATTTGGTGTGAAAATTGGCCCTTTCCCAATTCCTATGATGCAAGCTTCGAATGTTGAAGAGAGCGATCCACTTTGATGATGAAGATGAGAACTCCAAGCAAAATCTACAAAAAGCCTAGCTAAGAATTCAAATGATGGATGAAAATGGCTAAGTATTTTAGCATGGTAACTTTGCAATGTTTGTGGATGATGAAATGAGGAGAGGAGCTCTTCATTTATATGATTTCAAGATGGATGAATGTCCAAATTTGAGCAATGTGGAACTAACATTCATCCAATGATATAGTGCCACTTGTCAAGCTATGAATGGATGATGGATGTGCAAGATTTGGGGTTAGTGCCAATAAATGCCAATATTTGAAATTCAAATTTGTTGAAATGACATGCAAGAGGGAAGGGAAAATGCAATAAATGCCACTTGGCTCAAGGAAAAGGACATGTAAGATGAATTTATTGCCTTGTTGGATGTACATGTTGACTTGGAATTTTTGAATTCAAATTGAGAGAATATTCCAAAAGATGCCTTGTGAGGAAAATAGAGATTTAATAAATGAATTAAATCTATTTTCATGTGCAACTTGCATTATCTAGAGGATGGGACATGAGATGAGGTTAAATTAATCAAGGGTTACTTAATTTAACAGGAGACTAGATGATGTGATTTATTTGACTTAGATTTATGGATTTATTTAAATCAAACAAGAGAGGAATATGATAAGAGGCTAATTAAATAAGGATTTTGATTTATTTAATTAAAAGGGATGGTGTTAGATTAAATCAAATAAGGTTTTAATTTATTTAATTTAATGGATAGACTTTAGAGATTTAATCAAATAAATTGATTATTTAATTAAATAAGGATAATTAGATCAGGTGGATTGATTTAATTAACAGGAGAAAGTGACTTAATTAGACAAAATGATTTATTTAATTAAGAGACGAATATTGATGAATTTAATCAGATAGGGGAATTTGATTAAATGGTTAGACCGAGGGGTGATTTAAGAAGAAACGATGTTAGTAAGTCAGGATCGAATGTATGATGTCAATCAGTATATTTTTGATGTCTACAAGGACCTACCCTAGTATGCCCCGGGGATAGCGGGATAGTGTGGTGCCCCCTCAAGAAATTTGGTAAAATTTTGAAAAATATTCTATTTTTTCGACAAGCTGATTTGATGCATTTAGGTGTGAAGATGGCAAAAAAATATGATTATAGGTCAATTTGGTTAGCAATAGTAGCATTAGGTTGACATGAACAGTGCATTTAGTGCAAAAAGGGGGGTCCATTAGTGCATTGGGGGTCTATAAATAGGCATTTGGGTAGGCTAAAATCCTCATTTGTGCATTTTGTTTTTGAGAGTTTGACAGGAGAGGAGTGAGCTAGAGGAGTAGAGTAGAAGAGCTATGGAAGGAATTATGTAGGCCAATCATCGCAAGTGGAAAGTTCAGAGCTATGAGTGGCTAGAGGGCTCAGGTGATGTAGTATGTACCCCATCCATCTTTTAATTTTTTTTCATTTTTTGTTAGATTTTAGGGCTTGACAACAAAGCAAAAAATGTGGTGCAGAATTATGTGCTACATCTGTAGTTACATTCACCACAATTGCCAAGTTTTGTGACACATTTATTAATGCGTGATGCAATTGTTTTCTAGTGCCGCAATCATTTTTGTGAGCCGCAAGTTTTTTTGGTGTTGCATTTGTTATGTGGTGATGCAATTGTAGGATATGGTGCCACATTTGTTTTCTAGTGATGCAACTATTGAATAAAATGACACGTGTTAATTTGAGCCACAATTGTAATTGCGAGCTACATGTGTATGAAATGATGCATTTATTAATTTGAGTGACACAATTGACTGTCAATTAATTAAATGCATTCTACAAAATAATTTAGGGTTCAACAGGTTGAATAGGTTTAAAGGTAGAGGTCTTGAGTGACATAATGTGTTGTTTGAACATAGGTGAGATTGCTACTGTTGTAAATGTGAGAGAGTCGGCTATCTTCCATGGTGTTGCACGATCATCTGGATATGGGCGAGCAAGCCACTCTGCATGCTCTAGGATTGTACTATATAACCTTCATGCTCGAGATTAGGGTTAATCGGGGACTGATTACTTCATTGGTGAAGCAGTGGTACTATGAGACAAGCTCATTTCACTTGCCTACTAGAGAGGCTACAGTTACCCTAGAGGATGTATGACACATCCTACACATCTCGATTCATAGGGAGAGAGTGGTGTATGATCTAGACTCTGGATTGGTAGCCATGCAAAGATGCTTTGGGATTGGCGATCTTGATGTCGAGGAGTACAAGATCTGATAGGATACTTTGGTAGATTTCTATGAGAGGTTGATCATTGTTGTTTATATTATTATAGCTGGTGTCTTGGTATTTGATTAGTGAGGGCACAAATTTCTAGTGGGAGGGGGTCATATGCTAGCAGGCATGATGGATGGGGGCATAGTGTATGTATGGGACCCTTGTGTTCTTGCTATGTTGTATTTCTAGCTTCACGATGTTGCATATAAGGGAGCTTGCTCTATTGGATGTGGAGCCACAATGCTCCATGTGTGTGAATGGGAGCATATTAATGTTTTCAAAAGTTGGTTGCGAGAGATCTACCTACTATAATTCCATATGTTTTTATGTATGGTGGCATAGTTACTTAGAGGAATGTCAGAGGTGTTGGTTACTAGAGACATGAGATTGATCTACTTGTTGGTTTCACCTAGAGGCCTTACAGACGATGTATGACCTAGGAGGATAATGTAGAGCACCTGCCATACTATAGGTAGACATGGTATCTAATTGGTTGCACATTTTAATCATAGCACATCATCGAGAGGAAAATGTCAGAGTAGGTATTGTGATATTTTGGGGACTTCCAGGTCACTCCCATTGGTATAACCATGTTTGCATGGTCTGCTTGAGTTAGGCATTGGGGACCAATGATCAGTCCATAAGTATCTTTCTAGGAGTTTGATCAGCCACAACCTGTACAGTGGGGAGTTGGCACAAAGGTTGTAGATGTATGGAATACGCTAGAGTATGATGCCTAGTGGTTACATCATAGACCTATGTCATTCACGTATCTTGGGGTATCAGTTCCTTGGGAGAGATTGGGATGAGGACATAGAGGTTGACTGAGGGGGGGGAGAGGAAAGGGAGATGATGGGGGGAGAGGTGGAGGTAGGGGGATGGAGGGGATGATGGAGGAGGTGGAGGCAAAGGCAGTGGCAGAGGCAGGGGAAAAGGCAGGGGCATAGTTTCACACATGATTCTAGGATAAGTACCACCTATTACAAAGGAGAAGGAGGTGTGAGAGGAGGAGATGGCATAGGAGGAGGAGGTTGCTCAAAAGGAGAAGGATATTTGGGTTGAGGAGATGGCAGTAGATGAGGAGTTAAATAATGTCCCTATTAGGGAGGTCGTTAGAGATGTACTTGATGAGGTTGAGGCCAGGGGGATGATGATACCTAACCTTAGATTCTAGCATTATAGGCATAGGTATAGGCTTTGTAGGCATAGGTAGCACAACTTACTATAGAGAGTGATACTACAGTTATTAGAGCACATAGGGCTGAGTAGCGATCCATGAGTTTTATAAACACTATGGGTGGTCCTAGTGCCAATTTTGCACATGTGTTATATCAAGAGGGTCCAAAGATCCAATACTAAAAAGAGTTCTATGAGGATGTGGTGCCACCTTTATAGAGGGATACACAAAGTAGATCATAGAGTAGGTCACACTTCCAATGGTTAGTGAGAAGTGGCAAGGTGTCATGACCTAGGAGGTCACCCTATCCACCACCACAGCCACATAGAGAGCAAGACTAGCTAGATCCATCAGGACATAGGAAAGATATGCCATCTCCTGGGTCATCACCAATAGAGGATAGGGGAAACTCAGGCTATCCAGAGTGATTATGTATTTTGACACTTATTTATATTTTGATCGAGCTTGCGAGCTCCATTTTTGATAGACATTCTAGTTTTATACTATAACACTATTTTGATAAATATGAGATGCATCATTTTTGGCGGTGATTACATGATGTTTATACATATCTTATATGCATGTTTTTATGACGTGATATATGTTATGCATTCTATTTTTACGTGATGATTTCTATATGATGTGCATATGGATTTATGATGTATGATATACTAATGTATAGATGGATGGATGCCTTTGATTTATGCTTATATGTATGATATGTATAAATATCTAATGTTTATGATTTTATGATGGGATTAATATGTTTATATGACCTATATGTAGGATGGTATTATATGCTTATGAGATGTCATGAAATGCTTTATATGAGGCTACTTTGATGATGATTATAGAATGTAGTGCAATGCTATTTTTTATTGTATATTTTTATACAATATAAATGACCTATCATACATATGATGTCTATGATATTCTAACATGAGTGTAGATACAGGATGATGCAATGGATGCATTTGTTTTTGTGTGTCATAGCACACCATCGAAATGACTACAGGGATTGACAAAAGTTAGCAAGAGGAAAAAGTTAATAGGAAGTGAACAATAATTAGATAGACCGTCCATTTGGATCATGTAAAATGAGATGAATGAAATGGATCAAGATTGATGTATGATTGGTAGGATAGATTTTGAGCTTTAATTAGAGCACAATTATCATTATAGATAATTTTATTATGTGACAATTAGATGTATGCACACCAAGGCATGAATTGCAATGGTAGTATTTATTTCTGTTTACCTAAAGTTTTGATAAGGGACAAGTGGATGTATTAAATGTACATCAAGCTGAGACAAACCTTGGTGATGTCAATATCCATTATAAGGACTAAGACACAATAGACAAGGAGTGTAATGAATCATACTAGTAACAATAGAACCTTGTTGGAATATGTGAGGAAGTAGCCACAAAGCATGTTGGTCCTGATGCAAGAAAGTGTTAGATGACCTTTAACTTGAATAGGATGTTTTGATTATTCCAATTGGATCCCTAATCACACAAAAGGAACTTAGTTTCCCCAGTCATATTGTCAAGACAAACCACAGACATAAATCAACAAAAAAAGTCATGATCCATACTCACTCTTCTAATCACATTTGGATATCATTGAGTAGCATAGGAACATGAAAAAAGATAAATAGGATAAAAGATAAGACTAACTAGACCAAATGAGTCAACAACCATTTAGATCTTCTTACCAACAATGAATGATTGGATGGTAGGATTCAAAGGATTATGTATGATTCTAGGGATGAACATCTCATGTAAGGTAGCTAATTTGGTTTCAATGTTGCAACAACCTGTTTAAAAAAAATGATAGTTGAAGATATATTTCGTTGATAGATAGTAGGTAATTAATTGACCAGATTGAAGGCTAATTCGATAGTTTGTCTGTTGTTTCATGATTTGTTAAGCTCAGTTTTTTGTACGATTTTTTTTTTTTTTTTTGTGTCTAAGCAAAGTGTCATCCTTAACACGAGACAATTTATTATGGAAAGTGGATTGTGATGGATGTAAGATTTATTATGCAAAGCGGATTATGATAAGTGATTGTGATAACATCTTATGATACCATGTCAAAGATCTCGTATGAAAATATAGGCCGAGGATTTGTCCCCAATTAGGTATATGAACAATTATTATGGAAGGGATGGAATTAGAAAGTGAGTGACGTGAAACATCAACCATTCTTAGGCCATGAGAGGTGTGATAAGTTTTTATTATGAAGGAGCCTATGCTTAGTTTATTATGGATGGAATGGAAAATCAGATAGAATGATGATAGATGGTAGAGCAAAAGACCTACTATACATGGCACTTGTTTGCCAGGTTTTCACCATGGTACTTATCCAAAGCACCACCAAAATGGTTTTCACTATTGGATGGATTTATTTCTCTTTACTATTTTTTTTTTCTATATATTATATATTTTTTTAATTTTTTGACTTTTTTGATGTCACATAAGATGCTTGTTTGCTAGGTTTTCATCAAGGTGAATTTTTTTCTCTTTTTCTTTTGGAACGTGATGATGTTGTGATCATGGCGGATGCTCTCTAGGAGATGTAGGTCATTGATGGATGGATGGGTATGATGGTATGAGATGGCACATGGAGGATGTGATATGGTGTAAGTGGTAGGAGCTAAAGTATGATCCCTAAAGTGCACACTATAAGGGCCATCATTCTTTACCCGCAAAGGATATTGGACAACCGGTGGATTAGAGCATGTCAAGGGGTCATCATCAAATGATATGGTTCATGTATGAATATGGTTCATGTATGAATATGGGTGGATTAGGTAAAACGTATGGGTTGCGAAAAAATAAAGGAGATGAAAACTCAAGATCAACAAGCACATTTCTTGATATTTTACTTTAATAGTTGCCCCAAGTTATTTTGGAGGAAAGGGAAATACTTGGAGATCAATTTTTGCTTGCTTTTACTTTTGAATTGTCTGATATCTTTTGATTTTTCTTTTGACTAAAGGAATTTTCTTTGTCTTTCTTTTTCTCATTTGATTTTTGATCTCCTTTTGATAAAGGATTTTTTCTTCTTGAATTTTGATTTGTAGCCTTATTCTTCTGGGATGACACTTGTTGGTCCAAGTCTAGGAGATGGATGGAAGTGGATGGGTTGGATTGAATGGGTGAGATGGATGAAATGGGAAAGGTGCATGATTCGTGTAAGGGATTAGCGATGTCTTGAACATAGTCTTCACGACTATCCTTTTCACCAAGTAATATCAAAGGAAGCACACATATCCTTAATGAGTTGGCAAGAAAACATAATAGAGGAAAAATTTGGAGAAGCATACCCTAACCTAGTATGTGTGAAATGGAATGATGGTAGCTTGGGAGATGGAATGGAAGGGAGATAATCTTGGAATGAAGGGGGTGATATTGGATGTCATCAATAGTTTCATGATCAAAGAGTAGATTCTCATATATATCCTGATTGAACATGGGATTATCATGGACATCAATGGATTAGTATGAACTAGATAATGATGTAAGATCTGTAAAGAAAGTCTGTGGCTCATATTCTCCAACACTGAGGCCTTTAACCTTAACCACGATCTCCAAGGGATTATAGGATATAGATTGTAATGAAGGATCAATGTGTGAAGATGAAGGTGTGGATGCGATGTTGGTAAGACAAAGCTGAAAAAGGACATGACCACTTTGTGAGGACTTGCAATATTAAAATGGGTTTAGATTAGCATGTACAATAACTCCAATTCCATGTCATGTCTCAGAATTTGGATGCTGCTTGCTTTTACTTTATGTGGAACTGAAATTTAAATAATTATGTGTGGTAGAATAAATGCTGTGTTATTCAAATGATGGAATAAGTGAATGTTTATTTTATTTTAGAAAAATGAAATGCAATGATTATTATTTATTTGAAAATGATGCAATTAGAAAATGTTATCTTAGAATGATAAATTATATTTTTTTGATTTATATTTTCTTGGACACTAATCTATTAATGGGTTCCTGAGTTTACACGAGTTGTAGGTTGTCGAAGACCAAGAGTGTGGTTAAGGCAGAGGGGGTTAGCTACCTAGCAGGGTTAAGATGGAATGGTTTCTCTTGCACACATGCACTTAGTAACATATAGTTGCATTTAGGATTTTTATTTAGTTGAATTATTTATATTGTTTTTACTTTATAGTGATTATTTAAATTAATTAGTGGTAAATTAAAAGTGCATAGAAAATAAACGAATTAGTTTTATTTTATTTTAATTAATGACTTCATTTAAAAATTAAAATTTATTTATTTATTATTAAGGATAATTATGTTGCATGAAAAATAAATTGTGTTTTCTTTTAAAATTAGAATTAGAATTTTTTTTTTCTTACTTTATAGAATTAGAATTATTTATATTGTTCTTTCTTTTAAAATTAGCATTTTTTAGATAAACTTGAAAGGAACTTGGTGAAAAGATGGGGAATGTTTTCAAAAACAAATTGATGAGACATAAAAACATTAGAAAGTAGGAAAAAATATGAGGAAAGATGTTAAATTTAGGAAACAAAACCAAAAGAAAATAATAATAAAAAAGGAAATAAACTCTTATTTTTGCAACAAGTGGATTCATTCTGAAAACAAAATTCATCTTTTTCTTTCTCCATTTTTTTCATTCTCTCAGCAAAACAATACAAAACAAGAACAATGTAGTTAGGTAAAAATTTGAAAAGAAGAAGAAGAAGAACGGGGAAAGAAAGAAGAACCATAAGAGAATCATCAAGGATAGAATTTTTACCAGGTTTTTAATCATTATTCCACTGTATTCTTAATTTAGTATGTATGAATAAATGACTGTAGAAAGATTGAATTCTTCATTGATACTGTTTGTGTATTTCAGTTGTATTCATGCATTCAATGTTTTAATGTTTTATTTTTTTGTAAGAAATTCAACATCGTGGTTGTACAAGACAATATTTACTCATTCATTTTAAATATATATGTGTGTGTGTGTGTTTATATCTGCATAATTTAGCGTGTTGTACAAAAATACAAAATTTATTCATAATGGATTATTGAATCGCTGATTTTATCGATATTGCAATAATATTATGATATATATATTACTATAGTTTTTTTTATATATATATAATACCCTTGTGAATATAAATAAATTTCTGAAAGGATAAATGATAGTGTATTTTGAATCGAAATCTTTCCAAAATGGAGAATCACCATTTTCAAGTTTGTTGGGAATCTCTTTAAGAATTCAAAGGAGGCTTATAAAGCCATAGTCGCCTTGGGGAGGCTATTGTGGGAGGCAGCTGCCCCTCCATAGGCAGTGTCCTCACAAGGGGGCCGATGGCCATTTTCCCCCTCTCCCTAGATTTTATAAATTTTGAAACCTTAAATTAGTTAGAACTTGCTTCTCCTCATGCGCAGGGAAATGAGTTATGGTTGCATTTTATTCTGAATTTAATTTGCATGTATATATATATATATTATATATCATACTATAAATATATATAATATATATATCATACTGTAAATATATATATATCATATTGTAAATATATATAATATATATACTGTAAATATAACAACATGCTTGGCTGTAGGAATTCTTAGTTTGGCTAGTGAATTTAATTCTGTTTTTAGAATGAAATATTATTGAGAATGAATTTACTTCTTATGTAAATGTGATTTTCTATATATTCTTTTCAACACTCTGGAAGTCTTACTCATATACAAGTATGTATATATACATATATATATATATATACATATATACATATATATATATACATATATATATACATATATATATATATACATACATATATATATATACATATATATATACATATATATATATATATACATACATATATATATATACATATATATATATATATGTGTGTGTGTGTATATACATACTTGTATATGAGTAAGACTTCTAGTGCTGAAAAGAATATCTAAATCTGATTTAGAAAGTATTTAACTTGCTGGTAAAATTATAATTCTGTATTTTTACTTCAATTGAAAATTGAAAAATAGAATCTATTATGCAAATGAATAGGATTATAAGCACATGTAATTTCTTTTTCTATGTTGGAACATAAGTAAACTGATTAGAATTAAGTTGCTGAATTAAATATAAACAATATGTATTTCTTAGATTATTTCATTAACGATGGAAATGTGAATATAATTGGACATGTAAACTTATATTACGAACTTTAGAGTTAGATTGTGATTCCATAGGAACCATGAGCAGTAAATGCTTGAGAATTCTATGTTTTATCTATTCTTTTTATGGGAATACTTCCAGGATAGGATGTTGAATGTGGGATCCTAGAGATGGTAGTTTACCTTTTCGAAACTACCATTTTATTTTATTGCTTGACCAAGCTAAATGTACTAGTGAAATAGATGGATTAAAAATCCTAGAATCTATATTATATATGTCTCTGCCACATCCTGTATGTGAGTAATATGCCATTCTAGTATTAGGAATTGCATATAGGCATCAGACACACATTTAGAGTTCCCTCCTACTTACACCGTTCTAGGTTAATAGGCTCCTCGTGCAGGGTTAGTGCTTTCTTCGAGCTAGGAAGAAACCTAAGGAAGTTTAGTGCTTCGTGGTTGGGAGGAAAAGGTGCCTTAACCTCACTCTTGGCCTTAGCTTGCAGAAGACCAACAGAGTCATGGCAGTTGAGGACCAAGATTTCTTCATCATATGGATATATTTCTTATACTTATTTTGTATGGCTAGCATAGCCAATTTGTAAATGTAAACTTATCATCATGGATGTAATTATTGATGTAAAATTATTTTTGTAACATTGAAATAGATTTTTTGTAACACCCTATTGGTGTATGTGATTGTAATTTATTTTTTGTAAATTTCCTTAGAGTATTTCTTAATATATATATTTTATTTAATGTATTTATTTCATTTTCCTTATTTGAAATGTGTTTTTCTTTTTGGTTTACTATGTTTAGTATGTGGGATTTTCGATCTTTACATTCCATTGTAAGGGAACTTAATATATTGATGGAAAGTGGATGGAATGGCCTACATGGCATGAATCCATGGGTGGTCGAGGAGGATGTTATAGGGAGTATCAAGGTCTAATATTTGACAAGTAGTCTCAATGGTAATGGGCCCGACCTGGATAGGTAGTGTGATAGAGCCTTTAGACTCACACTTAGCTTTGTCATATACTTTGATATGGATCTTTGTGTGGGGATCAACATCATTAGAGTATTCTAGTTGTTTAACTAGACTTAGAATGAAATATAAGTATTGTTCCACCATCTACCAAGACTCGTCTAATTTTATATTTATGAACAAAGACTTCAAGGTGTAGGGAATCATTATGGTGTGGCTCATATAAAGGGACATCGTGCTCTATAAAGGTAACTATACACTATAGATTTTTTCTCTTTATGGGCATAGGTGAGGCATTCTTATCAACCTATTGGATATGGTTCACCGTGTATTTGTAGACAACATGAGTGTAGTTAGCTTGGTCCTTTGTGTTCCCTGAACTGGAGGCTTTTCCTGGTCCATGATTTTGTAGGGGATCTTTGAAGATAGTATGATCATAATTTGAAGATCCTTGTGGATTATAATTCAATACGTCTCCCTATTCTATGAGGTTTTGAATAACATTCTCGAGTTTAAAACATAAAGAGGTTTTATGCCCTTTAGTTCTATGGTACTTGTTGAAGTCATTATTGTTCCACCAATATGGTTTGAATGGTACTAGCTCATAGTGTCTTATTTTAGGGAGTTGTATAATATTTTGTTGCAAAAAATTCTTTAAAACTGATTCAATGGATTCCCCTAAGGGTGTGTATTTTTGTCTTGGTTGATTAGTCCTTGAAAGACCATGTTGTGTATTATTTTGAACCACGTTTGTTGTTTGTTCATGATTTTATGGTTGGGTATTATTGTTCAATGTTGAAGGTCCTTTTAGATTAATGGTGGGGGGTCCCTTGTTTATTACATTAGCATCTACCACCCCGTCATTTGTCACATTCTTGTTTTGTGACCAATTTTTTTTGTTCAGATAATTGTTATTTTTCTTTAAAATTTTTACTAGCCCTTTTCTATTGAGGGCTTTCTCAATAGAGAGACCTTTCTCAATAACCTCCTAAAATTTGTTCAAGCAATGAATTTTTAGATTAAACATCACTTATTTATTGATATTTTCCATGAAAATTTCTACCAATTGATTATTTGGTATATAACATGGACATTTTCTAGTAAGGATTCTCCACCTCTATAAGAATGAAGTGAATGTTTCTCCATCCTTTTGTTTGGTTTTACATGAGTTGATTATGTTTATGCCATTTTTGATGTTATAGGAGAAATATTCTACAAATTTATCCACCAATTCACTCCAGGTTATGATTCCAGGAGGTAGGTGAGAAAACCATTCAAGTACTTGTCCTCCAAGACTTTCTGGAAAAAGTTGCATTAAGTACGTGTAATCATAATCAATGTCCAAGGAGGTTGTGTGAAATTCTCTCACATATTCCATAAGATCTCCCTTCCCATTATATTTGTCATATTTTAGTGCAATAAAGTTTGAGGGGAAGAGTGACATGCAAATGCTCCTATCGAATGGATAAGGACACAAGTCCTCTATCGAGTAGGTCTTCCTTATTCCAATCACCTACATGTTTGATATTTTTTGTTACAGGATTTTTAGCTATTGAGCTAATATCTTCGTTGGCAATGGTGTTGCAAGAGATGTGTTTGATTGCTGATAATATTTTGGACCCTATAAAGGGTTTGTGTTTTGATGATTTGAAGTGGGTCCATGCATGTTTTGAATAATTGTGTTGAAGTGGTGTTGTTACATGGGTTGGGTGGTTTGTTGGAAGTGAGTTGTAAATGTTGGATATAAATTAGATTGTTGTTGTAGTGGATTTTGGTGTTGGGATTAAGGTGTATCAACCTCAGAGTCCTAATATTGATTTATTATTGTATTAATTTGTATTATTTAATTGCCTATGGTGTCATGTCACGAATTGGAACCCATCGACTGGGTGTCATCTCTGTTGGTTGTGACTGAATGACACATTATCATCCCAAGTGGACATAGGCATCTCACTTTGGAATATTTTACCTATGATATATACTATGATGTGTCATTAGGAATCTTGTTGCATGGAGAAAGTTGGTGCCCAAGTTGGGTTATGATAGGATGTAAGAGAATCAACTATTTTTAATCACTTATGATAGATTCTCTTACATATTCTATGAAAGCTCTTGTGGAAGATTTATGACATATTCTATAATAGTTGTAAGGCATATGTCATAAGCAATTATGAGCACATTTTGGGTGCCCAAGCTAGGAGAGAGAATATTTGCATGTATTACAATTGTAAGAGGTGTAAGGGAATCCAATACAAGTTTCCAAATGCATGTCTATGGCATGGGATATTGTTCCATGTGTATTTGGATACCCATCCTCTTCTAGAAGCATTTCTTGGCTTGTATTCTCTATAAAATGTATGCCTTGCATTATAGAATGCATAGTTTGTTTGTAGGTAACAGAGTGCTACCGATATCACTCAATTGGTTGCTGTTGTCATTGATGTCATGGAAGTTGGTTTTTGGTTGTATATGTTGAGGATATTGAAAAAATTGTAATAAAGAAGGTTTGCAAGTATTTTGTGTATGCTCTGAGATGTGCTTCTATGCTTTTTTGGTTAAGACATATCGATCATGGTTGTTGGTAGTTGTTATTGAACCACAAATGTTTGGGGATTAGCACTCTCTTACACTTCTAGGGTTTTACACCTAAAAGGCGAAAGTTATCTCACAAAAACATAGCGGTTCACTAAAGAATAATGCTAATATGATTCAAATATGTATAAATGGAATGCCCTAAATGCAATAAACTGATAAAAGAGATGAATTATCAATGCAAAACTAAGGAAATGCAAGATGTTTGAAAACACAATGTGATATGCAAAATGAACTAAAAATGCAATTAAAACATAACAAAAATGAATAAGATTGGAGAGGTGCACCTAAAAATTGAAATGTGATGCAGAGAGGCTCTGGAATATTGCAAAAATTTCTATTGAAGCCAACTGGGACACTTACGCTAGGTTGGGCGACCTAGTCCTATTTTGGGGAAATTTTGCCACAATAGGTTTCATCCAAAAGGGTATCCAAAATTGTAGAAAACACTTTTCAAGCCTGGTAGTGGGACTAATTCACCACTGATGGCGGCTTAGTCCACCTTCAACTTTTGAGAATTTTGAAGATGCAATTTGTAGCTCTCGGTCTACACTTTGGTTCCTGACAGGTGTCCGAATCTAAATCTATTGAATTTGGTTTGTAGGTGATCTCCAAGCCTCTTTTAGGGATTTGTTGACTTTGAAATACTTTGATGGATTTATGACACCTTTTAACACCTTTCTCTTTGACAAATTTGCATACAAGACCTACAAAACACACATGCAAAGAGGGGAAAAAGGGTTAAGGGTTAGTGAATAGGGGTTTGCCTTGGTCAAACCTTGATTTGGTAATCAAACCCTTAAAAATGAAATGAAATGGAAAGAGAATGATGAATGAACAACATGAAATGCTACAACTCACCAAACCCTTGAAGTATAAATTTGAAGATATGCAAGTAGAAGCTCCAATGGATGTATGCTTAAGAATGCCTAGAATGCTTGAGAATGATTAAGTGAATGAATTAGAGTATTAAGGAAATTGGGAGATGAAAAATGAGGGGAAAACCCTATATTTATACATGATTATACAAAATTTCCCAAAAATACCACATCACAAGCAAATCTCAAGGTTTAGAAAATAATATCCCGCCAAAATTTTGAAATAATTTTGATTTTTGTGCCAAGTGGGACTAAGTCGCCCCTAGTGGTGACTTGGTCCCACCAGGGAAATTTTAATGGGTGTTGGGAATTAAAGTGTATTAAATGATGTTTAACAGGATTATTCTCTGAAACACACTTAAGTAGGGCCTGTAAGTGTATTAAGGGGTCATTTAAACATAAGAAAGGGTCAAGTTATTGATGATAATCCTAGGAAAGTGAGAAAGTTTGTTACACCACTTTACAACACTTTTAAATAAGGTTTGGTAAGTGATAAAAAGGGGTTATTTAGGTGAACTATAATAAAAAGGTCCTAGAAAAATGTGAAAGTGGGTTACAACAATTTATAACACTTTTACAAGACATCATAGAATTCTTATTGATTGACGAGGGTCCAAGACCTAATGTGAATGTGTTGACCACATTACAACATTAAATCTAGGAAAAACTAGGCCAACATCCATAAGAAAGACCCAAATGAGCGTAAAAATGTCAAGGATACATTTTTTTGCGACACAGCTATATCCAGAGTTTGGGCTTCTGGATCGTTGTACAGTGCGAGATATCATCACTAGTATGTGAACTATGCATTTTTGTGTGTATGGCTATGGTTAGGGAGAAATTTAGTTGCTCCATATTTCTCCAAATTATGGTTTTATGTCTTGCGGTTCTGAGAGTAAGTTGATGAGGTTATGTTCAAGTGAAATTTTTTGTCTACAAATATTGGATCATATTAAGGATACATGTGCTATTTTTTTGTGTGTTTTACACTGGTGTTGTTCGACCTTGTGTTAAACACTACTTATGAAGTTCATGGAAGCATGTTGAGGCATGTTGGGAATTATTTAGGTCCTCATTAAGTATATGTTTGGGTCACCCTCATTCTAATTCCACCATAGAATGTTTTGGCACCAACCTAATTTAAACTTGTAAATACAATTGGTGTGTGTTTGACCTTGATGGATTTCAAGGTTGAAGATGGTATAAGTACAAGTTTAGATGTTGATGAAAGACAAGATAGATGAAAGACATATGCGAGATAGTGTACATGATGTGAGTTTGAGAAGATTAGTGTGAAATTCAAGTGGCAAGTTCCTGGAGGTAGTGAGTTGAAGGTGTACTCTATCATTCAAGCATGTCTGCAAGTGTGTGAGTGAATTATGGTGGAATCTCCATTGCATTGAGATAATTTTCTCTTTGTAACAATCCTCTTCTATCTTCTTTGAAGTTTTATGGTAGTGAGCCCTCATTGGATAGTAAGTCCTATTTTAGACAAGTAATTCCTAGGAAAGTGTGAAATTTTGTTATAACACTTTACAACACTTTGAAATAAGGCTTGGTCAGTGATAAAAAGGGGTTTTTTAGGTGAATTATAATAAAAAGGTCCTGGAAAAGTGTGAAAGTGGGTTATAATAATTTACAACACTTTTACAAGACATCATAGAATTCTTATTGATTCACAAGGGTCCAAGACCTAATGTGAATGTGTCAACCACATTACAACATTAAATCTAGGCAAAACTAGGCCAACATCCATAAGAAAGACCCAAGTGAGCGTAAAAATGTCAAGGATACATTTTTTTGTGACACATTTAGCCCCCACTTTGGTGAGAGGATGAACTTGCTTCAAACTAAAACTAAAGTAGCCCAACATGCACATCAAGAGGGATCCAAATGTAGCCATGCTGGCAAGATGAGAAAACAACAATCAAGAGGGGTGATCAAGCCCCCAAGATGAAGATCTCATGGAAAACCAAGCATTAGCACAAGAGAATGATGCAAAAGAATGAAAGAAATAGAAGGGGAAGGAAAAAGAGAGAATTAGATCAAGCTTCCATCAATTTTCCATCACATTGTGGATCAGATATAGGCTATTTATTTGGGAAACACATACTCACTCTGAGGCAACAAAACTCATGGTTGTCCGCTGGGTGCGAAGGCCTAAAATGCGAGAAACATAAACTCATGGATAGTATGCACTCACACACACGCAGGTGGCTATGGGGAAAGTCATGCCTCATAATGGGCTTCTCGCTCAACCATATCAAAATTATACCTCTTGATAACTTTAATAAGGTGCCACAAAAGAAAATGACTTTTTGAGCTTCACAAAACAAGCAAAACTTCGTATGCTTGGAGCTCATGAACAAATGCGATGGCACCACAGGCATGCAAGCTATGTTATGCAAGGTGGCCATATAACAAATTCAAAATGCAAAAATAGGAAAAGTAGTCTTGCTTAGTTCATGCGAGGCCTTTAACTCAGGGAACATTGTGCCTAATGTCTCCAAGAGAGAACTGATCAAAGAATAAAGGATTCACAACTTAGGGGATGCAATGTGTCACATCAAGCCACCAAGATGAATGTAATATGCTAAGATAGATAATGCTCATGAAGGACACTATACCCAATGTCATGGACAAAGCGAAAAATGCATCGTATGAAGTAACGAGGTTGCACTAAGAACCATGAAAAAAAAGAAAAATGCAAATGAATAATGCCAATGTATGCCCCCACTTTAAAGGAATTGGTACACACCGTACTGTGAGCAATTACTTTAAAGTAGTAAATGAAAAATGCAAACAAAAAGAAAGACATGAGAGCCAACTTGGAAATCCCTATGTCAAGTCATATGTTTCTAAGTAAATCTGCATCATGTGAAGGAAAAAGGAAAGGAAAAAGAAAAGGAAGGGGTTTCCCCCAAAAGGAAAACACCAAACACATAAGGGATCTATGGATTTGGGGTCAGTATGTTCTTTGTTGCAATGATATTAGAGAGCTAGGAACTGTCATCATTCCCCAAATACATAGAACTAGAAGAATGACACAAAGAGAGTGAAAGTAATGAAAAATAAAGATCCTTTTGGGTCAACATGGAAGAGACATAGGGTGTCTCGACACTTTGTGTCATCCCCAAAAGGAAAACACAAGTCAAATGAAAAAGGAAAGGTGAAATAAAAAAGA
Organism: Sequoia sempervirens; assembly: GCA_007258455.2. Lineage (NCBI taxonomy): Eukaryota > Viridiplantae > Streptophyta > Pinopsida > Cupressales > Cupressaceae > Sequoia > Sequoia sempervirens. The sequence continues at coordinate 118,356,593 of VDFB02000363.1, read as the reverse complement.
AAAAGTTTTTGGGTCAACATGAAAGAGACATGGATGTCTCAATGCCTTGCGTCATCCCCAAAAGGAAAGCGAAAGCAATGTATGACTATAGAAGAATGAAGGTACAAATAGAGCAATGTCACAAAGAGAGAGAACATCAAACAAAACATCATGAGGGATCACATTACGCACATGCAAACACTCAAAAGAAAAAGAAAAAGAACATGTAAAAGACTAGTAAGGAAAATGCGAGTCAACCATCAAGCGAGTCATCTTCCTCCCAATCATGTTCATGATATGCTGAGGGCGGGAAACTAGCTAAAGGGATAAGAGCAAGTTCCAAACTAGGGGAAGCACTAGGTTCTACACTCTTTATAGGAGATTTGTCATTTAAGCTCATGGAAGAGGAGAACAATGTATTCAAATCATTATGCACCTCTTCGTCAATTGTAGTGATCTCATCATTGTCCTCCAGATTAATCACAATAGGAGGAAAAATGATAATGTCCAATGAAGGGTGTACCTCTTGTTGTGATTGTTTTATGGGATAATTTTATTGTGGTTGGGGAGGAGAGTCATCATGCATTGCTTCTGTCAAGTGTGGATTTTGATTTTCTTTATTTTCTTCTTCATGTAACTTGCGAGCAAGGGCACAACGTCTACGCCTACACTCCTTAGCTCCTTTATTTCTTTTGGTTTTATTGCCAAGAAAAATTTGTGAAGGAATGAGTTGATCAACCATAGGTTTCATTTCTTCCCCAGGGGGAGGAGTGGAAGGAACCATGGAAGGTTGGTCCTCCATTTTCTCTTTTGCTTTGTAAACTTGTTTTATTTGAGGAGGCATGACAGAGTTGTTATCATTGTCTTGTGTTCTTTTGGATGATGTCGGGGAGGTTTCAGGTGGTGGTTGAGCTTGGTTGGTTAGTTCTTGTTTGGGTTGAAGCATTGTTTCATCTAGGATAGGAGTGTCAGAAGGGGATGGGGAAATGTTGTAGAGAGACAATTCTACTATTTTCTTTGCTTTAAATTTTTGGTAAGCAATGAAAAAGAAGTCTTGTCGAGGTGTTATAGGTTCCATGGGCTCGGGCCAAAAGGCTTATAAGGAAAAGTTTCCTTTGAAAGACAATGGGTTAAAGCCGCTATGGTGAATAGTGGATATTTCATTGTCATATGGAAACTTTAAACATTTGTGGACAACCAAAGGGACAAATTTCATTGAGCAAAGCCATAGATGGCCTAGCTGTAAATGAAACTGGTCCTACTACGGGATGATGGAGAATGTGACATCCAATGTTTTTGGTCCTATTTTTAATGGAAGGATGATCAATCCTATCGTAGGGAAATAAAAACCATTGTGTGTTTTGATCCATGATTTCGGTTTATCATTATCATCTTGATAAAGATCATGTAATACCAAAACTTCCTTAGTGATCACGTTCTCTCCATAGGTGGGATCTATTAGAATCCCATTAGTGGGCTTGTCATAGATATGACTAGCTATGTAAAGAGGACCATTAGGGAGATTTTTAAGTATTTCCTTAGAGGAGAAAGTAATATCAAGATATTTCCTAGGTTGGCCCTTACGAGGGATAATGTCTATCGCACCTACCATTTCATCCATATAATTAACATGGGTAGTATGCAGGATGGGATTAGAATGTTCATCACCTGTATCAACATTCATCACATCATTCTCTATAGTTTCACTAACTTTGACAAATGAAATATTATGTTTAGGCATTGGATTAGTTAAAATTTGCATGTTTTCATTTGGAGGGGCAATAGACATATTTCCTTGATCATTAACACTTGCAATGGATAGACAACTAGAATCAATGAGGTCTTGTATAAGATGTTTAAGATGCTTACACGATTCCATGTCATGTCCATTTTGTCTATGATAATGGAAATAAGAATTGGATTTAAAGTTTAGAGGTAAAGGCTTAGTAGGATCAGGTGCTTTGACGACAGGTAAGGTAATCATTTGTTGTTGTAAAAGTTGGGACATTGTGTTATGAAGTGTGTTTGGTAAAGGCATGAATTGTCTTTTCAGATCTCCATAAGTAAAGGGAACCATGGTTTTAATAGATGCTACTTGTTTGTTAATAGTTTGAGGTAGTTGGTGAGGGGGGTTGAACTGTAAGAACCCTTTGTTTTTCTTTTGGAATGGTTGGGAATTGTTTTGGTTGGCATGTTCAGATTTCTTAGCTTGGCTAGAAGTGGATTTTGTATCTTGACTACTAATCGAATTGTGATAACCACAAAGGGCAGTACACAAGTGCATGAAGGAGGGAAATTTCATCATAGTGAGTTTGTCCTGAAGTTTATTTTGCAAGTTTTTGATAAACATCTTTTGAAGGTGTGGGTTGGGGATCTTGACATTGATTTGAGAATAAAGCAATTGATAGCGTGAGATAAAATCAGTTATCTTTTCTTCCTCATTTTTCTTGCATCTCATCAAATTGGCCAAGGTCTTCTTGGGAGTCATATGCACTTGGAAATGATTTATAAATGCATCAAAAAGTTCATTGAATGAATGAATTGAATTGTTCAGTAAGGATGAAAACCATTCCAAGGTAGTGTCTTTTAGAGTCTCGGGAAACAGTTTTACTAACATTTTATCATCAAGGAAAAATTCAATACATAAAGCGGTGTAGGCATTAACATGGTTAGAAGGATCTCCCTTACCTCCATATTGCTCAAATCTAGGAATCTCTATTCCTTGTGGCATTGACGTTCACAATATTTCCAAAGACAATGGGCTACTTTGAACATAATAGGTGGGAGGTCCATTCTGATTTTGATTTATGGTGGATATTTGTTTTTGCATGGAGGAAATGGTTTGGAAAATTTGTGTTATGAGTAGGTCATTGTAAGTGGTATGAGGTGGAAGTGAAAGTGGTGATGGAGTTTATGTAGTGGTAGGGAAAGTGAATGGAATGTTGATAGATGGTATTGTAGAAGAGGATAGAACATGCGATGCCACATAGGAATTAGGGATGCTAATAGGAATGGTCAAGGAAGGAATCACATTACTAACTTGTTGCATTGTTGTTGTGACATGAGGAGTGGTATAGGTAGGTATAGAGGCTACTGTTGAGGGAGGAGTGTGAGGTCCTCCTTGGATAACCACATTTTTTTCTGGTTGAGATGTACTAGAGGTGGAAGGAACATGTTTTGTGTATATCACAACTATTTGTTTCACAACGTCTAGGCCTTCTTCACTTTCAAGCATGTGATGGATGTTTTCTATGGTAGGAATTGTAGTGATTGAAATGTTTTCAAGGATCACTTGATGTTGGAGATGTGTTAAGTCCTCATGAATGTTAATGATTTTTTCTTGTGGGATGTGATCATTTTGTGTGTCAACTTGCATGTTATTGGAAGGCAAAGAGTTGCTAAAGATAGTATCCATGCCTAGTGTACTAGTTGCCATGCTAGGAGTGGAAGCTTTAGATAACCCAAGATCCACAACGAGTGTATTATCATGGGATAACATGAGTCTCAAACTTATTCTCAGTAAGGTATTAGCAATAGGACACCAAACACTCATGCAAAGGTCTCTAAATACGGGTGAATGCAAATGCAATGTAAACTAAGAAGAATGTAATGCTTAAAACTGAAATACGTAAATAGGAAATAGGAATTCAGAAATTGCAGATTAAAGCCCAAAAATGCAGTGATAAATATGCAACTAGACTAAGTCGCCCAGGGTGGCAAATTAGTCCAAGTAGTGATTTTTTTGAGAATTTTCAAAATTTTTAAATTGTATTTTATGATTTTTAGGTTTTCAGATGTAGATATAATATGAAAGTGCAGAATTTTGTGAACTTTTAATGAAATGGAATGCAAAACTGCAAGCTAGATGAGCTTTTCACTAATGCAATTTTGAAAACCCTAGGATGCAATTTAAATAATGAAAAATGCAATGCAATACTAATGTAAGCTATTCCTAGGATGTAAATGCACTCTAAATTAGAAATAGGATGTTCTAAATGCAGGTTCACCAAAATGAACTGCAATTTTTTGGGGATTGGCACTCTCTTACACTTCTAGGGTTTTGCACCCAAAAGGAGGAAGGTATCCCACAAAAACTAAGGGGTTGACTAAAGACTAATGCTAATATGATTGAAATATGTCTAAATGGAATTCCCTAAATGCAATAAACTAATAAAATAGATGAATTATCAATGCAAAACTAAGGAATGCAAGATGTTTGAAAGCATAATGTGATATGCAAAATGAACTAAAAATGCAAGTAAACTATAACAGAAATGAATGACTGGAGAGGTGCACCTAGAAATTGGAATGTGATGTAGAGAGGTTCTAGAATCTTGTAGAAATTACTGTTGAAGCCAACTGGGACACTTATGCCAAGCTAGGTGACTTAGTCTTGTTTCAGGGAAATTCTGCCGGAACAGGTTTCAACCAAAAGGGTATCCAAAACTATAGAAAATAATTTTCAGGCCTAACAGTGGGACTAATTTTTTGCTGATGGAAACTTAGTCCACCTTCAACTTTCAGGAATTTCAAAGATGCAATTTGTAGCTCTCGGTTTGCACTTCGGTTCCTAACAGGTGTCCAAATATGAATTTGCAGAATTTGGTTTGTAGGCAATCTCCAAGCCTCTTTTAGGGCTTTGTTGACTTTGAAATACTTTGATGGATTGATGACACCTTTTAACACCTTGATCTTTGAAAAATCTAAATACAATACCTGCAAAACAAACATGCAAAGAGGGGAAAAAGGGTTAAGGGTTAGTGAATAGGGGTTTTCCTTGGTCAAACCCCAATTTGGTAATCAAACCCTTGAAAATGAAATGAAATGGAAAGAGAATGATGAATGAACAACATGAAATGCTACAACTCACCAAACCCTTGAAGTAGAAATCTGAAGATATGCAAGTAGAAGCTCCAATAGATGTATGCTTAAGAATTCCTAGAATACTTGAGAATGATTAAGTGAATGAATTAGAGTATTAAGGAAATTAGGAGATGAAAAATGAGGGGAATGTTAGTGTAATTAATTAATTAATTATTACACTAGAATAAGTTAACTTAGGTCATGCATCATTTAGTCCTAGGTTATATTTTAATAAATCATTTAATAAATGGGATAATATTCCTTTCCTTGTTTGTAGGAGATAAGATTCCTTCTAGAAGATGAGTTGTCCTTCTAGAACTTATCTCAACATTTAATAATCATCTAGATAGGGTTCACATGTTGTCACATGTTGTTAGAACATGACACATGGCAACATCTCATGCATCTTAGGTTTTCATTCTTGCCTATATAATCAGGAAACTTGTTCATTTGTAATATATCAATCAATTAATCATATCAATAAAATCTCCATTGTGCATGCCTAGTTGCAACACTTTCTAGGTGGTTGATTATCTTTCCTGGAAAAGGTCCTCCATTGAAGACTGCAGCTTCAGGGACCCTGTGCATCCATAATCTCAACATGGTATCAGAGCATGTTGAATTCTAACATGGTATCAGAGCTTGTCCAGTGAAACATCAACCCTCGATCAAGAAAGTTGGTGTGCGAGATTCTTGCAGGCTTGAAGGTTTCCATTGAAGGCTACTTGATTCCACCCAGGGACCAAGCTGATTTCTGAAGTAGATAGAGTCAGATCTGAGCTCACAATTGTCTGCAGAAGGCCTCGAAACCCTAGGATCACCTGTCCAATCATCAAAATTGGCTACATCAACCCAGGAGCCATCAGAGGTATTTTTAGGGGTTGGAAAACCAATTGTACTATATGTACAATTTGCAACAAAAAATCAATCCTGTCAGTTGTCCTCTTAGGAAATTTTTTTTTATACGTAGGCCATTTTGTTTTTTTCAAAAAAAAAAAATTAGGCATTTATCTATATATTCTTTGGAAAAAAATTTATTGTTTGGGGCTTTTATATAGTTTGCAGAAAAATATTAGGAGCGACCTTCCATTTAATTGCTGGTCGGCATCATCCTATTATATTTCCATCGGCATTGTATTAAAATATTGTGGGCTTATTTCTACAGTTTTAAGAAAAAATGAATTTTATGCGACTGGCATTTTATCTATGGTCGACATCAAATACTTCTATCAACATTAGGGGTTTAATTTATCATTTGGTCAGCATTCAAAATATTCAAATCTTGTAGATATATATTATTGTTGGCATATATAAATATATTCAAAAGTTTTTGATTTTTAATTGCTACAAAGCAATATTAAAAATCAAATATTCTTCTTTCTTTCAGCTATTTAATTCAAAGTCTGCAGAGTTTAGTTGTCGGCATTAATAAACTACAGAGTTCTTGTTTGTGTCGGACGTCATCATCGGTTCCACCGACTATTCATTCACCTGCCCGTTGTTCTTTGTCACCGGTGCCGTGACATCCTCTGACACCGGCTTTAGTTACTGGAAAATATCACTGCCAGATTATTGTCGATGACCCCATTTTCTCTGTTGGTCATTTCAATCTCCCTCCACCAACATTTTTTTCCGCCCATCCTGGAATATTCTACCGACCATTGACTACCGTGGACTCCACCGACTGCCAGATTTCTCACCACCGGTGTACATTGCTTCCACTGCCGAAGACCTTGGTCCCATCAACGAACAAGGGGCTCGCCAATCAAGCACCTTTTGTTTTCTATTTTTAATGCCACGGTCACATGAACGACCAGGTGCTAGCGCCCAGGGGGCTAGTTTTTTTACCCGTTTTAGCCTGCAGAGTGCCTATTATAGGCCTTTTTTTTTCGTTTTATCACAACTTTCACCCACGGTGTCAAAAATCGACAAATGAGATACCATCGAAAAGGTATTTCTGTCTACTTTCTAGTGGTGACATCAGTTCTATGAAATTTTTCTCACAAATAATTCTACAACCAACTGAAGACAAAACCCTAATCTGGACTCAAAGGCTCGTAACTTCGCAACTGTTCATCAGATTTCGGTGATTCCAGTGGCATTAGGAAGAATTTTTAGAGATTTTTTCATCAGTCTAGTACCCTTGATCGCTTTCAGCTCCAGGTACTCTTGCATGAGATTTTTTCAATTTGGTGCATTTGATCAATAACCTAGTTATTATGAAGCTTGGGAAAAGATTTTTTTGATATGGGAAGCATCACTTCAGTTGCACATCATATTTGGAAGTCTTTCTTAGCTATTAAAGGTCAGTGTCTTTGTTTTTTGTGGAGAAATTTCATTATGGGTCTTGCATATTCTCCTTCTCTAGTTATGTTGCATAAGGGTAACTATCAACAATGGCGAGATGGGATCAGCCACCATCTCCAATCACTTGATTTGTTGCCTCATCTGTATGGTATAGTTACTCATCCAAGTGAAGGTATTCATGAATTTTCTTGGAGTTGCAGCAAATACACTATTTTGGAGATCATTGCTATGCAAGTTGATTCTGATGTTTTGAGTTCTATTGATCATTGTGATTGTCCTCATATCCTTTGGGCTAAGCTTTGGGAGCTATATGGAAATTCAAACACTCCACCATTCCCCGATGGTCATGATTCAGAATGTCATTCTTCAGATCAAGTACCCCATGATGCTATTGTTGTACAAGAAGTTGATTGCCTTGATCTTTCTGAAGAGGTTGACAAGGTTCCTTCAGGCGCTTCTTCTCCATCAGAGATAGTTGGTATCCCTTCACAATCAGTGATTCCTTGTCCAAATTCATTGATTGAGGCTTCCATCATCATTACTCATCAGGACACATTCAATTTTTTAGACTTGGTATCATAGGATGGCTTTGTTTCAAGCATCACTGACTTGGCTACTTTTATAGGTTTGGAGAACATTCTTGAGGGGATATCACTCCTCTATTCAGAGATTTCATATCTGAGACTTCTTCCTTGTCATTCCATTCAGGACTTGAGGTTTCTTCAGCATCCACCATTGGATTTGCTTCAGACTTCTTTCAGTGGTTTTGAGGACACTTCATTCAAGGGGGGCTATCAAGTCTCCATCACATCCATCACACTATCTTTGGATATTGTTCAACATCAGTTTCTGCATCATCCTGGTTTGTCACCCTCTTCATTGATTGTGGCATCATCAGGAAAGGAGACATTTGAGTAGAGTTCAGAGACACCATCAACATCGACCTTCATCCTACCTTCCTTCACTTCCTATCTGGAATGGGAAGCATCACTACACTTGCACTTGGTTTTGTTTCTTCCGAAAGAGAGACAAGTTGTTTGTCAACATTGGATCTTGTTTTGTCTTCAGACACTTACCATTTTTGTAGGTGATATCATATTCTTGGGGGGCTATATAGTCTCTCTCTTTCCCTCTGATGGGGGGGTTATTGTATTGTATCCATGTGATGGATGGTGTACTTGGGGGGTATTTGGGAGTCCTCCATCCTTCCCATCTTATCTCACATTTTTTCCTTTTTCATCTCCTTTTTGGAGAGGGGTTTTGTTCCCACTAGGTTTTCCCCTTTTCTTTGGTTGTGGGATATTTTCTGCATCTTCATGTACATGGGTACCTAGCATGGCCTCGTAGCCAAGACCCATCATCATCACCATCATCGATCATCCTTGCATAATCATTGCATTTTCCTCCCTAAGTTGAACTTATGGGGGGGTGTTAGTGTAATTAATTAATTAATTATTACACTAGCATAAGTTAACTTAGGTCATGCATCATTTATTCCTATGTTAGATTTTAATAAATCATTTAACAAATGGGATAATATTCACTTCCTTGTTTGTAGGAGATAAGATTCCTTCTAGAAGATGAGTTGTCCTTCTAGAAATTATCTCAACATTTAATAATAATCTAGATAGGGTTCACATGTTGTCACATGTTGTTAGATCATGACACATGGAAACATCTCATGCATCTTAGGTTTTCATTCTTGCCTATATAATCAGGCAACTTGTTCATTTGTAATATATCAATCAATTAATCATATCAATAGAATCTCCATTGTGCATGCCTAGTTGCAACACTTTCTGGGTGGTTGATTATCTTTCCTGGCAAAGGTCCTCCATCAAAGACTGCAGCTTCAGGGACCCTGTGCATCCATAATCTCAACATGGTATCAGAGCATGTTGAATTCTAATAGGTAAAACCCTATATTTATACATGATTATACAGAATTTCCTAAAAATACCACATCACAAGCTGACCTCAAGGTTTAGAAAATAATATCCTGCTAGAATTTTGAAATAATTTTGATTTTTGTGCCAAGTGGGACTAAGTCACCCCTAGTGTCAACTTGGTACCACCAAGACAATTTTAATGGGTGTCAGGAATTAAAGTGTATTAAATGATGTTTAATAGGATTATTCTTTGAAACACACTTAAGTAGGGCTTGTAAGTGTATTAAGGGGACATTTAAACATAAGAAAGGGTCAAGTTATTGATGACAAGCCTAGGAAAGCATGAAAATTTTTTACAACACTTTACAACACTTTGAAATAAGGCTTGGTAAGTGATAAAAAAGGGGTTATTTAGGTGAATTATAATAAAATTTTCCTAGAAAAGTGTGAAAGTGGGTTACAACACTTTACAACACTTTTACAAGACATCATAGAATTCTTATTGATTCATAAGGGTCCAATACCTAATGTGAATGCATCGACCACATTACAACATTAAATCTAGGTAAAACTAGGCCGAAATCCATAAGAAAGACCAAATGAGCATAAAAATGTCAAGTATACATTTTTTTGTGACACAACTATATCCAAAGTTTGGGATTCGAGATCATTGTATAGTGTGAGATATCTTCACTAGTATGTGAACTATGCATTTCTATGTGTATGTCTATGGTCCGGGAGAAATGTAGTTGCTCCAAATTTCTCCAAATTATGGTTTTATGTCTTGTGGTTCTGAGAGTAAGTTGAAGAGGTCGTGTTCAAGTGAAATTTGTTGTCCAGAAAGAGTGGATCATGTTAAGGATGTGTGTGCTAATTTTTTTTGTGTTTTACACTGGTGTTGGACGACCTTGTGTTAAACACTACTTATGAAGTTCATGGAAACATGTTGAGGCATGTTGGGACTTATTTAGGTCCTTATTAAGTATATGTTTGGGTCACCCTCATTCTAATTCCACCATAGAATGTTTTTGCGCCAACCTAATTTAAAATTGTAAATACAATTGGTGTGTGGCTGACCTTGATGGATTTCAAGGTTGAAGACAGTATAAGTACAAGTTTAGATGTTGATGAAAGATAAGATAGATGAAATACAAATGTGAGATAGTGTGCATGATGTGAGTTTGAAGATTAGTGTGAAATTCAAGTGGCGAGTTCTTGGAGCCAGTGAGCTAAAGGTGTGCTCTATCATTCAAGAATGTCTGCAAGTGTGTGAGTGAATTATGGTAGAATCTCCATTGCATTGAGATAATTTTCTCTTTGGAACAATCCTCTTCTATATTCTTTGTAATTCTATGGCAGTGAGCCCTCATTGGATAGTAAATCCTATTTTGGACAAGTAAGTCCTGTCTTGGCAGTGAACCTTTGTATTTGGCTTTGGAATTCTTTATATTGTGAGCTAACCTCACCGTGGTTTTTCCCTCATTGGGTTTTCCACATAATTCTTGTGTTATTGTGTGTATATTTTTACTTCTTTTAGTATCTGCTTTTGTAGTTAATGATTAATCACATTAGCAAAGTAAAGGATTTGTGAATGGTTATTAATCTAACTTTTCATGAGAGTTTTAAAGGTTAAAAATTGTTACAACTGATTCACCCCCCTCTCAGTTTTCTTGTTCAATAATTGGTATTAGATCTTGGTTCCTTGGAGGAGGTTAACCACTTAAGGAAGGTTCGGGATGGAAAACAAGATAGTTATTGAGTTCCCTAAGTTTGATGGCACCAACTACACTTTCTAGAAGACAAAGATGGAAGGATATCTGAAATATTGTGGATATGATGTTGAGAAAGCTTATAAGACTCCATACACTACTCCTGGTAATGGTCGAAGTACTACTAATGAGATCAAGGCACATTAAAATAACAATAAGGAAAAATTTATTATGAAGAATAGCCTTTCACATTTTGAATTAATTAAAGTTATTAATCTGAAGATTGCTAAAGAGGTCTGGGATGCATTGGAAAAGATCCATGAAGGGGATAAAAAGGTTAAAAAAGAAAAGTTGTAGAACTTGGAGGCACAATTCGAGATCTTGCAAATGTCTGAAGATGAGAACATTAAATCCTCTGTACAAAGAGTGGATGAGCTGGTAGGTGGAATGTGAGGACTTCGTGCATAGGTGGATGAATCCAAGATAGTAAATAAAATTCTCAAAATTCTTTCTGACGTATATAGTGAAAATTTATCTGCTATTGAGGAATTTTTAGATTATATGACCTATAATAAAGATCAGTTGTTGGGTACTCTAACCTCATTTGAAATGAGAAAGCCTAGCTGAGAAATGTATCAAAGATAAAAAATTATTTCAAGGCTACAAAAGTTGATGATCCAGATGAAGAAAAATTTGATGAAGTGGAAGCTAACTTTGTAAGAAGAATGAAAAAGGGCTCCGGTAATTATTAAGGTAAGTTACCTTTCAAATGTTTTAGTTGTGGAGGAATAGGTCATTATTCTTCAAGATTTCATAAAAGAGCCGAGAAGAATAAACTTAGAGAAGGTAAAGAAAACAAAGGGAGGATGATCAAGAGAGCATATTATGTAAATGAAGATGCTAGTATTTCTGATGATGATTTTGATTATGAATATTTTGATGGTAATGAATGCTTGTTCTTGGTTATAAAAGATGAATCTACTTCTACTAATATTGAAAGACATGTGAAGGAAAGCACTCTGGAGAAAGTTGAAGGGATTGTGATCTCTTCTCTTCATGCTAAACAAGAAAAGAACTACTGGGTTGTTGATAGTGGTTGTTCACATCACATGACTAGTGACAAAAGGAAGTTTGTTAAACTTGAAAAATATGATGGAGGATTATTTAAGTTTGGAGATGATACTGGTGCTAAGATTTGTGGGATAGGTTCAGTTAGTTTTGATGGCAAGCATATTATTGATGATGTCTACTATGTTAAGGGTTTAAGGCATAATATTTTGAGTGTTGGGAAAATTTGTAGTAAAGGATATAATCTTGTGTTCAAGGATGAGAAATCTGAAATAAGGAAAGGATCCAAAACCATGGTTTCTTTTGGAAAGAAGTCTGAAGGAAATATTTATCAACTTAAGGGTGCAAATGGACATTGATTTATGTCTCAAATTAATGACAGTTGGTTATGGCATTGGAGGATGTGTCATATGAATTTTGATAATATGGTGAGAATTAGTGCAATACAAGCTATACAAGATTTACCAAGAATTACAAAACCTATTAATGCTATTTACAAGGATTGTCAGTTTAGAAAGAAAGATAGAAACAACCTTAGGTCAAAGGAACAATCTACTACCAGAGTACTGGATTTGATTCATATAGATCTTTGTGGTCCTACAAGAGTGAGAAGTCTACAAGGTGATAGATATTTTATGCTTTTAATTGATGATTACTCTAGAATGACATGGGTTACTTTTCTTAGAGAGAAATTTGATGCATTAGACAAATTCAAAGCATTCAAAGCTATGGTTGAAAATGAAATTGTCACGAAAATAAAATGATTAAGGTTTGACAAAGGTGGATAATTCACCTCCAATGAATTTAACATATTTTGTGAAGCACATGGAATAAGAAGACAATTTTCTGCTCCTATAACTCCTCAACAGAATGGAGTTGTTGAAAGAAAGAACATAAAGATTCAAGAAGTTGCTAGATCAATGATAACTGAGGTAGGTATACAAAAATTCTACTAGAGAGAAGCAATTCACACTGCTGTTTATGTGTTTAATCAAGTTAAAGCAAAAGCTAACAACACTAAGACTCCCTATGAGTTGTGGTATGGAAAGATTCCTATTGTAAAGTATTTCAAGGTATTTGGAAGTAGATGTTATATCAGAAGAGATGAAGAAAATTTAGAAAAGTTTGATGGAAGATGTGATGAGGTTATTTTCCTTGGATACTCACTCAGAAGCAAAGCTTATAGATGCTATAATAAAAGGCTGAGAAATATTGTAGAAAGAAAAATGTCAAGGTTGATGAAGCATTAAAGAATTCAATTGAAGTTGATGGATATGTATCAGATGAACCTGATTATAGAGAAGTAGAAGAAGTTGTGGAAGAACAAGAAAAGAAGAATGAGGAAGAAGAAGCTCCGGTGGTGTCCCCAAGACACCTAAATATGTGCAAAAGAATCATTTAGAAGATCAAACCATTAGAGACAAGAGAAAAGGAGTATTGACAAGAAGTAAAGCTTCTACTACTACTAAAATAAATGTGTTTACTTTCTACAGTTGAACCTAAGACAATAAATGAAGCCTGTAAAGATGAGCATTGGATGAGAGCAATGGAAGAATAACTTATCCAAGTTGAGAAAAATCAAACCTGGGAACTAGTTCCTAGATCAGCAAATAAAAACATAATTGGATCAATATGGGTATTCAGAAACAAGTTGAATGAGAATGGAGAAGTGGTCAAAAATAAAGCAAGGCTTGTGTGTAAGGGTTAATCACAAGTAGAGGGTATATATTTTCAAGAGACCTTTGCTCTGATGGCTAGGATGGAAGCTATTAGAATTTTCTTGGCATTTTCTACTCATAAGGATTTTAAAGTTTACCAAATGGATGCGAAGTTTGCATTTTTGAATGGTGAGTTAGAAGAATAAGTCTACATAGAACAACCAAAAGGATTTTAATTGTCATATCAACTGGACATGGTTTACATATTAAAGAAGGCTTTGTAAGGATTGAAGCAAGCTCCTAGAGCTTGGTATGCAATGTTGGATAGGTATTTGATTCAACAAAGTTTCAGTAAAGGTATGACAAATAACAATCTTTATTTCAAAATTGAAAATGACAAAATATTCATAGTAGTTGTATATGTTGATGATATTATCTTTGGAGGAAATGAAACAATGTGCAAAATTTTTGTTGAAGAAATGCAAAAGGAGTTTGAGATGTCTATGTTTGGTGAGATGAATTTATTTCTTAGGCTATAAATCAATCAAACATAAAAAGGGGTTTTTATTTCACGGTCAAAGTATGTAAAATAAATGTTGAAGTTTGGGATGGATGGTTCCAAATTGGTATGCACTCCTATGGTGAATGGCTGCAAATTGAGTAAAGATGATGATTCACCTAAGGATGATAAGAACAAATACAAATATATGACTGGAGGATTGCTATATTTAACTATTACTAGACCGGATATCATGCATGCAGTTTGTCTTGTGGCTAGATTTAAAGAAGATCCTAAAGAAACACATGTTACAGCCATTAAGAGGATATTCAGATACTTAAATGGCACTCCGAATTATGGCTTATGGTAACCTAGGGATACTAATTTTACACTATCTTATATAGATGCAGATTGGGCAGGTTGTGTTGATGACATAAAAAGTACAAGTGGTGGTGCATTTTTTCTTAGTTGCAGATTGGTGTCGTGGTTAAGTAAAAAGAAAGATTTAGTTTCCTTATCCACTACAGAGGCTGAGTATATTGCTGTAGCATCTTGTTGCACACAATTTTTATGGATGAGATAGACACTAAAGGATATCAGAGTAATGTATGATAATACCATCTCTATTTTCTGTAATAATACAAGTGCAATTAACATTTCAAAGAATTTAGTGATACACTCAAGGACAAAGCATATATCAATAAGGTATCAATTTTTGAGAGAGAAGGTTATGGAGGATGATGTAAAGCTTGAGTATGTACCTACAAAGGATTAGATTGTTGACATATTTACTAAGGTCTTCCTAAAGATACTTTTGAGTATCTCTGGGGAGAAGTTAGGGGTTATTACCCCTCCTTTCTTGAACTAGATGCATATGTACATGCATCAGTCTAGTGGATCTATGGATCTATCTTACTTTTGGATTGATGTTGGTGGCTACCTCTTAGGGGGAGCATGTAGTGTAATGTGTTGTCATTTTAGAGTTGATTGGGTGTACTCCTAAGGGGGGAGTATTCAATACTAATAGTGATTTTGGTGTCAAAGGAGGAGAACAATATGAAATATCTTTTTCCTTTGCCATTGATGTCAAAGGGGGAGAAAGTATCATGTGAAAAAGTAAGGGGGAGAAAGAATTCTAAAAGAAGGATAAGATTGATGGTTCAAAGTTGTTGTGTTGTCTTTGATGGTTTCTCACATCATGTGTTGCCATCGATGACAATGGGGGAGATTGTTGCAAGTATGAAGGTGTTCTCATTGATTTCAACTAGTTTTTGTTGTCATTGATGTCATGGAAGTTGGTTTTTGGTTGTATATGTCAAGGATATTGAGAAAATTGTAATAAAGAAGGTTTGAAAGTATTCTATGTATGCTCTAGGATATGCTCCGGGATGTGCTTCTATGCTTGTGTGGTTTAGACATATTGATCATGGTTTTGGTTTGTTTCTATATCCAAAGTTTGGGATTTTGGATCATTGTACAGTGTGAGATATCTTGACCAGTATGTGAACTATGCATTTTTGTGTGTTCTGCTATGGTCTGAGAGAAATGTAGTTGCTCTGGATTTCTCCAAATTATGGTTTTATGTCTTGTAGTTCTGAGAGTAAGTTGATGAGGTCATGTTCAAGTGAAATTTGTTGTCTAGAAAGATTGGATCATGATAAGGATGCACATGCTAAATTGTTTTATGTGTTTTACATTGGTGTTGGTCGACCTTGTGTTAAAAACTACTTATAAAGTTCATGGAAGTGTGTTGAGGCATGTTAGGACTTATTTAGGTGCTCATTAAGTATATATTTTGGTCACCCTCATTCTAATTCCACCATAGAGTGTTTTGGTGTTGACCTAATTTGAATTTGTAAATACAATTGGTGTGTGGCCGAACTTGGATGGGTTTCAAGGTTGAAGACGATATACTTGTACATGTTGAGATGTTGATGAAAGATAAGATAGATGAAAGAAAAACATGAGATAGATATGAGATCATGTGTGTGATGCGAGTTTGAGAATATTAGTGTGAAATTAAGTGGCGAGTTCCTAGAGGCAGTGAGCTGAAGGTGTACTCTACCATTCAAGCATGTGTGCAAGTGTGTGAGTGAATTGTGGTGGAATCTCTGTTGCATTGAAATAATTTTCTCTGTAACAATCCTCTTCTATCTTATTTTTAATTCTATGGCATTGAGCCCTCATTGGACAGTACATCCTATTTTGGACAAGTAAGGCCTGTTTTGGACAAGTAAACTTTGTCGTGGGAGTGATCCTTTGTATTTGGTTTTAGAATTGTTTATATTGTGAGCTAATCCTCACCATGATTTTTCCCTCATTGGGGTTTCCACATAAATCTAGTGTTATTGTGTTTATGGTTTTACTTCTTTCAGTATCTAATTATGCACTTAATGATTAATCACATTAGTAGAGTATAGGATTTGTGAATGGTTATTGATCTAAATTTTGGTGAAAGTTTTAAAGGCTAAAAATTGTTACAATTGATTCACCCCCCTCTCAGTTGTATTATTCAACAAAGACTTTATTCTTGGGGTTTTATTTTAAATCCATTTAAGTAATACAATAGTATTGTGCTTTTGGAGGGTGGGTTTTTTTACCCGAAAGGGTTTTCCCCATGTATAGTTGGTGTCACTATTATATGTGTTGCTATTTTATTCATTTATTCTCTATGTACTTCTCTTGTTGTAATTATTTTAATGTGTTGAAAATAAATTTTTGTAACTCTCCCCTACTTAGATTAGTGTAGGAAGTTGTTTTTGCTTACCCGAATTCTTTTCAGTTGGTATCAAAGCTCGATCAACCTTGATTCCTTTATTGGGTTAGAAGGGTTTTTTGAGTTGATCTTTACTTCAGTGGGAGTTTTTCAGAAGTGAATTTCGTGACCTTGTTGTAGGAAATAGATGAAGAGCACACTAGGGAGGATTGAGATAGAAAAGTTTAATGATAGTAATTTTGAGTCGTGGAAGCTCAAGATGGATGACATGATTGTAGATCATGATCTATGGCTTACAGTTTCTAGAACTATGCCATCTGGCATGAAACAAGAGGATTGGGATCTCATGGATAGGAAAGCCAAGGGTCTTATTAGACCCTATTTGGTTAATTCCATCCTCCTTAATGTTCATGAAGAAAAAACTTCTGCTTCTCTATGGAAGAAGCTTGGTGATGTCTATCAGGTAAATCCCTGGTAAACAAGCTTTTCCTGAGGAAGAAGATGTATTCTCTCAAAATGGAAGATGGAGGATCTATGGAAGATCACTTGAACTCTTTTAACATGTTGGTTGCACAATTGGGTTCCGTTGGAGACAAGATTGATGAATGAGACCATTGCATGCTCCTTTTTTGTTTGTTGCCGAACTCTTGGGATCACCTAGTAATGGCTATTGGAAACACTACTTCGACCCTCAAGATGGATGAGGTTGTTTTCTCATTATTATCTGAAGAGATACAAAGGAATTATTTTGAGATGGTCAAGGAGGCCCTTATTGTTCATGGCAGACAAAAGGAGAGAGGAAAAAAGAAAGGCAAGAAATCTAAGCCAAAGTCTCTGAGGAGATCAAAGTCTCTTATTGATGGGTTTTTTTGCACTTTCTCAACATAGGAAGCACACATGTGCACTGCCTCTCTTGAATGGTATAAATATGCAAAAAAGTTCCAAATTACTAGCCCAAGGTCTCTCGGGTGTTAGGTCATGACTTACAAAAACAACTCAGTTGATTGATGTAATTTGTTGGTAATCACAAAGGGAATTTATGGTTCACTAAGTTTGGAGGGAATTGGATCTTCAAATGGAGTTTTATGAAATTATGAAATGAGGTGCAATTGTAGCAAGTTCCAAACAACAGTCTAAAACTCCATGTTTGGCATCAGATTTAACTTTACAATGATGTTGGAACTTTTCCTTAACTTTAGTTTCAAAGAAAATTCAAAAGGGAAAAGGGATATAAGGGTTTCTACACCTGTAACTAATGTTGAATAGTAACAGTGGAAAACCTTCCTAAAAATAAGTTCCACTTAACCAAAGTAACTTGCAGTCTCATGAAAATATTGCTATCTTCTAAGGTCTTTTGATTTTCAGCTATCCATTCACCATAAAGCATGAAAAATAGATGAATTTTAAGTGCATCAACAAATTAATGTTTAGACTAGCTTTACACTACTGTTCATCATCAACAAATAGAAAAAATCATGAACATGAAAGGCATCAACACTATAACATTCTTCACTATCAATGTGTAGCATGAACTAACAACTAAGAGTAACTTGAAACTTAGAACAACAAAATTAAAATCTACTATTGAGAAGATGAATCATGCAACATGTGAAGAAATAAAAGAATCCACCAAAACAATGTAATTCTCATTAAAATTTCTGTAGCATGTCTTTACACAACTCAACTCTCTCCTTAAAATGAGAGGAGAGCCCTATTTATAGTTTTCCAAAAGTGAAATGAATGGCTAGGATTTACTTTCATTGTGTGGCCAAGATTCATTTTACATTAGGGTTTCACCTACCCCCAAAATATAACATTATAAAATAGATTTTTGTCTCACTCCTATTTTTTCTTCTAGTGGCTCTGAAAATGTAGCAGTTTTGTCTTCTAGTGACTGTGTTCTTTTTCCAGCTATATTGTCGGAAACTCTTCATCAATGATTGGCTTACCTACATTATTCTGAAGGGTGGCATATTCCAAAAATTTCCCAATCAAATCCTGAAGCTTATCCCATTCCATGATGTCAGATTGAAGGATCTGAAAGGTCAACCTTTTGAATCTTCCAGTGATTTGTTCCTAGTGCTTGGTGCATCTAGGTGTGGCCTTGATTACTTGCTCGGACTATGTAAATTCCCTCATAGTTAATGAAATCTAATGCTAGTGCATCTGTAGCCCCTTGCTCCATCTTCTTATGGAAGAATGGCTTGAGTTTCTTCAGGCAGTGTGGCGCATGCCCATGTCACCATTGTAGATCACCCATTGGAACCAATCCGTTGTGGCCTTGGTCCAATTCTTCATTTTCTCCATTCTGTTGAGCTCTTCTTGGGAGAGAAGAGGAGGTGCAGACGATGTTGTCGGAGCTTCTTCCTCTAGGAATGTCCATTGTTGGATGTAGGCAGTGAGATCCACCACTTGTGCCTTTAGCTCCTCCTTGGAAGACTGACCCTTGTTCATTTGATGCATGATTGTTGCCACCAACCCTTGGAACTCATTAATCTTCTGCTCTCTAGTTGTTGTTGTCACCTAGAAATGCACCCTATGCGAAGTTGTAAGAACTAAGCTTTCTGGTGAAACATGGGATCGTTTCAAGGCTGTGGGTTACCTGAAGTTGAAATGAACCTCTGGAGAAGGCCGACTTCCTTTGGTGTTACCTAAAACTAATGATTCTGTAAGGGAAAAGGGAGAAGGAGTGCATAAAAATGAAAATTAAACTCTAAGGTGATGCACCGAAATGACAGGAACAATGAGATACTCAAGCTACACTTGAATACTAGTGACAGCCATGAGACTGCACAACAAGATCCTGTAGATCACACATTCAAACAGGTTTGACATGCACATGCCTTTAAGAAGGAAAGGAAGATTTTCACAAACTAGAAGATCATGTGCAGGATTAAGTAAACACAGTTTGTAACCTACATGACACTACTTCTGCAAAGAAAGGCACGAAATGAAACAAAGGCTATAAGGAAAGAGAATATTTCACTAAGTAGCTCAATGAATCACTCAAAAAGAATGCACTATTCTTGACAAGAATCAGAAGGCAAAATGATGGACCATCAATGGTAACCAAGGTAGATTTTGTATATTATGTTCCAAATTGAGTTACAGAATCCTGCTAGTCTGAGAGAGGACTCCAAAAGGGTCACAGACTTTAGAAGAGCATACATCGAAACCCTTTACAAAAAGGAAAAAAATTCCTTATATACACTAGTGTGTCGGCCCCTCAGGGCTCACAAAATATCAGTCTCAGAAAAACTATCCTAAGATATTTTGATTGAATTAAATGCTGCACCCCTGCGTGTCCCGTTGTTCATGTCAGTGTGAAGAATCACCCTTGGAGAAGCCCTCAGATCTTTAGCAGCAACCACCACATTCATTTCTGATCCTCATGTCCACCTTTGAATTTCCCCCAGTTGAGCTACTTTGAATGCTCCTGACTTTAGAGCAGAAACGTGCTATCTTGTTTTGTTGATCTTTCTTGCTGAGGTGTTAATCAGTTAAAACATCAATGGTTCATCTGTTGAGATTTCCATGGCTTGCTTTTAGCTCCCTTTGATTGGCTGGGTGCACTACACACAGATCTCCAGGTGGTCAAGAGCTCGTTTGACTAGAATCGCATCTCGGCGAGACACTGAAAGTGTCTCATCGATGCGATTATGCTTCTCTGAAGCCATCGACACAATATGCGATAGTCGGTGAGAGTCTTGGCGAACTTAGAAGTCACGTTGATATCGCCAAAACATTGGCAAGTCAAACAACATCGGGGAGAAGTCATAGCGAGCACCACTGGGTTATACCGATGCCACTTTTATTGGGCGATGCCATCGCTATCGGCAAGAGATCCTATGTTCGGGGAGACATTATGGTGAGGCTCTTTGTCATATCAATCTCTCCTCTGTCCCTGAGACCACTTGATGTCGGTAAGACATCACTCTGACGGTCAGGCACTTTATCGATGAAATTCATGTTGGGGAGACCTTCGCCGATGTCTCCAAAAGTCATACTGCTGATCTCCTTTCCCTCCGTTGGCCAGACATCCTTGTATCGGCAAGACCTTATGCCGAACGCTTTGCCTTTCAGTGAGTTCCTTTTCTTGTCAGGGAGACAACCTTACTTTGGTAAGAACTCTTCCCGAAGTCCTTTTCTAAGCGAGGTCTCTTTGTTGTTGGCAAGACTTCCGCCGAAGGAAAACATATCGAGGCCCCCCACTCAGTCGGTGAGACACCACCGGTTCACCAAGACCACTTGCCGAAATACATCTCACGCTGAAACCCTATTGTTGTTGGGGAGACTTTTATGGTCACCGAGACTCCACGGTGAATGCTTCGTTACGTCGAAGGCTTTTTTAAAGTCAGGGATACTTTGACTGTTCGCTGGGACCCTTCACCGAGTGCCAGAAGTTACCCGGAAGCCCCTGGTTGACATGAGTCTCCCCGAGCTTACGATTGAATGGCCTATCAGACAGAGAAATTCATGCGATAAGAGGTCATACCGACCCCTCAATGTTATAGCGATAGGCTCTGTAGCTCTGTTCGGTAGGACAAAAACTAGGTCACAACGACCTGTTCAAAATGGAAAGTATCAAGCAACCAGTCGGCCAGATAGTGAAGATGTCATGTTGACCTGGCTCTAATGGAGGCTGAGCCTATAACCACTGAGCAATATTTCCAACATAGCGGGCTTCCTAACTGAGCTCCCTTTGAAATGTCATCGGATGCATGAACTAATCCTCAATGGAGATATCCCATTTGGCCCTTATGAACACCTGCAACATAGATGCCTTGCCTGATTGAGCCTGAGAGTGAAAATTAGGTAACATTTCTGGTGACCTTTGCTAGATGTTTGCCTGCTAAACATAAAGACCAGTAGCCTAGGCCTATCCATTGGGCATGGAGTCATTGGGACAACTTAGAAAATATCAAGAGCAACTTTGTATATGGCCAAAACATATGGTAACTCGAGAAACAGATCACTTGGAAACTTATTGAAAATAAGAAAAATTGAAATAAACTATTTACATGTGTTGGAACAACACTTAGGGAAAGAAATAGCAACTAAACCTACCCTACACTAACCAGTAAGAAATTAGTCAAACAAACCCATTAACAAGTTGGGTGAAATAACTGCCCTTTCTACTCAATATGCAGGGACTGGCATGTTTAAGGACAACTGAGTAAAAGTAAAAAATAGAAAAAAGTTTACCAAGATGATGCACTGCCTCTTGAAAGAGGTGAATAAATTCGCTTACCTTACCAAACAAACCATACGTATTGTCAACCAAAGGAGGACAAATGAGCTGAACATACTCTTGTTTGGCTGGCAGTGCATGTTGGACATCTTCTTTTGTTGTACCTTCATGTGTAGGTACATGATTGGTGCTTGGTGTTGTATTGGACTCCATCTGAGCTAGGTACCTGATTGGATAGCCTCTGGTAAGGGTAAAGCTTGAACCCTCCTTGCTGGTCTCTTTATCTTCTCTAAAGACTTCATCTTTTCCTTGAAAAGATGCTGATTGGAGGTAATATGCAGGTTGTTCATCGGCTGCTACAGTCTGAACTTCTTGACTAAGGAGTTGATATCCCTGTTGGATAACTAAAAACAAATCTTCAGACTATGGCTCCTTATGCTCTTTGTTCATGACAAAATACACTTCCTCCTCAACAAAGTGGGGAAGCTCATCTAATAAGTTCACATGCTGCAAGACATTATTTTCAACAACTTCTTCAATAGTCTCACTAACTTGAATGGGCTGATCACATGCTTCCCTTTCATATGACATCAGTTCATCATCTATGTTGGAACAAAAAGCCTCTATGATATCATCTGACTCATAATTTTGCATTAAATCTAGATGAATTTTATCATTTAGTTGCTCCATACCAGGCATAGATGCTATCATGCATGTGAGATCCTTATCTTCATCTACAAATTGAGGAAGTTCATCGAACAAGTCAGCAATATTCTTTGTCCATTCCAGATCAACTGGTAAATCAAAAACCTGCATGCTCTCTTTAGCTTGCTCAACATAACTAGGCAGTTGATCAAATAAAGAAGTGAATTGTTCCTCTTCATGCAGCTCCTTTTGCAGTGAAACTTGGGTATCCTCTACCTGCAAGTGAAGATCTTCAACCGTCTGCTGTCTTAGCTCCTACCTCTCCTCCTGTTTGAGCTTTTCTTGCTGTAGTCGGTAACATGCTACAACTAAATGCATTGGATTTACTTTGCTAATTCTCTCCTTGAGGAGTAAGTCATCTGGATCAATGGGCTGCTCTTGAGGGATGATGGACTGATCTTGTTCAGGTACTACATTCACTTCCATCGAATTGAATCCCTTAAAGCTTGGAATTTCAAACTGAGAAGAATTACTAGGGGAGTCAAGAGGCTGACTTTGCCTGAAGCTGGCAAACTTGTACTTGGGAACCTCTTGTTTGGAAAAATTTAGCCTCATTTCTGCCTCTTTTGTAGCCAGTTGCTGGGCAAGGTTCTCTTCCAATTGCCTCTTTTGCAACTCCTCCATTAGTTGGTACTGGTAATCTGAATAATCTTGAGTGTTCTGCACCTTAGCAGAAGTAGCTTCATTTGTTCTTCTCTAGCACCTATTTCTTGTTCAAGGCCTTCCTCGAACTGGATTCTTTTTGCCACTCTTTCTTGATCATAAAAGCCGACTTGCTCATCCACCTCTTGCTATCGCATAATGGTACCCTGCTACATCTTCATATCAACCAATATCCTAGATAGGCACACAAGCACCTTACCAATATCATTAATCTTCATATTGTGAAGACCTTGACTGAGATCCAACAACGTATGGTCAATCTGTTGGAGCAGGTCTAATACACTCTGATATAGATGTGCAGGAGAAACATACTCATGATATGGAGGGTAATAGTAAGCATCTTCATAATTATTTGACATATTTTCAGTTAAAGAGCTGGAAACTCAGAATTAACAAATTATTTTGAGACATACCAAGACTTGTGCCTGTGAAACTAGAAGATTTGAGCTCGGAGTCACCAGGTATGTGAAGAAAATGCCTCTAAAAGGCTAAAACTACTGTTGTACACACCAAACAACAACAATAAAATGCATAAACATGAACTGAGAAGCAGTTCACTGTCCCACCGGGCGTGCCAAAATTGTTGTCACCTAGAAATGCACCCTATGCGAAGTTGTAAGAACTAAGCTTTCTAGTGAAACATGGGATCATTTCAAGGCTGTGGGTTACTTGAAGTTGAAATGAACCTTCGGAGAAGGCCGGCTTCCTTTGGTGTCACCTAAAACTAATGATTCTGTAAGGGAAAAGGGAGGAGTGCATAAAAATGAAAATTAAACTCTAAGGTGATGCACCGAAATGACAGGAAAAATGAGATACTCGAGCTACACTTGAATACTGGTGACAGCCATGAGACTGCACAACAAGATCCTGTAGATCACACATTCAAACAGGTTTGACATGCACATGCCTTTAAGAAGGAAAGGCAAATTTTCACAAACTAGAAGATCATGTGCAGGATTAAGTAAACACAGTTTGTAACCTACATGACACTACTTCTGTAAAGAAAGGCACGACATGAAACAAAGGCTATAAGGAAAGAGAATATTTCACTAAGTAGCTCAATGAATCACTCAAAAAGAATGCACTATTATTGACAAGAATCAGAAGGCAGAATGATGGATCATCAATGGTAACCAAGGTAGATTTTGTATATTATATTCCAAATTGAGTTACAGAATCCTACTAGTCTGAGAGAGGACTGCAAAAGGGTCATAGACTTCAGAGGAGCATACATCAGAACCCTTTACAAAAAGGAAAAAAATGCCTTATATACACTAGTGTGTCGGCCCCTTAGGGCTCACAAAATATCGGTCTCAGAAAAACTATCGTAAGATCTTTTGATTGAATTAAATGCTGCATCCCTGCGTGTCCCATTGTTTATGTCGGGGTGAAGAATCGCCCTTGGAGAAGCCCTCAAATATTTAGCAGCAACCACCACATTCACTTCTGATCCTCGTGTCCACCTTTGAATTCCCCCTGGTTGAGTTGCTTTGAATGCTCCTGACTTCAGAGTAGAAACGTGTTGTCTTGTTTTGTTGATCTTTCTTGCCAAGGTGTTAATCAGTTAAAACGTCAATGGATCATTTGGTTGAGATTTCCACAACTCACTTTTAGCTCCCTCTGATTGGCTGGGTGCACTACACGCAGATCTCCAGGTGGTCAAGAGCTTGTTTGACTAGAATCGCATCTCGGCGAGACACTGAAAGTGTCTCATCGATGCGATTATGCTTCTCTGAAGCCATCAGCACAATATGCGATAGTCGATGAGAGTCTTGGTGAACTTAGAAGTCACGTTGATATCGCCAAAACATCGGCAATTCAAACGGCATCGGGGAGAAGTCATAGCGAGCACCACTGGGTTATACTAATGCCGCTTTTATTGGGCGATGCCATTGCTGTCGGTGAGAGATCCTATGTTCAGGGAGACATTATGGTGAGGCTCTTTGTCATATCGATCTCTCCTCTATCGCTGAGACCACCTGATGTCGGTTAGACATCACTCTGACGGTCGGGCGCTTTATCGATGAAATTCATGTCGGGGAGACCTTCACCGATGTCTCCAGAAGTCATACTGTTGAGCTCCTTTCTCTCTGTTAGCCAGACATCCTTGTATCGGCAAGACCTTATGACGAATGCTTTTCCTTTCGGTGAGTTTCTTTTCTTGTCGGGGAGACAACCTTACTTTGGCAAGACCTCTTGCCGAAGTCCTTTTCTCAGCAAGGTCTCTTTGTTGTCGGCGAGACTTCCGTTGAAGGCAAACATATCGAGGCCCCCCACTCAGTCGGTGAGACACCACCGGTTCGCCAAGAACACTTTCCGAAATACATCTCACGTCGAAACCTTATTGTTGTTGGGGAGACTTTTCTAGTCACCGAGACTCCACGGTGAATGCTTCGTTATGCCGAAGGCTTTTTTAAGTCAGGGAGACTTTGACTGTTCACTGGGACCCTTCACTGAGTGCCAGAAGTTACCTCGAAGCCCTTGGTCACCATGAGTCTCCCCGAGCTTATGATTGAATGGCCTATCGGCCAGAGAAATTCATGTGATAAGAGGTCATACTGACCCCTCAATGTTATAGCGATAGGCTCTGCAACTCTGTTCGGCAGGACAAAAACTAGGTCACATCGACCTGTTCAATATGGAAAGTATCAAGCAGCCAGTCGGCCAGACAGTGAAGATGTCATGCCGACCTGGCTCTAATGGAGGATGAGCCTGTAACCACTGAGGCATATTTCCAACAGAGCAGGCTTCCTAACTGAGCTCCCTTTGAAATGTCATCAGATGCATGAACTAACCCTCAATGGAGATATCCCATTTGGCCCTTATGAACACCTGCAACATAGATGCCTTGCCTGATTGAGCCTGAGAGTGAAAATTAGGTAACAATTGCTAGGCCCAAGTTGATATTTGAGATATTGTACCCAGTTCCCACATCCTTATGCATCACAAGGGGTTGAAATTTGTATTGTTTTTGATCCTGAGTCATCAACCGTAATGTGAGAGCAGACTCTAGGCTTCTTCTCCTTTCTTGTTTTTGTCTGCACTATTTCTAGTATTGCTTCAAGTCAGGCCTTTGGATCAGTAGCCACTGGAGTCTTCTTTTGTAGTTGCCTCTCCACCCAATCAGGCACCTTGGTTTCCTCTTTAGGTGATTCATGATCACCTTCTTCTCTTTGTTCATGTCGAGGCTATTCCTCTTCATGGCCTGGGGCTTCTTGATCTATTGTCTCTTCTTTGTCTGAGTCCTTGATCTGTATGGACTTTTCTTTGTCTGACTCAATAGAGGCTACATTTTCTTCAGTGATATCCTCTTTTTGAGGTACTTCCCCTTCTATATGCTCAAGCTCAACATGATGCTTAGGCTCAGGTCTCTTCTTTGGTGCATCTTCTTCTTCTTTATCTTCTTTCTCTTCTCCCTCCTTTTCGGGAGGCACTTCTTCTTCCTGAATAGGGCCCTTGTATTGGCCACTTAGTGGAGGCTCTTCGAGTATCTCCACGTTTACATTAGTGTCATTCTTCTCCTTATAATGGTGCTCCTCAGACTTGGCCTTTTCACCTACATCCTTGAGCTGTTGGGATAGCTCATCTTCCAACTCTTTATCTTCTATTTCTATTATATAATTTTCATTAAGGGCTTCAGTATCTTCCTTTGAAGATTGTGACTTTTCTTCATCAGATGCCACCTTATCCAAGTTTATGTTTAGACCACCCTTGGGGTGATCAAAATAATCATCTTTGAAAGGGTCCTTGAGCTCTTCAACTATACCTTTGGAAACCTCTCTTTGGTGCTTCTCTATCTCTTTAGAGATTTTCATGGTAGCCTCCATCTTTGGTGGCTCTGTAGGTGGCGAAGGAAGAGGCAAGCTAGTGGCAATTTGGGTCATCAAGGCCTAAACTGTAGGATTCATTATCACCTTAGAAATATCATAAGGTATTCCTTGCATGTATTTTGTGAAGGGATCTAGCAGAGTGAGAGGACACATAGTAGCAGCAGTGGCAACTGCAAGCATTGGGGCAAAGAGAATGGGTAGTGGAGGAGGGAGTGAGGAGGACGATGACGGGGATGCAGTAGCTAAGAAGGAGTCTAGTACCATTACCGGGGTCATTGGTGAGGTGGAAGCAAGGTGGACTAAGATGTCCATGATGAATAGAGATGAAATAGGTAGCGCCTGAGATGCAAGAGGTGGAGGAGTGACAATGGCAACAGTAGCAGCGAGAGCAAAAGTGGCAGGTGGTGATCACGACTGATCGAATTCTTCTTCTCTTTCATGTTGGGGATCCTCCTCAATTATGGGTATTTCACTTACAAATCCCCCATTTTCTTGGATTTATTTGAGTATTCCCCCTCCACAGATTTTTGTGTATACACCTTATGCTTGGGATTGTGCTTGGGTGCATCCTTCCTTTTCTTTGACCTTGTTGCTAGAGAATATTTTGGTGCTTCTTTTGTTGGGGCAGCAGCTGCTCCACTATCTGTTTCACTCTTGATCTCATCTTCGAGCTCACTGCAATTCAACACAACACCCTTCCCAATTTGGGAATCTACCCACTATCTTGTCTAGTTTTCCACTAGCTGTGTTACTATATTGAGGCCAGTGACCTCTTCTTCATCCCAGTCTATCAATGGTAGTGATAGGTTGGCCACAACATTAAACCTCTCATCAAAATGGTGTCATCTTCTTCTACTACTTGGTTAGGCATAGGGAACAAGTTTACCGACCATAGAAACTGGGCCGTCATTCTCATGTAGTGCCTCATTTGCACTTCTTTAGCATCCTGACAATTGGCCCAGGAATCCTTGACATGAGGCATATGAGCATATTGTCTGTTGACCCATTTCTTTAGTTTTCCAAATGGGTCCATTCTTCCTCGGGTTTTGTGAAGGTCTATATTGTATTCCACCAGCTCCTTCTCCAAGTACCACGTGCACTGGGCAGTGGAGAAGCATACATTCCTTTCCCAAAGTTCAGGGGATATGGGATCCCTACTTTGTGTTTGTCGCTTAGTAGGGCATGGGAGTTTTACAATTGTCGAGAGACCTCCAATAGGATCATGTGGTCATTGGGATAACATGGAAGCTTATAAGGCCTCTCGGAGAACCCCTCCATTCTGATGTATGCAAATTTTGGGAACTGTATGAAAAAATACCCAAATTGCTGGATGAAGGCCCTAACACTGTGTGAAACTCTTCTTTCAAAGTCTCCCCAAAGGAGTCTGATGATATGCCCAATGAATGAATCATTTACCCTTTGATATTCCCTCTTGAAGTTTTGATACTGCAACTAAGCATAGCAGTCATATACTTTGAGGTTTCCTCTCCTAGGTTCTGGTTATTTACAACAAAGAGGCCCTTGTACGGGAATTTATTTGCTAGGAGATACACCAAGTAGGAGGTCATGTAGAACTTGGATGATTTCTTTACATCCATAAGCTGGTTATGTATGATGTCATTGATGATCTTTTCCTAGTGGAACTTTGTCTCACCTCAGATGATCTCCTCTATGGAGTAGAACATCCATTCTTCAAAGGAGGCCACAAGGAGCCCCATTACCCTACTCAGTAGGGTGACTAAATCATGGTATTCTTCATGGAAGTCACTTCTGAACAATTCCTAAGGAACCTTAGTGGTACTGCCCCTCTTTTCTTTCAACCAATGTTGGTTGATTAGTTTCTTGCATGCTAGAGGGTCTACTTTCCACATGTTTTAGCATATCCCTTTTCAGTTTCCTCCATTACATTAAATGTAGGGATATAGAATGTTTGGCCTATGGAACTAGAAGAAAAAATTTCTAACACTTTGCTATCATGGTCAATGATTTTTCTACTACTATGATAACACTCTTTGCATACCATTACTAATTCTGAAGCAAAAAGCACATGCAGGAAGCTGACTGTCTTGGTGAGACCACTTGCTCTGATTTTTCATGCATTTTTTATTTGTAGGGAGGATCATTACCCTTCGTCGAAACTTATCTATATCCACATGCCCAAGGTTGGTGTCTGACATGGAATCCCAAGTGGAAGTGATCTTGGAGGTGCACTCCACCCCATGAAATTGGTACTTGATCTCATCCTTCTCCTCCTTCCCTTTTGGAAGGCATGCAAGTTTATTTCCCTTTTCTTTCTCGGTAGACTTCCCAGATGGTCTCATAGCAGATTCCATAAATTCTGCGTATAAAGGTGTTGTAAGTGCATTCACATAAAAATAAGGGAAGTGTTAGTCAAATCCTACAAAATGAGGGTTAGATCCAATAATCTATCACTAAGAGATCATAAATTCATCAATATTCATCATTCGAGGCTCGTTTGGATCAAATATAGGTATGTGGGTTTCCCTAGGCTGGAGGCCGTTAGGAGTGACTGAGAGCAGGACGACACTAGGGTCATGACGTCCCGCAGGAAGCCACCCACAATCAAAGTTTCGTAGTAAGGATCTAGTCGGTCAACGTCTTTAGGAGATCACTTGGAATGTGTGTAAATTAGTTATAAATTCTTTACAGTCACCTAATTTTTTGTTATGCTTATGCGGGCTTGAGGAGTGCAGAGGTAGGGTGCTTCATGGATGTTTAGGGCTCTACCATTGAGCAATGATGAACAAGGCATGACGCCCCGCAAGGAGTAGTTTTAGTGCAGGACATGTAGGGTCCCTAGATGTTTTAGGCTTATTAACATAGGGCTTGATCAACTCGAAAGGCGTAGGGAAGACCTAGTGCACGATCGCCATTTGATGGCCATTAGGAATGACAAAGGTGAGACAATGGTCTGCATGCGACAGTCCGCACAGACGGACGCACGAAACACCTAACTTGGGCCACTTTGTTAAGAGGATCCCAAATGATGGAGGAAGATGTAGGCTTTGCACTGTGGGTAGAAGGGAGGGAGCCACTGTCAACAAAGGCAATTTGGTAACGACGAGCCATAGATGATGACCCACATAGAACAGTTCGCATGGTCACCGCACTTTGATTTTTTGTTGAAGTCTTGAGAGGAGATGACCTAGGTGGAGTCTGAAGCATGGGAAAATGGGGTTGCTCGGACACTTGGAGTAGCAAAGGAGGCAGGGTAGTCCATAGATGGACCCCCACAAGAATTAGCCAGCATGAATATTTTGACTTAGCATTGTCATTTGTAAACTTGGAATGACGAAGAGGGTCGTGGAGTCCGTGATGCAGGTGGGAGCAATAGCTTATCCATTAGTGAGTGGTTTTAAGGTGACGGTGAAGAGTGGATGGAGGTTCGCACGAAACAGCCCGCAAGGCAAGAAGACTAGATTTTTTTCATTTAATGTTTGATCATTCGGGTTCTAACTTGGGTGGTGGTAGCAATGTTGTGGGCTGCAAAGGGGTCGGCACTATGCAAAGAATAGGGCCGAGGAAGTGAAGTTGCACATTGTTTCAAAGGGCTTTGTTTGCCCAATTTCTAAGGGAATTTGGAATGTTTTAGTGTGGGGTTGACTACCAGGATGACCACCGAGTGTTTCAAAGGCTTAAAATGTTTTACTTTTAAAAATTTATCCACCGTGTAGAAGCTACCATTGCAGAAAAGTATTCATTCAAGATTTTGAGGGTGGCGAACATAGTTGAGAAGTTAGAAATTCAACAAAGATTGAGCCTTTGATCCGTCAGGAGGTGGTGTGGGTGCGTGAATTGTGATCGCCGTATCTCTCTAACAAATTTGAACTTGGAAGGTGTGAAAATGGTAGGTTGAGTAGGCTATTTATAGGGAAAACTTCATTAATAACCCATAATAAATGTAGGTACAATGACTAGTGAAGTGGTTGGTCGTGACATTTGACGCACCGATGGCAGGAAGCATAGAACCCGCAATGCGGAAAGACTCCTAGGCTATGCCGTTGATTCTCGGCTGAGAGATAACAACAAGGAAGGTTGCAGGACCCACCATGTGGGCGAACATCCCAGGTCAGCCATAATCTAAACAGAAAAAGGATGACAAAATCACACAAAGGGAAGTCCATAACTATGGACCCATAGGAGCTAGAGGACTCTAGAGTGAAAGGCTAAGGGAATTCCGCATGGGAACCTCTGCAGGGGCCAAAGACTTAGACAATTTTAGTGTGGTGAATCTTGGTCAACTCAGAATGATAACTTTAGGGCTCTTGACCACTTTAAGCTCAAAATTGGGGGCATGGAAAATGAGGCGAAGGAAAAAGGAGAGAGAGGGTCCCCATTCCGAACGGGGCATGTGTGTTATAGGCACAACAAATGGCTACTCCACTAGGAGGACACTTTTGAGCGTTTTAAGGGTAAAGATTCATTCAAAACCTAGAATCTCTAGTTTTGCAAACCAGAGGCTAGTTTCCATAAGTGAACTAATAACTAAAATGAGGACAAGATCCTTGGTTGAATCGAGTCATGAGAATATCTCAGAAGTGTGTGCATAGCGAGTTCATTCCCTTTCTTTGGAAACCATAACGAACAACCATCAATCAGTCAAGGCAAGCTATGCAAGTTCTCTAACCCCAAAAGTAACTTGGACATTTCTCCACTGCCACTTAGGCATCCATAGCCCCGATGGAGTTATCATTGTGACCCCACGAACATTGCTCTATTTCCAGTTGGGCATCCATATCCCTGATAGAGTTGCTTGCACACCCACATAGTTGCTTGTTTTGACACTTTCTTTCTTTTATTTCCTTGAATATTTTCTTTTGATACTCTTTTCTTTTGCTCAACTATGTAAGCATTGAAGCTTACTGTGGGTTTCGAATCACAGTGGTCACTGGAGTAGACTTAGGATTATTCACTTGCTAAAACCTCATAACATCTATTGTATAGCTCATTAGAAACATCTAAAATGTGTTTTTGTGTGTGATATGAGATGAGTGTGAGAAGATTCAATTAAGGGTTATGTCCTAGGTCAAGTCAGAGTTCAAGTAAGGAAACTCACTTCACGGGAGCAACCGGAAATCATCAATTACAAATGAATATTTATCCAAAGAATGAATAGGAGTGGACAAGAAAGTAAGCCATTTGATAGACCAACCACAACCACTGCATCAAGAATGAAGGAACATCCTTAGCAAAACCAAGAGTTGGGAAAGTGAGCAAAAAAGAAGTGAAGGTGCAACAACAAAGCAAAAGAACCTAAACTAACCTATATACAACTATATACAAAGGTGAGCTTGAAAAGCTCAAGCAAGGAAATAGTGCTTGAGATGCTACCCGTTGACAAACAATGGGACATCCTCTCTGGTCAGTGTCTTGAGATGAAAGGCATTATCTACTAAAATTTCCGAAATTTGAAAGGGGCCAAACTAGAGCTTGTTGAATTTGTGATGTCCCCATTTCTTTTCATGGGCCTTGTCCCAATAGAGGACTAAATCAGCAATCTTAAAGGCCTTTACTTTGGCTTGACAATTGAACCATCTTTTGACTATGCGCTAGTGCTTGGAAAAAATTTCAATTGCTCTATCATGGACTTCTTCTAGATGCAAAAATTTAGCTAAAAAGGCTTCTTGATGGTCTCCTTCCTCATAGTATGTGTTAAGAAACTGGAGCATAGGGATCTTGAGGTGGACAAGGAAGATAAATTCTAAGTGATAGACAAGGTGGAACGAGGAATCACCCAGAGCAACCTTATGGCGTGTACAATCTTCCCAAAGGGAAAAATGTAGCTAGGTGTGCTAGTCTTTGGGATTCCTGTCAAGTAGTTTCTTGATCACAGTTATTAGATTTTTATTTGTTGACTCAGCTAGGCCATTTCCCTGAGGGTAATAGTTGGAGGAAAATTTAAGTGCAATCCTATAATCGAAGGCCCAGCTAGAAAACTTAAGAGATGAGAAGGTAGGACCATTATCACACACAAGGGAAAATGAGCAACCGAAGTGATTCAAAATAAAGCTTTCTAAAAAATTAATAACTTCAGTAGTGGATTTCCTACACACTATTGCTTTTGTCCATCTAGTGCAATAATTGGAAGTAGTTAGAATGTACCTTTGTCCTGGAGAGGATGGTGGGCTTACCAAACCAATGAAGTCGAGTCCCCATTGAGGAAATGGCCTTACCTCTAGGACTAGTTGCAGAGGAACAACAACATTTCTTTCTTTGGTTGCAACAATTTGACAAACGTGATAGGTTCTAACATGGTTATGCACATCCTTAAACAATGTCAGCCAGTAGTACCCAGCTCACAAAATCTGGTGGGTGGTCAAAGGGCCAAATCCGTGACCAGTGCCAAATTTTCCATGAAACTCTTTGAGGACTCTAGCCACTTCTTCTTTTCCAAGGAATCTAAGATAGATTCCCTCGTGATTTATTTTATACAACATAGATCCTTGTAGCATGTAGCTACTGCTCTTTAGTCTTAGAGCATACTTTTATACTCTTTGCAGTCAGGACATGCACTTGTTGTTCAACAAATAGTAGACAATGT
This sequence comes from Sequoia sempervirens, assembly GCA_007258455.2. NCBI lineage: Eukaryota > Viridiplantae > Streptophyta > Pinopsida > Cupressales > Cupressaceae > Sequoia > Sequoia sempervirens. The sequence goes on along the minus strand of VDFB02000363.1, from coordinate 118,322,954 downwards.
CATCGTACCATTCTCTGGGAGAAACATCTTCCAGCTCATACTGCTGCATGGTGAGCTCGAGTCTTGTTTCAGTTATTATCTCAACTATTGTTTGAGTGAGGGCCTGCCCTCAAACTAACTTCATGGGTTGAATCTTCATGTCATATTATTGTTATAAAGTGACCCATTTTTCTCTCCTTTCTCCCATCTCGTTCTGCATTAACAAAGTCTTGACTGGAAGATCAAACACAATTGTGAACACCTTATTCCTCAAGATGTAATGTTAGAACTTCTTAACTCCTCTAACCAAGGCGTATGCTTTCTTTTCAACACTGTGATACCTTAACTCTTCATCCTTCAGTGGAGCACTCATGAAGGAAATAGGGTACTCACTCCCTTTGTCATATTTTTGTGTCAATATGCTAGCACAAGACTAATATGAAGCGAATGAGTAGATATAAAAAAACTTTAGATAGTCTAGAATGACAAGCATTGGTGCATCAATAATTTCTTTCTTAATCTCCTCAAAAGCGTGCTTGGCTTTGGGTGTCCATTCCACTTTGGTGTCTTGCTTCAACATAGCATTCAATGACTTAATGATTTTTGCAAATCCCATGATGAATTTCTTGACAAAGTCGATCTTTCCAAATAAAGATTTCAACTCCTTCTTGCCACTTGGAAGCTGAATTTTTAGTATAGCTTGGATGCGTTTGGGGTCTATTGAGATTCCTTTCTCTAAAATTACGTACCCCAACAACTTGCCTTCCGTAACTCCAAAGATACACTTCTTCGGATTCAAGGAAATTATGAACTCTCTGCATTTTTGGAAGACCTTACATAGATCAAAGACATGGTCTCCTCTTTTCTTTGAAAACACAATTAGATCATCCATAGATATGATGATGCATTTTCTGATTAGATCCTTGAAGGAAATATCCATTACACGCTAGAAGGTTGCACTTGTGTTGATTAGTCCAAATGGCATTCTTTTGTATGCAAATGTTCCCCATTTTGTGGTAGAAGTCATTTTGTGCTTGTCCTCATATTGTACCATCACCTAATTGTACCCTAAGTACCCATCTAGAAAGGACATCATATGAGACCCATTAACTATTCGCAATACCTCATCCAGTGAGGGTATTGGATAGTTGTCTTTCTTTGAGGCCCTATTCAAGTTCTGGAAGTCTACGCATAATCTAATTTCTCCATTCTTCTTCTTGACTGGAACCAAGTTTTCCACCCACATGGAGTGTCTGACTGGGAAGATGATACTTGCAGACACCAGCTTCTAGACTTCTTTGAAAATAATAGGTTAAAGCAACACATTGATAAGACTCTACCGCTGTTGGAAAGATCTCACATCCAACTTGAGGGGGATGGTATGAGTGATGATCGAGGTATCATAGATCTTCAAGTCCTCATAGCTCCAGGTGATCACATCATGATACGTACATAGGGCATAAATGATCACTTTCCTTTCTTCTGGTGTGCACACTTATCCGATGAACACATTCTTGATTTCTTTAGCCATCCCTAAGTTGTGAGCATTGCACTAATTGTCCATGGAGTTCTTATTTTGTTGGTCCTGATCTCTTTTTTGATCCAAGTCAAAAATATGCTCCAACTCAATCATACCTCATGGTATCGTGTTTTTTTTGAGGTTAATAGCCCCCTCTATGTCTAATTCAGCCTCTTCAGGCTTTGTCCATCAATTATTTGAGTTGCAAACACATCAGAGCTCATGATGAAATCCAAGATATGCTTGTCATCATTGAATACTTGGAAGTTAGTAACATTGTCTAAAACTAATGGAGTAGAGGTGAGCTCTATCGTAAAATTCTTCAATCTAGCTAAGGAAAGGGGCTGAAGGGTGCTAGCCGCCTGGGCTAAGGCATCAACAATGTGATTTTTGCTTCGAGGGATCAATTGAATGTTGCATGCATCTAAGACTTCTATGAGATCCCATACCATGTGCTTGTAATTTACTAGTCTTCTATCATGACAAGAATACAACTTCCTAACTTGTTTGACCACCAACTCCGAATCACCAAAGACTTGTAACATTTTAACCTTCTTTCTTAGTGCCATCAAGAGTCCATGAACTAGTGCTTCGTACTCCACTACATTGTTGGTACAATAAAATTAGAGCCTATGAGTAGAAAAATATGTCTTACCTGTGGGACTAATGAGCTTGAGGCTGACTCTCGCTCCTTGCTTAGATTTGGACCCATCAAAGCACAACGTCCAAAATTTGTAGGAATCTTTGATACTGGAGTCAATGGAGCTCATTTCCTTCCTTGGTAGTATATTTGCTTCGAAAACTCTAGGTGACTACATGGATTCAACATGGCTTTGGTTTGGTTGCACTGTTTGGAGTTCCCATATATGGGGTGAATTTTCCCTTAATATGTTCAACCGCTGTCTCGAAAAGGGACCATTCAAATTCTGAGTGGGAAACATTGTGTACCCTACACCAACTAGGTAATAAGAGCTCCTAAAAGTCCATTCTAGCTCCCAAGCTGAGCTGATCTTGCACACATTTATACATAAACTCCTAGAATCCATCCAATAGTCCAAGATTACCATCCTCATAGGATTCTTCATTGTTTGATTCAATCAATGCCTTTGTACTCTAAGGTGTGTGGGTTAGGTTAGTAGGTGTATTGCACAATATAAAAAAAACCTCGTTAGCCACTTCCTCCTCTGAGAATTCTTGCTCGTACTAATATGCCACGGGACAATAGTTTCCCAATTTTGTTTGAACAAACAACACCTCATTTGTGTTGTTATACTCCGTGATCATGAACTTCATGCAAGGCTCTCGATCGATGTGGATATGGTTTGGAAACCCTTTCCATGAAAAACATAAGTGAGAAAAATCTATTGTAGCATATCCGTTCAGGGCCCGAGTGAAATCCTTTCCCAGTATTATGTTGTATGTGTTAGGGATATGAACAACTTGAATATCAATCACCTGCTACACCCTCAAATTAGTAGCAATCTGCATAGGATTCTATTGATTTATTTGACTATATTTATCTCCATCTTGTCTAGTTGAGTCACCTTTTCTTAGGAGGGAGTCAAAACTATTCCCAGATCTTTGCATACTGCTAGAGGCATGACATTAGCGGAGGCTCATGAATCAAACAAGTAGTTGTGCAAGTTCTTTCCAAATATTCTGATAGTGGTCAGGAAAGGAGGGAGTTTCTAGCTTCCCCTAGAACAACCCTATTGAAACATTGGCCTGGGCTACTTGGGTTTTGTCCTTATCATTGGTTTTATCCCAAGCTTGTGCTTGATTTTTCTCTTTAGCCATTTGCTTGTCTAGTTGCTGATTTGGAGGGTGATTTTTTTTCTTTCCTAGAATTTCCCAGATTACAGGCTCATTTTGTGAGGTGTCAAAGGAGACCCTTTTGGCAGGTATTTCTTGGGCTAGTTTGGACGGGGCAGTCCCATTAAGCATTCTAAAGAAGGAATTTCTAACTACGGGGACCCTAAGTAACTCGAAAGCTAACAAGCTCAACTTGACATTCTTGAATTCTTCTGCTACATATTCCCCCATTTTTTCTATTTCTACCTCAAAAGGTCTATCCTGAGAGGAGCTAGCGAATTGATTGTAAGTTTTTTTTTGTTGCCTATTCTTATTGAAGTACTGGGTGGGCACATGAGGGTAGCTTGGGTTATTACTGGCGTTCATGCCAGGTAGAGTATTGAAGTTATTAGGCGGGGTAGAGGTTGTGAAAGGGCCACCTACTTGTCTATTTCTCAAACTGTAAGGAGTTTCCCTTTGATGAAACATTTGGACTTCATCTTCATGGGGATCTTCTTTGTCTACTGTCTATAGAATCAAAGAGCTAGGATAAAGGGTTTTTGTTGCTTACCTCTTTTGTTTCTTCATCCTTTGGGGTAGTGGTCTTCTTCTTAGGCACGCTCCTCTCACTTCACGGGAAAGGAGCTTGATTAACCAACAACACTGAGGAATCATAGGGTTTAGATGATACTATGTCTTTGCATATAGCACCATCTACAACATTCTAAACTTCTACTTGGAAAATCTCTCCTACCATTTAGAATTCTAGGCAATCCAATTTGAAATGCCTCCTTGTTTTGTGGATGCGGCACCATCTAGATAAGGCTGCATTTTCCAAGTACACTCCACTCATCTTATTATCAACATTGGCCAACTAATCAAGAGGTGTGGGAATGCCTCTGTTGTTTGGCCTTGTGTTCCATGTGCGATTCTATCTTTGTGAAGGCCTTCTCTCAAAGACTTGGTTCAAATTTTGACCTCTCTCATAATTATGTCTAGAGGAGGTACCAACATCATGGTTGTTGTGGCTATCTCAATTGAGATTAGCTTGGATACTTCTTTAAGATTCTTGCAGTTGGTTATTCTGATTCCTTAAATGTGTCATTTTAGTTGACAACTTTTTCAATAGTTCCATCAACTCATCAATCCAGTCTTTCTCGACGCTATTAGCTTGGATACTTCTTTAAGAAGCCTGCAGTTGGTTATTCTGATTCCTTAAATGTGTCATTTTAGTTGACAACTTCTTCACTAGTTCCATCAACTCATCAATCTAGTCTTTCTCTATGCTTTTTGGTTGTGAGGTTGAACTCTGAAGGAAGACCAGTTGTATTGTGGGTTGATTTTGCTGAGTAGGTGGGAACTTAGATCCCTGCAAGTATGCGAGTACTTGAGGCTACTGGGAGTAAGCCTATTGTTGCTGTGATTGCAAATAATGAGGCACTGGAGTGCTTGATTAAGTGGCTGCCCCAAATGAGGCACTATCGGAAGCTACAAAACTTGATTCGTCATTGGTGTTTGGTGAACCAAGGCATGGGTAAGTCCTTGGATCTACATTGGATGGGAGGATGGCCCTAGGGAGGGCAACAAACCTACAATGTGCTATCCCAAGTCGGTGCTTGTTGTGACTACTTCTGCATATGCATCCACCAACCTAGTAGGCAGTGGGTGCATTCTCTTCACGAGTGAAAATGTGAGATTATCCAAGGAAAAATAGTACACCAATCAAGCAGAGGGATCATCAACCACATAAGGCGGCTGCAACTTCATGTAAGCTCAGTGGAACTGGTCATTAAAGGAGCTGATAGGCTCATTAACTTCCCTTCAAACATACTTGAACTGTTGATATAACTCGGAGGGGCTAACTGGGATCTTGAATTTTTGCAAGAACGTGCTCTTTAATTGATCCCAAGTGGTGACAGATCCATTCGACAGATGAATGTACTAATAAAAGGATTCTTCCCCTAAGGAGTAGGGAAAGAGCCTACAAGCCACATCTTCATGTCCTATTTGTATGTCCTTTAAGGTTGTTTGGAAGATCTTAATATGTTCTTCGGCTATCCTCTATAGATCATGAGGATGGAACTTAGTGTAAAATCCCTCTAGATTCTTCGACATATCATGATAATCATTGAAGGATAGAGGAGATGGGTTATTACCCATCCAAGCCATGATGGGAGGTGGAGGCTGCTTTGGCTATGCTACAGTTACTTGGGGATACAAAGGAGCAAGAGTAGTTGGGACAACACCTTGGCTGTGAAGCATTGGGATAGGGGTAGTGCCTTGGCTATGGGAGGTGAAGAGGTGGAAGGTAGTTTAGAGCGGCTGGGAAGGGGAAGGTACTACAGGAAATGAAGGGGAAGAGTGGGTCGAATGCATGGAAGAAGTTGGTGATGATGGAGGTGAAGTGGGCTGAGTGGATGGAGTTGAGGTGGATGCTTCTCCTTTCATGGATCTCTTAGCCTTGGTAGGGGGTGGTAGCTCTTGAAACTCCCCTTTGTTTGGTGTAGATCTTAACACTCTCTAGAAGCTATCAGCGAAGAAGGAATCAATTTGATCCAACTTAGCAAAAGGGTTTCCCTCCTTTTAGCACTAGTTCTATTGATGGGCGCTTTTTCACTTTCTCAACACAAACAACACACAAGTGCACTGCCTCTCTTGAAAGGTAGAAATTTGCAAACAAGTTCCAAATTACTAGCCCAAGGTCTCTTAGGTGTCAAGTCATGACTTGCAAAAACAACTCAATTGATTGATGTGATTTTTTGGTAATCACAAAGGGAATTTATGGTTCTCTAAGTTTGGAGGGAATTGGATCTTCAAATGGAGTTTTATGAAATTTTGAAATGAGGTGCAATTGCAACAAGTTCAAAAAAATAGTCTAAAACTCAATGTTTGGCATCAAATTTGACTTTACAATGATGTAACTTTTCGTTAACTTCAGTTTCAAAGAAAATTCAAAAGGGAAAATGGATAGAAGGGTTCCTAGACCTACAACTAATGTTAAACAATAACAATGGTGGATGCTATAGTGGACAACCTTTCTAAAACCAAGTTCCACTTAACCAAAATAACTTGCAGTCTCACGAAACTAGTGCTATCTTCTAAGGTTTGTTGATTTTCAGCTATCCATTCACCATAAAGCATGAAAAATAGATGAATTTTAAGTGCAACAACAAATTAATGTTCAGACTAGCTTTACACTGTTGTTCATCATCAACAAACAACAAAAAGCATGAACATGAAAGGCATCAACACTATAACATTCTTCACTATCAATGTGCAACATGAACTAACAACTAAGAGCAACTTGAAACTTAGAACAACAAAATTAAAATCTACTATTGAGAAGATGAATCATGCAACATGTGAAGAAATAAAAGAATCCACCAAAACAATGTAATTCTCATTAAAATTTCTGCAGCATGTCTTTACACAACTCAACTCTCTCCTTAAAATGAGAGGAGAGCCCTATTTATAGTTTTCCAAAAGTGAAATGAATGGCTAGGATTTACTTTCATTGTGTGGCCAAGATTCATTTTACATTAGGGTTTCACCTGCCCCAAAAATATAACATTATAAAATAGATTTTTGTCTCATTCCTATTTTGTCCTCTAGTGGCTCTAAAACTATAGCTGTTTTGTCTTCTTGTGTCTGCCTTCTTTTTCTAGCTATACTATTAGAAACTCTTCATCAATGACTAGCTTCCTTGCATTCTTCTGAAGGGTGGCATATTCCAAAAATTTCCCAATCAAAGCCTGAAGCTTATCCCATTCCATGATGTTGGATTGAAGGATCTGAAAGGTTAGCCTTTTGAATCTTCCAGTGATTTGTTCCCAATGCTTGGTACATCTGGGCGTGGTCTTAATTACCTACTTGGAATATATAGATTCCCTCGCAGTGAAGTCCATGAAATCTGGTGCTAGTGAATTTGCAACCCCATGCTCCTTCTTATGGAAGAATGGCTTGAGTTTCTCTAGATCCAACTCTAGGGAAAGCATGTCATAATCAATCATTGTCTTGAGGTATTCTTCATTGTCAGTCTTGTGCTCCATAACCCATTCAAGGTCAAGCTCAACCTCATGCAACACCCTCTCAAGGACCTCCTTTTTGTGATCCAAGCCCATTTTCTAAGTCTCTAGTAGCCAATGATCATCTTTTACGAGCCCCAATTCCTTTTCCCATGTCTTTTCAAGCATCTTAAGAATGGCCTTGAGCTTAGGATATGTGATCCTATACAACTCGGTGAATTTGTGCACTACTGTATTTGACTACAAATTTTGATGAATGTTTGGTGACATATCAACAAAATATTGTCGACTTACCGACACAACACTGATTTAAATTTTGTCACTGGATTTTTGTCGCTTTAATGACCAATTTTTATACGTCAAAACCACAACCCAACATTGTTGGTCAGTGCCATGGAAAATGTTGGCGGTGTTTGTCACAAAATCAACGTAACTTTGTCCATCTATCAACGCAAAAAATCACAAAACGTTGTAGAACACCGATTTAAAATCCTCGAAAAAACACCAAACGTTCATCCATTTTTTGACGAGGTGGAGCAAATCGTCGTTGACATTACGACAAGAACTACGTCACATGTACAATAACCTCGTTGCAAATTTTTGTGGTTTGTCAGGCTATGTTCGACGGAATTGTGATGAAACCCTAAATTTTTTTTTTTAAATTATTCGTTCAAACATCTTCCCTCCCTAACACGGTTATATGTATGGGTTTTGTTCTTTGCATGAATAATTTAGCCGATGTATCTTTCAGTATAAGTCACTTTGACAAGTATTTTTCTTTCCTTGCATCCTTTATCGGTGTAGCTTATCCGATGTAATGCTATTGGAGAGACTTCGTTCTATCGGGCCCAAATTTATTCACTACTTCTGATGGTTATACTCCCATTGATGAATTCCATCGGCACAACTTTCACTGATGGTGCCTTATTTTATCCACTATGTCGGCGTAACTTGAGATATGTTCTCCCGACTAAATGTTATTGGTGTAAGATGTGTCATCGGGTGGTCCATTTTCTGTTGTTCTAATATCAATGTGTTCCTTTGATGAAATATATCAGTGTACCTTATGCTAAAATCCTGAGTAAGTCTATCTTTTACTTTCTTGAATAACCCATCGGTAGAAAAAAAAGAATGTGTCCTCGATACAAGCCTTTTATCTTCATCGAAGTAGTATATGAGATCAAAATTGTCACTTGTTAGGCTTTCGATGGCCGATGAGTATTTATTCGGGGAAAATTTCATGAGTTATGCCAATATGCATTTCTTGTGGTGCTACATTCTCTATTTGTTCCTTTTTAATCAAAATATACAACCCAAATTCTTCTACCGATTGGTATGAATGTAATGTGCCTATACTGAGATTGTACAATGTACTTCCTCGTTCATGTAGGCCATTCCTTTAATGTTTTTATCGGTGAAGCTTGCTAGTTGTTGTGCCAATATATTGTATCATGCCAATATAAACATAAAACATGATCGGGGTGACATAGACACTGCTTGGCTGATATGTTATATCTCTTCAATTTGAAATGTGTGAACAATGGGCCTTGGATACATATAGTGAGTAAATAGCTTATAAGAACAATGGTAGAAGAACCAACAATGAAGACTTGGGAAAAAACTTCCATAGAAATTGATGGATACGTCTCACATGACCTGCAATAATGCAAGTCCCAAAGCATATGGGCATAGTGTTGAAAACCCACACATGGAAACTAGGGACTCAAATTTGTGTCTCAAGGTTGTGGAATCCCTACAAAAACCCTCATTAACCAATCAAAAAGTAAAAAAATGTCTACTAATTTGAAAGGATTAATCACAAAATCGGTTTTAATAGTTGAGACAGGTGTGAATGAAAAAATGGAAGACTTATGGTAAAATTTCAAATATGTTCTTAACATTTTATAGGAAAAAGTTAGTATAAATACAACATACAAGTATGTTGATGCCATCATTGAACTGCACACCAAGCTCATGAATCAAAAGAAGTATTATTCCCATAATGTATGAAGCCCACCTGATTACAATTGAGTTCAAATAGAAATTAAATCCACAACTAATGATTTCCAAATAGTACAATCTATTTTTGGTTAGTTGTGTGTGTGAGAGAGCAAGAAAGTGAGTGTGTGTGTGTGTGAGAGAGAGAGAGAGAGGTCACTTTTGTGATAGATCTATAGCAAAATATGTGTGTGCTTTCTCATATGATACCTAGGTGAATACAAATAACAGTTAAACCCAAACCAAAAACCAAACCAACAACATATAATACATAATTGTATTAATTATATCCAATGAAATTATTTTATCATCAGTGCATGAAGCACATGATAGGTGATTACTAGGAGCAATCCATCCACTCACTTATTCCATTGGTCACTAAATAAGATAATCATCTATAAAATTGCTACCCATATTAAAAGGTGCCCCTCATATGGATCAAATGGCATGTAAGCAACTAGAGATGATTATTGGGAGCAACTATAGAATCAATAACCTACCAAAAAATGTCATGACATCATCACTAACTACTCATCACATAGTGAATTGTGGATGATTTTAGCATTAAACACATAATTACAATATCTATATGTTTAATGATTTAATATCAGCTATGTTACAGGGCTCTCTCCTAGACCCCTCATACCCAGACCTGGTTCGAACCACATACTAGTCTCAAGCCAATTATTGTTCTGAAATGGTTGGGCTCTTCTCTTTTGTTTTTTTGCTACATGAGTACATCCCAAGTTTGTCTCATCCAAACTTGTATATCCCCAAACACGAGATCCATTCATGGATAGCTTCCCCTGCAAAAGATGTCATCCAGGGTAACATATGAGATGTGTTAAAAAGTAAAATAAGTACAAAGGGTAACATATTGAAGCAAAGAGAACTAATGAAAATCGCATAAGCTTAAAAGTGCAGCATAATGAAATATTGAAAAGTGCATTACCTTATTGAACTTTTCTTTGTTTCAAGAATAGTTTAATATTCTCTACTTAATAGGGCCAACCACATGACGGTGGAAGCTCATTTGGCCCCTCCCCCCCCTCACATCACTCTCAATTCCCCATACCTGATCATATAACATTAATCATTCATTCATCCATTAATAACATATAACATTCATTCATTAACATATAACATTCATTCATTAACATATTCACATTCATTCGTTAACATATAACATTCATTCTTTCAGTTTTTACATATTATCAAAAATATGGTTGTCAAAAATATTAGTTTTTAACATTCATTAACATATTATCAAAAATATGGTTGTCATAATATGATTACAATCACTTTTATTTTTATTTTTTGCAGCTAAAAAAAGAAGTGGAGTATCACTTTCTAAATCATTTGTCCCCCATTCAATTGTTCTACCCTCTGCTCATGATCTTAATGTATGCCTAGTTGTGTACTCACGACGTGGAGGCCACTACAAGGGGGGGTTTTATGCAATAATAAAGAAATTTTAAATTGATATGTTTTATTATTATTATTATTGTTACAAGTATTTCATTAATTAAAAGAACATTAGAGTGGTGCTCTTTACCTGATGGGGCCACATCATGTTCTTGATCTTGTCTTATAGCCTCATGCTCAACATGTTGAACACCCTCTGAATCCTCTGGAGTTGAAACATGAAAGTTTACATTAATTAATACACCAATTGCAATTAAATATGTTTAAAAGAACATTAGTTACCTGATGGGGCCAGATCATGTTCCTGATATTGTCTAGCTTGATCATGCTCAACATGTTGATCATGCTCTACATGCTCTAAAGTTGAAACATGAAAGGTTACATTAATTAATACACCAATTGCAATTAAAGATGTTTAATTGTATTAATCCATACTGCATTTTGTATAGCACATGAATACATCCAGTACCAGGATGCACACCATGACCTTCATCTACAAGTTGTGCTCCACCCTCACTAGGCTACATTCCAATGTCATGTGTAGTATTATCATTGCTTTCCTGTTTAAAACAAATAGGCACATAATTACTTTATGGTGGAAATTAATATTGAATAGATTGCACAAGTATTCAATTTTAAATAAACTTCATTGAGTTTATTTACTTGTGTGTCAGATGTAGTGGAAGCTTATGTTTTCCTAGTCAAGAGTCTTAGGCATTCATCCATGGCTCCATAGCCTTGCTGGAAGGCAATCTTTAGGTCCTCTTTTGTGGGCACTATGTTGAATTCAGAGCCCTGCATTTTTGCATAAGATCATGATTTTTTCTTCTATGGTGTGATAAAACCAATTTTTTTTGCAATTTATTATTTGGATGCAATATTTCATTTATTGATACTTACAATTTGTGCGGCTAATTTCATATAACCACCAGAGCCAAGTTTGTGTTGCTCGTGTTTTTCTAGTCTTTCCTTTGTTGCCTTCGATGTGTCGGGCAGCCTATGAAAAGTTTTAAATACGTTAGATTATGTAAAAAGAAAGAGTAATTAGTATATAATTACATTGTTGATATATAGTATCACATACCTTCCTTGGCCCGGTGGTGTCTCTCCTTTTTTCTTTTTAGCCTTCTCCTTTCCATCCGACACCAGGTCCTTCCACTCCCTCTCTAGAATCATGGGGGATGCTTGTCATTTTTTTTCTTCTCTAAATGTGACCTATATTGGTCCCTCACATACTTTAGATAGGTACCAACTTTCTTAAGGACCTTGGTTTGGTTGAATGTGTTATTATCAAACAACACAACTAAACGATTAATGAGCTCATCTTTTAAATCTTGATTTTGGGCATTCCACCGTGTACATATGGTGGGCCCGAAGATCTCCAATGTAATATAATTTAGATGTTTATAAAAAACATCATTTCCTACAAAATGATCATGGGATCATTAGTCTAAAAAGAGTGATCAATAAGTAAATTTCAATTGGATTATATATAATAATAATTAAACCATTTTAAAGTTCCTGGGACCTTCTCTATCTTTATTGGAACAAAATCCTTGGTCACCACAAATGTGACCGGAAATGTTCCCGTACTATAATACGGGAAGATCTAGGAAATGTTTCTTAAACATCACCAGTACTAGTGGCCTCTGCATCTCCAGGTACATGTCTTGATGCATGTTCTAGCATGTGTTCATTGCCAGAGGGTGCACTACCCGATGCCTACATGTTGTGTTGCCGACATTTCAGTCGATAATATAGGCACAAATGATGGGGTCAGATGATGTGATGTATGCGTAGGAAGATTAGGATTGACACTTTTACCAACCCCTACTCCCCGAGCAACACCTGTAATACCCTGATCATGGCCAGTAGGACCATGAGGACACAAAAAATCCTATAAAAACAACACATATTTTAGTTCATGACATAAAAGAGTACAAAATATAAAACCATGAATGAACTTATGTTATAATTAAAGATCTCATGACAAATTACTTGCAAGTTCTATGCTCTCTCAGTCAATATTTTAACCCTTTCTCTTATCTCATCTGTTTGAGGCACTATGAATAACAACTAAAGGATTTCTTCATTGCATTTGTTTTGGGTCTTCCTTATCATATCTAGAGGGTTTGTGGAATGTGTGATGTCATTATTGCATAATAGTGACTACACCTCCCTATGGATGCTCTCCTCTATTGTTGGTGCCTTTCCCCAATCATCTGACTGGGACAAGAATATTAAAAACATTACCAAAATTAACCCAATAAACTTATGAAAAAAACATAATAATAAAACATTTTTGCTCGTATCTAATTTGTACAATTACAATGAGGTAAACCTATTGGGTAGAAGTGCCTGAAGATGCATTGCGATTTGTGCTTTGGGCCAGAGCCTTCCCCCTACGATCAATGTCCTGCTGTGACAAAAATTAGATATAAAAAAACATTACCAAAATGAAACCAATAGACTTACGAAAAAAAACATAATAATAAAATGGTATATTGGAGTCATTAATTGGAGGTTGGGTAAAATGGTATATAGTATGTACCACCCCCATAGTAATTGTGTTTGTATCTATGCAATTCAAATTGTAATCGATTAGCAATTCTTCCCCTGTAGTTATTGATTTTATCGCACATACGAATACATGGTTTCCTTTGCGTGCCTCAAATATACAATTGGGTTGCTTATTTGTTAACCCGGGTCATGTACTATTTATAAACCCTGCAATATTCCTTGATGCTTTTGGCCTTTCGTCAATGTACATAGCCACTCCTTTATTTTGATCCTTATCTTTTAGATGTATATAATTTGCTAATAGTGCATACCTATGCATACTTCATGTATATCAAACCAACTGCATCCAATCTTTGTAACTGTAATAGGGTTCGACATACTACATCAATTCAGTAACTTTGTCGTAATAGATCTTTATGCCGTCCATGCAAAATAGGCCCAAACCATGTAATGATGATGGTGCTATGCGATATATCCTTTCATTGACATAAAAACCAGTGTTTATTGGAGGAAGTTCCTTGGGTACCTATTGTTTTCGTAGATTTTTGTACCTCAAGGGCACCTCGATGTTGCCTATTCTCTCATCATCATAAGAACATGACCCCCCTTTAGCAAGAAAAAATTCCATGCGTTTACGAAATTTTCTTCTAATCTTTTGACCTCTAGTTGATCTCCCTCTTTTAGACCTACTACATGTCTCGCTTTCCTCTTCTCTTCCTGAATTTCCCTCGCTCGAGGAAGATAGATCTAACAAATATGTATTTGGTGGTACCTGCACTCATAAGGATGTTGGATGAAGTTTTTTCATGGTGATGTGATCCCAAGGTATGGGGTTGGAGGATTAAAAACCAAGGTTGTCACTACTAGTCAAATGCATGTGGAGGTAACAATAGTTGTGAATGTATCAATAAACCTCGTAAAGGTTTGATGATTAGAGATAATTTGGTAAGCATGGGAATGGTTTGTAGGGTTACCAACCTTATGTTTTGAAGCCTTGGATTTTGGGAACATCTAGAGGAGTCATTGTCTTGTTTCTTGGAGATTGATTGGGTTAGTTGATGGAAGGTTTCTATTAATTTTTGTACCTGTCTATGAAATTTTTTGGACCACCTTCCTCGAAGACAATAGTCCCTCTGAGGTAGTACTAGTGGTTGGTTAGTTAGTCTATGAATTTTTTTGGAACACCTTTGATGTGAAATAGCCCCTCGTGCAACCATCCTTTCAGTCTATCTCTAAATGGACAGACCCCTTGCCTTTAATGATTAAGCTCCACAGGTTTCTACCCCTATGGTTTTTTGGGTCCCCCAAATAAAATAATAAAAGATGGGCCCTACTCAGAAGAACCCCAAAATGTATCAGAGTTTCTTGCTTTCTTAAGAATCTAGTTAAAGAGGCTAATTGGGTCCCTCCCTATCCAACATTCCTTCACCATTTTCCAGACACCCACAACATCTTCGAACCATTTATACTCTTCTAGAACTTGAAAAAAAAAATTCCACTTTCATTAGTGTTCTCTTTCAGGCTTTCCCTAATGCTAGAATCTATACTGTTCTTTTGGAAGTTTGGTTGAGTCAGTGAAATATTTGAAAGTTTTTAATGGCTCCTTGTCTTTTTTTCATCTCTTGTACTGGTGTAGGAGCACCTTGGCATAATTAGGCCTCTATGAAGCAATGTTTTGAAATTTTATTCAATGTTATTGTTCCTACTTTTTAAATCATGTTATTAGAGTCACGTTTCATATATTTGAGGTCATGTTGAGGTCATTTGGTGTTTATTAAGTCCAAAAGTGCAAAAATGAAAACAATGTAAAAAGTTGTCAACTTAATCAAAAAGACAATATTAAGAGATGAAGAGTCATTAGGGTTGGTTAGAGGCAGTTAGAAGGCTAAAAGTTAGTTGTTTTTCCTTTAAAAAGGCTCTTGTATCTTTTAGAACTTTGAGGGTGGTTGAATAAAGAATAAGTTCAAGGAAAATCTCTGATTTTTAATCATTTTTCTTCATAAATCTTGCATTTCTAGGAATTGTATGGAATTGTATGGACTTGAAGGCATGGTAGAATGGTTGGATATGGTAATAATCTCAATCACCTTCCTGTTACATCAAATTTCATGCATTTTAGTTAAGATTTGTGTGAGTTATTGTGGATTTACTTTAGACTGCTAAAACCCTTAGCTAGGGTAAGCATAGACAAAAATAATTATGTTTCCCCTTCATTAATTGGTGGAATCTTCTAATTTCTTGTGCGATTATCCTAATATGAATGTTCTTTCATGTTTCAGTGGATTTAGGGAAAATCATAAAGATAATATGAGGGAATGAAGTTTCTTGACTAAAAAATTATGTGTACAGTCTGTGAATAGAGTAATTATGAAGGTTAAGCCCTTAGGGTTTTGTGAAAATACTTTGTAAATGAAATTTGATGATTTGAAGAGAATATACTAGTCAAACTAAACACGTCCCAAGCATTGGAAACGTGTACTTTAGTCAGGAGTTAGTAAAGCAACAAACCCTTATGCAAATCAGGCCTAATTAGGCCTAAATTTGTCTGAGACAACAATATTTGTAGCTTGTGTTGTAAAAGTTTTGATACTCATTTTGAATATGTTTTAGATTTTAAAGGAGGGAATTGAAAAGTGTGGGTAGACTTGTGTAATAGTGCTTAGATTGTGAATGAAGCCTTGACAAATAGGTTGGCAGACCTACAAGCGTTGCAAACAGGGTATGAAGGAACCAGTGATAGTAAGAACTTTAAGGGATTTTGATGATTAAGTCTGAGTTCTCAGTTGTTTTGGTTAAGAGATTACCAAGGTATAATTTTATCTCATTTGATATAAGGTTTGGTGTAAGCATGAAGTTAAAAATTCCATTGCTTTGACTGATCTGTCTAATAATAGCCCTGTTTTGGAGACTAAAATGAAAGTACAATATATGACTTTGTTAAATTTCCAAGAATAAAGGATGGGAGATGGTTTAAATTTGTTTGAAATGAAATGGAATGGAAATTGTGTGGTCTATATTAGCCTAAATAATATTTTGTGTCAAATTACTTTATGTTGAGTTGAAATTGTGAAGTTTAGGACAATCATAAAGAGAGTTAATGGTAAAATGAAAGGGCGGATTGGGTAATTGTTTGTTTTGATCAAGATGAAGTTGACTAAGGTTTTTGAAGCTCTGGTAATGGTTTGGAACTCTAAAGCAAAATTTGAGTGTTTGTGTTGAGTTTTGTGAAGGGAAATATAGTTGAATAAGTGTGTCGAAAGAAGGAAAGTTCAAGATTGTTTGTGACTTGTAAAATGAGATTGTGTGAGTTTGTTTCCTTCCTCTGACTCTGCATCATGTACCTCTATACGTTCTCTTATGGATAGGAACTAGGCATTTTTCATTGCACTCACAGACCATGTATTGTTTTCAGTCCCTTTGATCATTTGTGGACCTCAATATGTAAATTTATTTCATCGAAGTTTAGAAATTTGAACCCTAGTGAACTTCGTGTGTTGTTATGTGACATGAATTCCTTTCAATCTTATAGTAGAAAAAATATGCTAAGACAAATATAAAAACTGCAATTCACAGGCCAAAAATGGCCACCGAATCGATTGAACATTTGAAAGCTTGGCTATTCAAACTAACCAGACACTAGTACTAGGTAGTACTTGGGATTGTCAATGGGACATTGGCTCGAATTGACCAAAATATAGCGTGCAACACCTCGATGGGAACAAACAAATTCTAAATCATTGTACTTGCAACAAGATTTCTAAATGTGGGGGAAAAATCACTTACAGTCATTGTCCCTTGGTCGATTTTCCCTTTCTGAGTGCCCTCACCTCTCGCTCTGGATTTCCTCTTTCCAAATGGTTCCTAGTCTTCCTCCTCAACTCAATGGCCTTGCAACACTCATCCAGTGGAGTATCACAACTCTCCACTTAGGGGTTGGATGAAGTGGTTCTTGGTGCAACTCTCCAGTTAGGATCTCAGTGCAGTATGCTATGTCGCGCTCCTGCGCGCATGGGGCCAAAATTCAAAATATATAGTTTATATATATGCTATTTTAGCATATAGTTTATATAAAAAATATATATGCTATGTCAACATATAGTTTATTTTATTCTCTACAAAATATAATTTTTGTATGGTGGCTTGTTGAGCTTATATAGTTGGTTTTCTCTTTCTTTATAATTTTTGATGATTTATTTCCTATGAAATGATTGAATATTATCTATAGCCCTAGTGATTGTTAAAAAGGCTTATGATATGTGATGTTTAATCATGATGGATGTCTAAGAATCAGTGATTGAAATACTACTTGACTAAAGATTGAGCTATCTGATATTTTGTCATTTAAACATCATGGAAGAAATGCTTGCAATCAATGTCTTATTAATGTAGCCTACAAGGTTTCTTTTCCTAGTTTTTTTGGTCCTATTCTTGTTATGACTTATTTTTTTACATTGGTTGATTATAGTAATGGGGAGCATATCTAGTGAATTGATTCTTTCAATCTCTTTGATTCTTATCCTTGTGCATAACGAGTTTTCTTCTATCCTATGATTCATTGATTGTTGGTTTAAAACACTCATTACAACTAACATGGATATGAATTATGATGTGGGTGTGAGAAGGGATTGTTCAATATGAAGGAATGATTTAGGAAAGTACTCCTTAATCCAAATGAGTCATTTTCTTATCATGGAATGTGTTAAGAGACTTTAAAATTAATATATTCAATCTAGTTAATATTGACACATCTAAAGCATGCCAAAGGCACTTCGGAGATATGCTATGACATAAAGAAGATTGTTAAGGTGATGTCAAGTCTTGATCCATTAGGGTAGGAAAACATAGATGCATTGGTACAAAAGGTTTCATTCAACTTGGAGGAAATGGATAATTACCTAAGGGGCTAATGTGAGATTGGACCAAGTTTATAGTATGATACAAATAGCTTGGGAAAAGGGATGGTGAAATGGTTAAGTATGGGAAATTGTAGAGATGAATATAACACCAAGGGAAAAACACTAGAACTAATTTTAGCACTATGGATTAATCCAAGACTCAAAATTCCACTAAGAGGCATCCCTTACCTCTTAAATTAATTCCATAGGCAGGTTTATCCTCCAATATAGTGCCATTTGTTAGCTTATCATGTGAACTTCCGCTATAAGTAGGATTACCATACACTTTCATAACATGCATGTGTGGTTTCAAAAGGTTTATACATTCTTGTGAATTTGAAAGAAAGGCATGTTTTGAATTTTCCAATAGGTGTTAGGGGTTAATTTGACTTGGTTTTAGCATTAGAGTGACAAACCTTGTGGTTTAGGTTCCATAAACAAAATATACTCTTTTTTTTAGCTTCCTATTATCATCTTTATATTCAATGAGCTTTTTAAAGATCATCTAAATATTCATTGCTAATGAAAATGCACAAAATGATGTGTAATAGATCTAAGGTGAGGCTGAGAGAACCAGGTCTTTTGAAACCATTAACCAAAGAAATGCTAAGAACAATATATGCAAGAGATGAAGAATAAGACAACTTGTATTATTAGAAAGGACGAGATGCCTTTATATAGCATGATCTTGTGTTTGAGTCTCAAAACTCTCCCATATCATCAATGCATGTGTCTAGGCTAACCATGTCAAGTTTCACTCCATACAAGCACAAATTGAAAAAAATTCAATGTTGGCCCCATTCACATGTCACTATGCGGGGTCAACATGAGAAAATGCTTTTTTTTGGGAATGAAATAACCAAAGATATGATCAAATAATATCTAATCATAAATAGTTGTAGAGTAATCAGGATTTGATCATATGTAATTTTTCTCCTCCAATAATTGATATCTTATTTATGGATTTCTTTAGATGAAAACCATCTATAAGTGATTCATGGCGCAAATGTATTAATGAGATTTAACAAAAATATACAATATATTACATAACAAGTAAAAAAAAATGGCAAATATAAGATCTATACAACAAATTGAACAAATATCGCTACTTACCTCATGTATTTTCCAAGATCATATATAACTTGCTTGACATTGTTGTCGAAGTTGTCCGGGAGAGATAGAGGTAGAACGTACTGCAACAATTATAAAATGATCTTTTCATTATTTTTCCAAAACTAGTAAACATAATACACTGAAAAGTACATGCAATATACAAATATATATAAAATATACCAGAATAATTACCTTAATGAAGGTATGCCAATCATGCGTTTTCATCCCTGACCCAAATTCACCTTTCTTTGTTATGATATTGTTTATGTTCGCATCAAATCTTGTGGGAAAACAATTTTTTCGTATGACTTCTTTTATAGCATTGCTTTGCTGCTCCATTAATAACCAAGGAAGGGCACTTATATTAATTTGGTCTCCATCACTATTTAATTGAATGAAATTTTTCATTGCATGATTGGCTTCTCGAATGTCACTACAAATTTTGACAATTTTTTCTTTGTCATGCCCTCCATCCAATATTTTCCATAACGTTTCTGTTATATTCTTTCCGATATGCATTGTATCAAACAAATGCACAATTTGTAGCTGCTTATAGTAGGGAAACCTACTAAATTGTCTTGGATAAATTTTCAGTCCCTGTGGAAGCTGACCATTAATGCCTTGATGACCTTCATGAAGCATATAAGTTAAACAAATTAACAACGAAAATCATTGTCAATTACAACATGAGTAAACAAAACACAATATAAAAATATAAATTCCAAACATATCATATATGATAGATAAAAAATTTGATCCGATGTATAACCTTGACGATTAATTCTATTATATTCCAACTTCCATAGGCAAGGTGTCATTCTTCGTGGTTTTGATGCAGTCTCTTCTTTCCCATTGAAAAGATGTTTTTCAATAGTTCGATACTTATGATTTCTGTGGATGAAGTTCCTATACTCATCAAACACTTGCTTTCCTAAACTTGTTGAATGACGAGATTTCATCTTTGGACCACAAATTGGACATGCAAATTTTCCCTTTGTTTGAAGACCTGCAAGATCATATATAATTGGATTAAATATGTCAATTTTTATAATTATATATAATGAATAGATTATTTAAAAAATATACATGATATCTACTTCATAAAATTAAATATCGTTAAAGTGCAGTCGAACGTTATAACATACCACAAAAATGTGTTAGCTTTGGGGCATCATGAATTGTCCATACAAACATTACATGGAATTGAAATTGTCTTTGTCCTATTGATCTAGAGATGTCATACATAGTGACACCATTCCATAACTTTAGTAACTTGTCGATAAGAGGCTTGATATATACATTCATATCTTCAACTTGGTACTTACCTAGTTGAATGAACATAAACATTACATAATTATTATAACTATTTTACTGCAATATATATAAATTAATGTACATGACTATTATATGAAAAAATTATAAGTCATTATGCAACAAATAAGACAAATGAGATGCTACTACGTTAAAAAAAATTGATGTAAACAAATACCTGGAACAATCATTTCCAACATTATGTGCTCCCTCTTTATTGACATCCATGGAGGAATGTTATTATTGATAACAAAAATAGGCCACACTGAGTAAATAGATCTCAGCTCTCCAAATGGATTGACACCATCCGTTGCCAATGAAAGCCTGAGATTACAAGGTTCTTCTTTAAAGTGTGTCCATTTTTCCTCCATGTCCCTAAATGTAGAACCATCCAAAGGAATTCGAAGAATGTCATCTCCACTTCTATTCTGTGCATGGCAATCCATAAATTCCATTAAGCTTTCGCACCTAAATAATCATTGCATACATGGAATAATGAGAATATAACGAAGAACCTTATGAGGGACCTTTTTTGTTAGTTGATATGTTTGATATCTACTGATATGACATTCTAGGAATTTTGTTGCAAATTCATGTTGTTTATGATATATAATATGATCATTGGGACATGCATCTATTGCTTGATACTCCATTCCAAAATCTTTCATAATGGCAGATAAATCTTGGTATGAGCGAGGTAAAATATTTAATGGTGGTAACAAAAATTCACCTATCAATCTACAACAAAAAAATAATTTGTTAATATAAAGAATATTAATGGTACATATTTCATCCTTTATTTACTAGTGATGAACTAAAAACAAAAATAGATGAAAAAAGATGACATATATGACATACCTTAACATCCATGAGATTTCTATGTTGGATAAACCATTCATAACCTTCAAGTTCACCAGCAACAATACAACAGAAAGAAGAGTTGTTTGGGAGCCTTCATAAAGGGGCTTGTATGCCTTCTCAAGTACAGGTAAATCATGAACATCATCAAAGTCATCTCGGTCATCATGATTATCTGTGCCACTAAATGTGTCATGGATCAATGTATTTGTACCATCATCAACTGTGTTTTCTGCTACATGATCATCTTCTTCCATAGGATCATTAACTTCATCTTCGATATTCACAGCTCCATGTTCCTTCGCTTGCAAAACCACATTCTCTGGGCCATGATAATCCATATCATGTGCCCTAGGGCACCCCACCTTTATAATAATGATAGACACAAATAAACCATGATCATGATCAAGTGATTTTTTTTATATATATAAAATGTTAAAACGATATAAACATTTACAAATTCAATCAATATAAACACATATAATGAACAACTTACCAATGGATGATAATCATGCCCCCCTTCAACGTGACCATGCTTCCTACAATGTTTCTCAGCCGTTGTGATTAAAAGTCTTCTCATCTTTAAGCCCTTGCAATTATTGCAAGGACAATAAAATTTCCCATCACCCTTTCTTTTCAATCTAGCCCACATTCTAGCAACTGTCTCTTCATTTTGTTCTGGACTAATATTATCTGACATAATTTTCCTTTACCAAGCTTGAATATTTAGATCTTAAAAAATTATCAAACTCACACTCCAATAATTTTTAATCATAGACAAGTAACAAAATCTAATAATTATGATACTTTACACCAAAAAAATTCGGCATGCAACCACCCCTGCAAAAGAGAAGATAGCATGAAGTTAATGACCCAAAAAAAAAACTTTAAAATGGTAATTCCAGAACTTATTAAATGCTGATTTTACTATGATTTCCAACCGTTCGACTCCTAAAATAAAAATATTGATCTTGCACAACAAAATCTGGAAATGAAACTCTCAAAATGCACAAGTCTAAAAATGAAATCTGATGAGATGTTGCTTTAAAATATGATTTTCAAACCTGGAAGTACAAATTTGACTTCACAAATGAATTCTGGAAAAAGACAATGACCACCCTCAACCTAGCGATATCTTCTTGAATTTTTTTTGATTTTTCCCAAGAAAATCGTCCTTAGTTCTCCTCAAACTATCGCAAGTAGAGCAAATTTGCAAGTATAGCAAAACACTATCGCAATAAATAGGTGAACTCACTTTTATTTATGTCATATATGTCACAAGTATAGAAACAATATAGCCTCCACAAACTGTCACAAGTATAGAAAATTCGCAAGTATAGAAAAACACTGTCACAAGTATAGATAAATTGTCTAACTCACTTTTATTTATTAAAAAAATTCATCGAAACCTTGACGAATGCTAACCATATACTTGTCGGCCCAAAAATTAAGGAGGCTAACCATATGTTGGCCCACAAATTGATGGAAGGGGATGGTTGACTTTAAGTGTATGTCAAAATAGTGACAAAAATCACGAAGTGTCACAATTTTGACGAACGTCGGGCATAAATTTTTAAAAAAATTGAAAATTTCACATTAAATACATAGGTACCCGATGATACATCTAATTATACATCTTTCGTCAGACAGTTTCATCATATTTTGCAGTCAAATGAGTTAGTGGTGGCACATTTTCTTTGTGGCTTCTAACTACTTTTGCAAATCCCATAATTTGTTGAAAATTCAGGTAGTGTGGAAAATGCCCATGTCGCCATTGTAGATCACCCTTTGGAACCAATCCACTATGGCCTTGGTCCAATTCTTCATTTTCTCCATTCTATTGATCTCATCTTGGGAGAGAAGAGGAGGCATAGATGATGTTGTCAAAGCTTCTTCCTCTAAGGATGTCTATTGTTGGATGTAGGCAGTGATATCCACTGCTTGTGCCTTTAGCTCCTTCTTGGAAGACTGATCCTTTTTCATTTGTTGCATGATTGTTGCCACCGACGCCTATAATTCATTAATCTTTTGCTCTTTGGTTGTCGGGCCCAAGTTGATTGTCAATATATTGTACCCAGTTCTCGCATCCTTGTCCATCACAAGGGGTAGCAATTTGTATTGTTCTCAATCTAGAGGCATGAAATGTAATGTGAGAGTAGACTCTAGGCTTCTTCTCCTTTCTTGTTTTTGTCTGCACTCTTGCTAGTAATGCTTCGGGTCAGGCCTTTGGATCAATAACTACTGGAGTCTTCTTTTGTAGTTGCCTCTCCAACCAATCACGCACCTTGGTTTCCTCTTTAGGTGATTCATGATCACCTTCCTCTCTTTGTTCATGTTGAGGCTATTCCTCTTCATGGTCTGAGGCTTCTTGATCTATTCTCTCTTCCTCGTCTGAGTCCTCAATCTATATAGCCTTTTCTTTGTCTAACTCAGCAAAGGCTAGATTCTCTTTAATGATATCCTCTTTTTGAGGTACTTATCCTTCTGTATGCTCAAGCTCAACATGATGCTAAGGCTCAGGGCTCTTCTTCAGTGCATCTTCTCCTTTCTCTTCTCCCTCCTTTTCGGGAGGCACTTCTTCCTAAATAGGGCCCTTGTCTTGGTCAATTAGTGGAGGCTCTTCGAGTATCTCCACATTTACATTAGTGTCAGTCTTCTCCTCAAAATGGTGTTCCTCATTAGGGAAGCATTAGTTAAATCCTACAAAATGAGGGTTCGATCCAATAATCTGTCACTAATAGATCATAAAATTCATCAATATTCATCATTCAATGCTTTTTTGGATAAAATATAGGGATGCAAGCCTAGGGATGCGGGTTTCCCTGGGCTGGAGGCCATCAGGAGTGACTGGGAGAAGGATGGTGTTGGGGTCATGGTGACCCGGAGGCAGTTGCCCATAGTCAAAGTTTTGCAGTAAGGATCTGGGCGGTCAACGTCTTCAAGAGATCACTTGGCATGTGTGGAAATCAGTTATAAAGTCTTTAGAGTCACCTGATTTGTTGTTATGCTTATGCCGACTTAAGGAGTATGGAGGTAGGGGGCTTCATGGATGTTTGGGGCTCTGCCAATGAGAAACAATGAACAAAGCATGGTACCCCACAAGGAGAAGTCTGTAGTGCAGGATGCATAGGGTCCCTAGATGTTTTAGGATTATTAACATAGGGCTTGATCAACTCGGAAGGCACGGGGAAGACCTGGCAGATGACCATCATTTGATGGCCATTAGGAGTAGTGGAGGTGAGACAGTGGTCCGCATAAATGAACCCGCTAAACACCTAACTTGGGCCACTTTGTTCAAAGGAGCCCAAATGGTGGAGGAAGACGTGGGCTCCACACCATGGAAAGAAGGGAGGGCATCACTGTCAACAAAGGAAATTGAGTAATGATGGGCCACAGACGGTGACCTGTATAGAACGGTTTGCATGGTCACCACACTTTTCTCTTTCATTGAAGTCTTGAGAGGAGATGACCTAGGCAGAGTTTGCAACATGGGTAGATGGGGTCACTTGGATGCTCAAAGTGACAAAGGATGCAAGGCAATCCACAAACAAACCTCGTAGGAATTAGCCCACATGAAGATTTTGACTTAGCATTGTGGTTTGTAAACTTGGCACAGTGAAGAGGGCTACGGAGTCTATGATGCGGGCGAGAAGACTAGAGTTTTTTCATTCAACACTTGATCATTTAGGTTCTAACTCGGGTAGTGGTGGCAATGTTGTGGGCCACAGAGGGGTCAATGCTCTATGAAGAATGACACCGAGGAAGCAAAGTTTCACATTGTTTCGAAGGGCTTCATTTTCCCAATTTCTAAGGGAATTTTGAATGTTTTAGTGTAGGGCCGACTGCTAGGATGACCACCAAGTGTTTCAAAGGCTTAAAATGTTTTACTTTTAAAAATTTATCCATCATTTAGAAGCCGCCATTGTAGAAAAGTATTCATTCAATATTTCAAGGGCAGAAAACATACCTGAGAAGTCATAGAAATTTGACAAAGATCAAGCCTTTGATCCATCAGGAGGTGGTGCAGGGCATGAGCTGTGATTGCCTTTTTTGACAAATCTGAACATGGCAAGTGTGAAAATGGCAGGTCGAGTGAGTTACTTATAGGCGAAACTTCATTAATGACCCAAAATAAATGTAGGTATGAAAATCGATGAAGTTGGGCACGATATTTGATGCACCGACGACATGAAGCATGGAACTCGCAATGCAGAAAGACACCTAGGCTTTGTCGTTGATTAGCGGCTAGGAGATAATGGAAAGGGAGGTTGTGGGACCCACCATGCGGGCAGACGTCTTGGGTCAGCTATAGTCTAAATAATGAAAGGATGACAACATTGTACAAAGGGAAGCCTGCAACTATGGAAGCGAGAGTGAAAGGCTAAGGGAAGTCTGCATGGGCCAAAGACTTAGAAAATTTTAGGGTGGTGAATCTTGGTTAACTGAAAATGATAATTTTAGGGCTCCTAACCACTTTAAGCTCAAAATTAGGGGCACACAAAATGAGGTGAAGGAAAAAAGCAACCTGACGAAGGCAAAAGGAGAGAGAGGGTCCCTATTCCGAACAGGGCATGTGTGCTATAGGCACAACATCTCCTAGTAAGAAGTCCAAGGAAAATTTTTGCAACTATGGTGAAGTTGGTCACATTCGAAAAGATTGCGAGGAGGAGAAGAAAAACAAGTCTTTCTATAATTTTGAATCCAAGAAATCATCTCAAGATGATGGAGAAGCATTTATTGCAGCTTTGGTAGCCCATGCATCAGATGATGTGTGGTTGATAGATTTGGGTGCATCCTTTCACATGAATTCTTATAGAGATTGGTTCTCAAAGTATGATGAGTACAATGGCAGGGAGGTGTACTCGGGTGATGACTCTCACTTGAAGATTGTTGGCCATGGAAGAGTCAAAATCAGATTTCTTGATGGACGAGTGAAGGGGATTGATGGTGTTTTGCATATCTTGGGTTTGGCATGAAACCTGCTTTCTATAAGTAAATTGAATGATTCATAATTGCAAGTTGTTTTCTCTGGTGGAGGATGCAAGATGACAAGAGGAGCTATGGTATTAGCTAACGGAGTTTGTATTGGCACTCTGTTTCAGCTTGATGTATGCACTATACAATGCAATAGTTCTTCTGGTGTACTGAAGAAGAGACCTTTGGATTCTTCATCCTCACCATTAGATCATGCAAAGAAGTGTGTTGCAGCTACATCTGATGGTCATGCATTTTGGGTACCTAAGGGTGCTCATTCCATGGAAATGAAGCTGCCTACAGAGAAGACAATGTTATGGCACCAATGACTTGGTCACATTGGTGAGAAGGGTCTTAGAAACCTAAAAAATAAGAGCCCTTTTGAAGGCCTTGATGATTGTAATCTCGAGTTTGACTTTTGCGAACATTTTGTATATGGAAAACAACACCATGTTTCTTTTACTCTACAAGTCTTCTGGGGTTTTGGACTATGTTCATTTAGATTTTTTTGGTCCTATGAATGTTCCTTCATTATCAAAATATGTATATTTTAATTCTTTCATAGATGATTTTAGTAGAAGGATATTCATTTATTTTCTAAGAAGTAAAGCTGAAGTCTTTAGTCAGTTTAAGGAGTTTAAGGCCTTGGTAGAAAATCAGACTAGTAGAAAGATTAAGTGTTTAAGGACTAATAATGGTGGTGAGTTTTGTTCCGCAGAGTTTGAAAAGTTCTATAAAGAGCACAAGATTGAGACATAAGACAAATCCCTACACTTCAAAAAAAATTGGAGTTGCAGAGAGGATGAACATAACATTGATGGAGAGGGAAAGGAGTATGTTGAGTGGTGCTAGCCTTGAGCAAAAGTTTTGGGCTGAAGCAATAGCCACTGCATGTTATTTGATTAATAGATCTCCTAAATAAACACTTGTTGGAAAGAAACCCATGGAGGTATGGTATGGTAAAAACACCTTGATGAGACATCTCAGAGTATTTGGTTGTGAAGCTTACACTCATGTTCCGACTGAGAAAATTTCTAAGTTGGAGAACAAGGTTGTTAAGTGTATCTTTATTGGATATGGTGTCAGTGTGAAAGGTTACAAGATTTTGGATCTAGAAGCTCAGAAGGTTCTCTATAGCAGAAGTGTGATCTTCAGAGAGATGAAACCTTCTACTATTGAGCTACAACCAAAAAAAGAGGAGAAATAGAATAAGGAGGTAGTTTAGATTCCACCTACTCTAAAGAAAGAAGAACTACATACTCTTGTTGGACCTAATGATGAGGATATCTCAAGTAGCTTTGAAAGTTTTGAAGAAGCTGAAGAACCTCCACCTTAGCCTTTGAGGAGTTCTACACGAGTTAGGTGGAAACCAGAAAGGTTTGGTTATTCATTATTGGATTCAAATTTTATTTTTTCTTTGATTACCAACACTGATGAACCTAGAACGATTAGAGAGGCAATGGGTATGAGTGATTCATATTCCTAGATGCAAGCCATAGATAAGGAGATGGCTTCATTAAAGAAAAATAAGACTTGGGATCTAGTACCTTTACCTACTAGAAATAAACCTGTTGGTTGTAAATGGGTTTTTAAGAAAAAGTGTGGTCTTGATGGTAGCGTTGAGAAGTATAAGACACGGTTGGTCACTATAGGGTTTTCCCAAGTGGAGGGAATTGATTATGGGGAGATATTCTCTCATGTAGAAAAGCTAACATCTATCCAACTTCTGTTGTCACTTACAATAGCATATGACTTAGAAGTGGAATAGATAGATGTGAAGACAAATTTCTTTCATGGTGATCTAGAGGAAGAGATTTACATGTCACAACTAGAGCATTTCATTGAAAAAGGTAAAGAAAATTTGGTTTGCAAACTAAATAAGTCTCTTTATAGTTTGAAACAACTCCTAGAATGTGGTATCAGAATTTTGATACCTATGTGTTGTCATTGGGAATTTAGAGATCTAAATGAGACCATTGTGTATACTTTAAAACTGATAATGGTTGCATTCTCATTATTATATTATACATAGATATGTTGTTTATTGGGAATGGTAAAAGTATGATTTTAGATTTGAACTTTCAGTTGTCAACATAATTTGAGATGAAAGACCTAGGTGCAACTAGGTATATTCTAGGAATGGAGATCATAAGAGACAAAGCTAACAAAAAGCTCTAGTTAAGCTAGACAAAGTATGTGAACTCAGTGTTGGAGAGATTCAACATGATAAATTGTAGACAATTATTTTTTCCTATGATGTATGGGATGAAGATTTCTATGAATGATTTTCCAAAATATCCTACTAAGATGGAGGACATGACCAGAGTACCACATGCGAGTGTAGTTAGCAGTTTGATGTATGCGATGGTGTGTACGAGACAATACATTTCCCAAGCAATGGGAGTCCTTATTCATTTTTTGCTAATCCTAGATAGGTGCATTAGAATTTGGTTAAAAGAGTGTTCAAATATTTATGGGGTACTTCTGAGTATGCCTTGTGTTTTCATGGTTATCCTACTAGACCTCTAAATTTTGTGAGTATTTGTGGATATGTGGATTCAGATTGGGCAGGGGACATTGACAGTAGAAGATACACCATTAGTTACATGTTTATGATTTTTGGTGGTGCTATCAATTGGATGAGTAAGCGAGAGGTTGTAGTTGCATTGTCCATGATAGAGGAAAAGTATATGGTAGTCACTCATGCCTATAAAGAATCTATTTGGATTAAGAGATTGTGTTCTGATATTGGTTTAGATGCATGACAGATTAATATTTGTTGTGACATTCAAAGTGTGATTTGAATAGCAAAGAATCCTACCTTCCATGCGAAAACAAAGCACATCGATGTTCAGTATCATTTTGTTCATGATATGGTAGAAGATGGAAAGGTGAACTTGGAGAAGGTTGGAACTTTGGTGAATATTGCAGATGCACTAACAAAACTAGTGAGCACAAAAAAGTTCAGATGGTGTTCCAATTCCATGGGCCTTGGGGCCCTGAGCAGATGATTTTGTATGACTCTTGGTAGGTCTTCGAAAAGTGGGAGAATTTTGGGATTAAGGTGTATCAACCTTAGAGTCCTAATATTGATTTAATTTGATGTATTATTGTATTGATTTGTATTATTTAATTGCCTATGGTGTCATGTCACAAATTGGGACCGATCGGCTAGGTGGCATCTTCGTTGGATGTGACTGGATGACACATAATCATCCTAAGTGGACATAAGAATCCCACTTTGGAATCCTTGACCTATGATAGATTATATGATGTGTCATAAGGCATTTTGTTGCATGGAGAAAGTTGGCGCCCAAGTTGGGTTATGACACGATGTAAGAGAATCAACTATTTTTAGTCACTTATGATAGATTCTCTTATGGATTCTATGATAGCTCTTGTGGCATATTTATGACATATTCTATGAAAATTGTAAACCATATGTCATAAGAAATTAAGAGCACATTTTGGGAACCCAAGCTAGGAGAGAATATTTGCATGTATGACAATTGTAAGAGGTGTAAGGGAATCCAATACAAGTGTCCAAATGCATGTCTATGACATGGGATATTGCACCATGTGTATTTGGATTCCCATCCTCTTCTAGAAGCATCTCTTGGCTTGTATTCTCTATAAAATGCATGCCTTGCATTGTAGAATGCATAGTTTATTTGCAGGCAACGAAGTGTTGTTGATATCACTCCAAAATAGGTGTTCATTTTGAAGCACTTGTAGAAGAAAGATTTGTACTTGGGGTTGTATCGTAACTCCATTTGAAGTAATACAATAGTACTGTTCTTTTGGAGGGTGGGGTTTTTTACCCGAAAGGGTTTTCCCCACGTATTTTTTGTGTCACTGTTATATGTTAATGCAATTATATTTTCACAATCCATATGAATTTTAATTTTGCTGCAAAATTAAAAAAACTGCTATATGTGTTGTTGCTTTTCTATTCATTTATTCTCTATGTGCTTCTCTTGTTGTAACTATTTAAAGGTGTTAAAAAGAAATTTTTGTAACTCTTCCCTACTTAGATTAGTGTAGGAAGTTTTTTTTTCTCACCTGGCTTCCTTTTAGTTGGTTGAAGTTAGATATGAATATGGGATTAGGATTAGATTTTTGTTGTGGTGGAGGTTGGTTAAAGTTAGATGTGAATGTTGGATTGGGATTAGATTGTTGTTGTGGTGGTTTTCAGTTTAAATTTTCATTGGATCCAAAAATGTTTAATTTCAATTCAGGGGTGTGTTAGTGTTTTTTGAGGTGGAGGTTGTGTTTATATGTAGCCCTAAAAATGATGGGTTTGTCCTTTGAGTTTTATTTGGTGGATTCTAATTTATGGTGTTATGAGTCACACGTATGGTTTTGGTTGGTTGTTGTGTAGTGAACTATGTTCCAAATGTAGGTGTCAGGGGTATGTTAACAACTGTTGTATTATGTGAGGTTTGTCCAAATGGTATGCTTGTATTTAGCTGCTTTGATGTGGTGTTGTGTAATGGAGTTGTTGTGTTAACTACACCTTGTCCTTGAGATATTACATTTGATGTTTCTCCTATGATAGTGGAAATGTCAAATTTAATAGGAAGCGTAGCTCCATTCTGTGTAAGTGATAGAAAGTATCTATTACAATCAACATATATGAGCTCTTACAGTATAAACAATATGCGAGGATCTTGTGAGGCATTATCAATTTTCTCTGGGGTTAGATTTTGTTCCACGATGTTTAAGGTATAATCATCAAAGGATGGTGTAGTTTTAGATTGTGACATTGGTTGTTCATTAGATGCGGACCCAAAGTGCATAACACTAGTGGGGTTAAAGATATGGTCAACTATGGAATCCATTTATTTTCTTTTTCTTTGATATCTTGTTTCAACCATAAAAGACTTGTGATTTTTTTGATTTTTGATGGATGCAAGATGAGTATGAGATTATGCTATGTTTTTTCTATATTTTTTATTTTGAAAAATGTTTGTAAATGAATTGATTTTTAGATTTTATAATTTTTTACTTTGAAAGAGATACATGACAAATTATGAAGGACCAAGGTGATCAAATGAAAAACCTAAATTTTAAAAAGGATAATTGATTAAGATGATGGTTTGATAAAAAATTGAACCTTAACTAGACTTGTGAGTTATAGGTCCTACTTGTTAATGAGATAATGGGAAAATAATGAGGTTTAAGATGTTCAAAAGGTAACTATGGACTAATCAATAATATGATTTGTTTCCTAGTTTCAAAATACAAATATGAAAAATTCTTATGTGGGATGATGAGCTTAATCTAGGGATACAATTTTAAGCTAGGTAAAGTAGGAATCTACTAAAAATGCAAAACTAAACTAGATTTGACTATTTTTTTCTAGTTATTGTGTAAAATCAGGTTTGAAATCTATACTTTCAAAGTTAAACCCTAATTTATTTATGTAAACAAATGCATTAGGGAATAAATAGATGCAGTACATAAAAGACATATGTGTGGTATAAAAATAAAAATTATGTCATATAACTATAATAGATGTGTTACAACACTCAACAATTGTGTGATAGTAATGATTGTGGTATTGATTTTGGATGGATGTGATGTTTTGAATTTCTAGGTTTTTTGAATAGATGCATTACAAAAAATGACAGTCACGGTACAAAACACAGTTGTAGTATAAACAAGATAGATGTGACAAAAAGTTAACAAATGCATCATACTGATTCTACAAATGCGTTGCAAAATATAGATGCAATGTAGGAGTTAACAGATGCGATGCTTTGGCTTTTTTCCTAAAAATAGGTTTTCTAAGTGACTTTTTGTGTTTGAATTTTTAAATTTGGATAGAAGACACTTATCAAATATAGAAAAAAGAAATATTTGTTTGACTCTTGGTAATAAGGTTTAAGGCCCAAAGTTCAATGGTGTCACTAGTAGAGAATAGAATGAAGAAAATTGAAAATAAGCATTATTTAGCTAATCAGATAGGTGTGTAAACTTTCTATAGGCCCACCTCACAATTAAGTGATAAATACTCCACAAGATTGGATAGAAACACCATTCTTTATGAAAGTAGATAGCTAAACATATAGTGACACATAACTAATATGATAGTCTCACCTTCTTTCTCTCCTTGAGAGGCTATAAATAGTAACCCAAAGATTTCTATCTCAACTTAAGGGATGACATGGTGAGTAGCTTCACACACTAATACTTATATGCTACACCACAAAAATCTATGGTTGAATGGATCCTAGGATTCTATAAATAAAGGTGTTTAGTAGGGGTCTATTGTGAACAGAATGCTTGTTTGTAATAGACTAAGTCGAGAGGGGTCTCCTCTTTACTCATCACCTCCCTATCTTGGAAAACCAAGGGTCATGGGGCTTGGCTTCGAACAATTCTAGCTTTCCTTTAGGTACAAATTTTTCTCTCCCCCCTTTATATAGCCCACCAGGAAACATGCTTGAGATTAGAACCTAGGGTGATGAGGTCCCCAGGTAAGTGTCACTACTTGAAATAAATGAAAATAGTGTTGCTTTTGATCCCCAAGATCATCCTTAGAGAATTGGAGGGGAGAGCATATGTAGGCACCACACCTTAGGTAAATAATAAATTGCAAACTAAGGATATTTTTTATTCTTAAGGTCGCACAAGGTGCAAGGAAGAGCATACGTATCACTAGTCTACCAAGCACAAAATAGAGTCATTCATTTTAAGCCCAAATAAAATTTGTTTACTCTATAAAAATAAAGACATAAAATTTAAAGTTTTAGTCTTTGGTAAGCGAACCTTCATCAAACTAATTAGTAATTTCATAGTAGTGTCTTTGTCAAGCAAGCTACACTAAAGAGGATTAGTAGTTTCAAAGTAAAATCTTTACCCAATGGTCACCACAAATCTGTCACAAGATATTAGTGACCTAAAAACATAATCTATTTGAATTAGATTAAAAATAAAAAATAAAATTTAGAAGTTTACCTTTCAGTTAGATGTATCATAGCAGATGATTGTGGTGCAGGAAGTGGATGATTATAGTGTAGGAATAAGACGATTGTGGTGCAGGAAGTGGATGATTATAGTGTAGGAATAAGATGATTGTGGTGTAGGAAATATAAAATTGTGATGCAAGAAACAAATGATTGTTGTGCAAGAAATGATTACGGCTCAGAAAATCAGTTATGTCACAAAACCCATAAACACACAAATCGATAAAATACACAAAATAAACAACCTAGAAAATATAATTGCGATGTTAGGGTTTCAAAAAAATAGTTGTCAATCCTATGTAAAAAGTAGAAACAAAAATTTCTAGCATAAAATGGAAATATTTAAAACAAAAAAAATTGTGTTACAAATTTTGACAAATGCATCGCAAAAAACTATGCATGCATCGTAGGAATGTAATTGATGTGGTGCAATGGACAAATGCAATGTAGGTTCCTACATATGCGGTGCTTTACACTCACAGATGCATTGCAAAACCTATAACTCAATTTTTTTTTTTGATTTTCACAAAAAATCATTATTTCATGTCAGGTTCACCATTTGTACAAACATTTTAAATATTAGACACTACAAACTTAAGTAGATTCAAAGCATAAAGCATGAAAGAAATTATTTGAAATTTATATTGTAATTAATCTATTTCATATTTAAATTAAAAAAATACTTTCTTTTTGAAATATCTTTACACCCTTTCTTCATTTAGCTCATTCTCTCTTTTTATCAAATATGAATGCATGGTCTTAATTTTCCTAGTGATTTTATTTTCCATATTTTTCATTGTGAAATGTGTTACAATAAGCTTCTAGACATTAAAAAAGTGACCAAAAACACTTGTCATTTGAAAAATCAACTAAAAAATCTTTTCCTTCCAAAAAGTGCAACTAAAGGAAAAATATTTTCCAAAACATTTTTTTGAAAAAATATGCTTGCACTAAATAATGTTGTTAATGATGTATGTCTAATAAATTATAAATTTATCTTATTTCTAAACAAAATTAAAACTATATATAATAATATCTTATAAAAAATATAAAAAATATAAAAAATATGAAAAACAAGTTACTAATAGGTGTTTTAAAAAATAAATTATTTTTTAAATTAAAAATAACAATCATTTTAGAATATACAAAAAAATCTTAAAAAAATTATTTCACATCATCTTCAAATTCTTAATAATTTATTTGATATACATGAGTGAAAGTAAAATTTTGGTTAAAAGTGTTGATTTGAATGTCTAACATAAGTGAGAAGGTGGAACACATTAGTGTAGGATCAATAAGGCCCAAAAATTATCGTGACCCTAGTTACAATATTTGTGATTAATGACTCATTAAAATATGGCTAAATTGGGACCTTACAAGTATATTTATACATTTTGACTTGTGGATACTATGTTAATAATACTTATTGTAGTGTATAAAATTGTAAACCTTTACAATTTCACACTATGTTTGCATCCCCTTAATTAATTGAACTTAATTAAGCTTCTAATTACCTAAATTATGCATTCCAAGGCCTTATTATTCTTTTTTTCCGAAAGGGAAACTTATATTAAACAATTTCCTACATTAATGTAAACACCTTGGAAATTGTGTCTTGTACTAACGTCCTAGGACCCATCCACCCAAGGGCGAATGGGTCCCTTTTAAGTGCCAAGACCCAATTTTTAATATGTTTTTGGTAGCATTTTAATGATTCAAATTCAATTTTCAAATGTCGGCTTATGAAATCTATTTTTTCAGGAAATTATATAAACACCTGTAAATACAAGGTCTTTTTATCAATTCAAATTTAACACACTTCATGAGAGCAATCCTATAGCAAATATGATTTTTCAAGAGCATTGAAGAGAAGATTTATCAGTCATCTACAACAATAATCAAGATCATATCATCATGTCAAAGTTCATGAGTGTTCATGTCATGTTTGGAGCTAACATTATGATGTAGGTTTTAAGCATTCAAGAAAGCATTCAAAAATCAAATCAAGCAAATCAATCAAGCCAATTCATGTAATATTAAATCCTTAGAGTGATGTATTAGACTTCAATCCTCTAAGAGCAACCATTAAGGGTTTGGGGAGTTGTAGCATAACTTTTTCCATTTATGAATTCTTTCCATTTATCATTATTCTATTATCAAGGTTTAATTACCAACATGGGGTTTGACTAAGGAAAACCCCCATTCACCCAAAACAAACAATTTTTCTTCTCTCTTTGTATGTGCAAATTTACAGGTGAAGGACTGAAGATAGATCAAAGGAGCAATTTTTCAAAGTTGTCAAAGTTGTCATCATTTTTTTCAAGCTACAGAAACTCACCTACAAATTTTATTTTCGGCTTTTTGATAGTCAAAATTGGAGAAATTAGAAGCTTAGATTTGGGATCCGAGGACTACAAAATCATATTTTGGACCCTTGCACTAGGACGCATTCACCCTAGGGAGAATCAATCCCGCTACAAAGCTTAGAACCTTCTTTTTAGGCCAGGTGCACACCGTTCTTCCCTTCTCAGATCTTCATGCAAATTACTGTTTTTGTTTCTGCTATCATAATATTCTGCATTTCAAGTGTTAGGTCATTCAATTTAGTTAGTTAATGCATTTTAATTCATCTCCCAAAAGTGCCAATCAGTCATTTTTGTCATAAGAAAACAACATACCTTCCTAATAGGGTTGACTCACGTCAAGGTTGAAAGTCAATCCTATCTTTGGGAGATCTCTTTTTCTAATAAAATTAGGAGAAGGGAAAGTGTAGGTGTGTTTGGACCTTTAGATCATTTTACACCTTTACCAACCCCTCTTTTTTTCCCTTTATTTCACTTATTAGCATTAGGATTTAATGTGTAATTGAATTTTTCATGTTAATGTTTGATTCCATAATAAGGGTATTTAATTTAAATTAGGAAGTTTTATTTTGACTCAATTTGATCATTAAATTTTTTTAATTCAAATAAAATGAGTATGTTCTAATATTGACCTTAATCTACTTGTTCAATTGGATAAAGTTTTTGTTAAGTGGGAAAAGAGATCCCAGATCTAACTAGTAGATTAACTTGAAGCAATCCTTTGTTTACTCAACATTGGAGCATGAATTGGTGAAGGGGTTGTGCTTGGATGACTACCTAGAAGGAGAGCCAATTTGTGTGGGTTTTGTTCCTTTGTTGAAAAGAGGGTAGATTGATAAGATATGAATTAATTAACCTAATTGATAGAAGCCCTAATCTAAAAATATAAATAATTACATAGACATAAACAAAATTGCACAAAAAAAAACACAAATATGAGGAAGGTAGATAGAGGGGCACCTATCACTGGAAGCAAAGGCTGAATTGGTTGGACAATGGTATTGGGCACCCTAGTCCTAGGGTTTTGGGTTGATCTGAATTATTTTTTTCTATCATAGTTTTCTCTTCCTTAATATTGGAAGTTGCGGATTTGGATCTACACACAAAAAGAGGGAAAATGGTTGTATTGTATAGAGGATTGCCTAATTCAAACCCTGTGTTGGTGTTCCCACCTCCACAACAACAATGATAATGATGATAAACAATGTGTGCTCTTAGGGGAGTAGAGTAAAAAGAGATGATAAAGAAAATAATGAATGAAATAACATGAAATAGGAGTTAATGAAGAAGGAATATATTTCCTTAAATACTTGCAATGGTTAGTTTATACAACAAATAGAGAGTTATAAAAAGCATGTAGATGAGAGAGAGAGAGAGAGAGAGAGAGAGAGAGAGAGAGAGAGAGAGAGAGAGAGAGAATGGTCATATAGAAGTCGTATGTGTGTTCATAATTGTTTATAATTCATCATAAATAGTCCAAATGAGAGAGAAAGAGTTGTTTATATATGCATCTCAAGTAATCTTTGGGGTTAGGCTAACAAGGTACAATTTTCAAGACACCAAATGATGACATTTGAATTTAGGACTTTTTAAAATCTAAAATGCAAGATAGGGGCACCCAACACTCATGTCCAAACCTTTTTTGCTCCCAAAATTCAAGATGTTGGGGAATTTAATATATTTTCTTAATTTGGCCTCGAAATGATCATATTATGAATATAACTAATTATACATGCAAAATACAGTGCCAAAACTACTATGAAATTGTAAGGGGCGACAATTTACAACACTACAGTTTTCAATTGAAGGAAATCTTGAACTAAATATGAGAGTGGGTTCTAAACTCAATTTATTAAGCTGTAAAAATATCAAATACACATAATGGTTTATAAAATTTGCTAGGCATATATTAAGAATTATGTGATGTTAAATGATGGGGTTGCGATTATACTAGTTAAAGAGAATTAACTTAAGTTCATGTTATTGATACATGAATTTGAGGTCAAATTAGAATTCAAGGTCTCTAAATTTAATTTAATTACTATACTAATCAAATAATACAATTTAATAATTTTTCATAGCTATATACACATATCTTGGATGTACTGATGTGTGCATTGTGTAGATAAAATTTAGTTGATGTGACAATGAGAAACCAACCAGGAACTCTAATTTTCCCTTCCCATTTCACCTCATGAAGCAAGAGGATACCTGATTATAATTTCTAGGTATGACAACTAATCCTGATCTAATATAATTGAGACCTCTTATTGTTGCCTTGCATTATTTTTAAGTGATATAATTATTTATTTATGTATTTTATTGTGTATATAGTTGTGAAGAGTGTTGAATTATTTTAATGATTCAAATTATTTCCAACTTTTTGAATTCCAGATGGGTATTTGGGTAAATTGTTAAAGTGTTATAAAATGAGTATTTATAATGTTTTAGGGTGAAATTAGCCCACTTGGTAGATATCTTGGGATAAGATACCTTTTTATAAGAAGTTAAGTATGATTTGAATTTCTATACACATATTTATGGCCTTGTAAACATTATACATTTATGATACATGGTAAGTTTGTGATTGAAATTTTTGAAGTCTCTTTTTCAAATTATAAATTTTGGTCGAGTATATTAAACTCCATATCTTGGCATAGTCAACACATGTTGGTTTCACATGGGCTTGTAAGGGGAATTTAATTTATGTAAGAGGTGGTTTTATGAGGTTTGAGAGAAGTTATGCTTCCTGATCATATTAGATGAAAATGGGTGACATTCCATCTCCATATAAGTATTCCTCTTTGAATTGGGAAGCTTGATTTGAATTCATTCTTGTTTTAACATGTGTGGGAGAGCTAAAAGAGAGGTAACTCTTGAGAATAAAATTTCATTTAAGGAAGGAGAGTCATCAATCCATTGTGAGATATCTTGAGAGGTAATATTTGTATATGTCTTCACTACTTGTATGTGGGTGAGAGAAAGAATAGTTAAATATATTATGCTAATTGAGTGATATTGTATTGGAGTTTCATGTTTGTTTTTACTTTGAATTTATCTTCCTTGAGTGGATTCTTGACATATTCAATCCTCATTGTATTATTTAGTATGGCCTTTAGAATTTTGAAATAATGGTTCATACCTACTATTTGTTAGTCTCTTGGCTTAGGTGATGGATAGAGCCTCATATGACTTAATGATGTCATATTGGTTGGTTGGAGATCACTATACCCCCATTGAACTCTTCATCTTGGTTAGGTTTAGAGACCTTATATATTTCTATTAGGAAAAATTATGGCTTTTCAAGAGAGTTGTATAACTCTCTATCTACCTTGTAAAATAAAAAATATAACACAACTATATGGTTCCTTTCAATATATACATTGTGGGATGGAAATAATTCTCCTTTTATTAATTTATAATTTAATTTATTCTAGTAAGAAAAAAGAGATAATTGTCCTCCATGATTGCTTTAAACTTGAAAGTAAAACTCCATAATATAATAAAGTAATTTATTGAGGAATGTACCAAAACATGTAATTACAATTTTTAGCTTAAGTACAAAAATTTAGAGTCAAATTATTTGAAAGATCTATTTTTGAACTTGTTATTATTGATCATGAAACTAAAAAATTGTACCTATATATATACATGTAACCATACAAATTTGAATATTTTATATAATACATCATATATATATATTTGAAAATGAATGTGTTCAAAATATATATTAATTCTCATTATCTTTAATTATTTGTACCTTCGACATCCTATTTTCTGTTTACCTATAATAGATGCGTATATATGTATGTATATATATAAATGTATATAATTTTTTTTTTAGAATAAATAAATAAATATATCATTAGGCAAGTCTCTCCCCTACTAAATTTCATTAGAATCCATGAGCATGCAACCCCTACGATGCATGAATTGTGGGATACAATTCATAGGGAAGCCACCAATTTTATGGAGTGGTGACACCCCTAAACCCCTTCCCTCTTCACCATAATTTTTGTAGACCCTCTATTAAGTGCCTCGCAATGGTTGCGATAAAATTCTAATTTATATTGACACACATCTCCTCTTTAAACTAATGTTGAATGGACAATAGAACCTTGTAGAATGAAAAGAAAACATAAGAAAATAGAATGAATATTTTTGTGTTTAGTGTTTTAATCCTTTTTTCTTTTGTAAAATTGTGTAGTGCAATATTATATGAATTTATTATATCTTCTGAGGATCGTAGATAATATAGATATGGATAAATAGTTGGGGTTTTCTATAATAACTATATGTGTATGGTTTAATAATGTATATGAAGTATAGATTATAATTTTTGTATACATTATCATGAAGGGATTATATATATGTATGTGTATATTTTATGGATTAATTCAATAGAATAAGAAATTAATCTAACATATTCTAAATATTGATATTTTAGAAATTTGTTTAGGAATTAATAGATATAAAAATATTATCATTGCAAATTTTATATCATATGGTTATAAGATATGGTAAAATTATAACAATTTATAATATTTGATTGTGTAGCCACTCAAGAATCAAATAAGCGTAAGGAAAACATTAACCAAAAACTAGAAATGATAAAATAAATTATATTTTATTTGATATGAATACAAAATATACAAGTATGAATGATTACAATGAAAGAAATAGGTGGGCTTATATAGGATACACTACCCAAGATACTAAAGTAAATAAGTCTCTATTACAAATTAAGTGTGAAAATAACCTAGGTGGAGAACTAGTTAGGAAATATACCATGTTCACACTAAAAACCCACCCCCTCCTAGTTAAATGTAACTTCGGGAAAATTTAAATATGCAAAATGTGAGTCCCAACTCCAAGGCTTGATGAGGTACCCATGTACACAAAAATCTCTCATAAAGAAGAGAAGGAGAAAACCTAGTTAGAAAAAACTACTCCCTGAGAGGATGAAGCAAGACAAACGAAGTAATCCCCTTGAAGGAATGATGTCCCACACCCCCAAGAGACCTCATATATGGAGAAAATTTCTCTTAGTGAAGGGTTTTGTGAGAATATCTACAAAATACTCTATTGTAGGAAACCAAAAATAAATTAACTACTCATATATTAGTTGTAGTAGAAAGTGCATTTGGATCTTGATGTGTTTTCTTTGTTGATGATGGAAAAAATTATTTGAAATGTAGATGGCTCTTTAGTTATCATAGTAGATGATTCATGGATTTTAAAAAGGAATTCCAAGCTTAGTAAGAATATTCTAAAGCCAAAGAGCCTCAATGGTGATATTGACATCTACAATTAATGAGAGAGTATTGGCATATTTCTTCTTTCTTTACCAAAAAATGGGACCAAAACAAAGGTAAAATTTGTAGCTGGATATTGACTTATAATCATCAAGATCACTAGCCTAATTAGAGTCTGTGTAGCATATCGAATACATGAATTTTCACCTATTGCATAATGAATCTCAAATTTGTAAATGCCTTATATGTAGTAAAGAATATGTTTGGATACTTTCTAATAAATCACATGAGGCTCTTGCATCGAGCACAAAACCATGCTAACTACAAATGAAATCTAAGGGTGAGAATGAGTCAATTACATGAGGTTTCCAACAAGTTAGTGATACATGGTAGCATCAACCAAGGGAGTGGAACATTTGGCATGAAGATTGAGTCTTGATAATATGATAATCAAATCATCAAGATAGATAAATAAAAAGAGAAGAGAATCCTCCTATCTCATAATATAGACATGTAGATAAAAATAATAATAAAAAATCTAGTGGAGAGAATAAAGGAGTCCATCTTGACATATTAGGTCCATAGGACCTACTTGAGGCCATAAAAATACTTCCTCAATTGACAAACCAATAAAATATAATAATGAATCCCTATAATTGTTCTATATAGATCTCCATAAATAAATACACTTTTCACATCCATGTAATGTACATCCCAATCATGATCTACAACAATGGAAAGAGTCAATAAAATGGATATCATCTTAGCAATTAGGGTAAATTTCTTAATGTAGTCAACACCAAGACCTATGAGAAACATTTGGCCACAAGTTGTGCTCTATAATTGTCAAATGATCCATCCATAAAAAAATGATAGATCCACTTACACCAAACCATTTTTTTTTACTTAGGAAGTACAACAAGCTCTTGTGTTTTGTTCTTGAGAAAATAATTATATTATTTATGTATGGTTGAATCCTACTTAGATATACCCAATGATTCATGAAAGGATTATAGAAATAAATTTGTGGCAACTTAGGAAAGAATATTCATGTGATGTGAGTGATTCCTTTAGTGTCAAAAATATCCCCAATAAGAGTGCCTACAAACTAAATAGTTTGTCAAGGTCATTAAGGAATAGATTAAGGAAATGGAGGAGGAGAATTATTAGCCTTTAAATATGAATATGTTGAGAGGGAATGTGAAGGTTCATGATAAACCCTACAAATAGTAAATGTTTGTGGACAATCCTGTATGTCACTATCATCTGAATCCATTATGGGGGAAGGAAGGATATAAGAGGACACATTAGAATATATTCCCTCATAATGAACACTCAACTCAATATCCTTTCACACCATAAGGGTGCCTATTGATGTATTTTTTAGTACACCAGCACTTAGAACAATATAAGTTCCCATTCTTGAAAGGTTTCTACACCCTAAGAGTCTTCTTTTTATTTTCTTAGAAAATGAGACTGGGTTATCTCAACAAGTGCAACTTATAATATCTCATTCAAGGGGATCTAATAAAACTTTCAAGGATTTAAATATTTTATCAAAATAAATTTCTTATAATTTTTATTATTATAATGACAATTTTCAAGACTTAATAACAACACCCAAAAATTATACCTTTATAATTACTAATCATAAATAAATTCCAAAAATTACTAGCATAATAATCACCAATAATAAATAATTACACTTAGAAGGTGAAGAATTTGAAAGGAAAGCAGAGTGTGGAATACGCCTTCCTAATGCTAAACTTTAGGAGAGAGATACATAAAGTTTTACAAAACTTTGCAATTTTAGTTCATTTAAGATGCACATACATGAATGACAATAGAAAATAAAGAATGAATACCAGATTTACATGGGAAAAGCCTCTCGAGAAAAAACCCACACACCAAAGCAAAGATCTCTTGTATTACAGTAAAACATAAATTACATACAAGTACAGAGCTATGCTCTTTTAGGCATTTAATTCATAGAATGAATTTGACAAAATTACGTTACAATTGCTTCGATCATCATCCTACTCAATGCACTACTGCATTACATATAAACTTCTCAAGCGTAACAGGAGAATAGTCGCTCCAAATTCAATACCAGACAAATGGTCACAACAAACTAAATTGTCACTACCTTCTACCTCCGTCGAAGTTCTATCAAAATTTTGAAGAGACATGAAACCATGTCTCTTTGAACTCTCACTATCACCCTGATACATCTATTGTTCCACCAGAGTGTCGAAGAGAAACTATAGCAACTCCTTTCGATACAACAAAGTCTTATCGATGAACCTTGTAGCCTT
Organism: Sequoia sempervirens; assembly: GCA_007258455.2. NCBI lineage: Eukaryota > Viridiplantae > Streptophyta > Pinopsida > Cupressales > Cupressaceae > Sequoia > Sequoia sempervirens. Next base: position 118,279,642 of record VDFB02000363.1, on the reverse strand, counting down.
GATCAGGTGGTCCCCATCGCCTACATGTTATCCATTTCATCACCATACAAATGACATTGTCCTTGACGTCGCTTGGTCCCACCTTATCAACATGTCAGAGGGACCATCATGTATGTCTTGATGAAGTCCATCATTCCCTCCGATGAAGAGACCCTACCTTCCATTCATCAAAATGTTGAAGGGACTGCCAAGTGACTCCCTCCAACATTGACTTGTCACTCCAATGAAACACTTCTTGGATTTCATCGGTATGTCAAAGAGATTGCTCATTCAGTCCTGTTGACACTCACTTGTCTCATTGATGAAGCTTCAACCGATGCAAACTCCAAACACACCTAGCAATAAGCCAAGTGCTTGTCGAGGATACTTGTCGCTCTATCCCACCGACATGTGACTTTCAACTTGAAGAAGCACTTAATTCCAACCTATAGAGAGCTTATTGGGACGTTGAGGAGACTAGCAACTTAGTCCCACCGACATTCACCTATTAGCCCGACGAATCCGAAGTCGATGACTTCTATGCCAACAAGTTTGAGACACCCTTTCTCAACATTCTCCCACTTGACGAAGAACTTACTAATTCAAAGAAAGATATGGAAAACACATTGGAATCTCAAGAACAAAGAAAATATGATTTCTACAACTTTCTACACAAGGTTCTCTGATCTTTTCATTTGTGACAAGAAATAAGCACCATATAAGCAACCCTACAAGCTTAGTTGATAGACTCAAACCAACAAAAGGAATTAAAATTCACTTTTCATTTTCATTCTCAAGCTATTTACTCTTAAAAACACTCTAATATTTCACTCTAACCATTCTTAATAGTAATTAACTCCAAACCCTAGAATTTCCATAAAACCCTCAAAGAGAGTAGGGTTTTATTCCCTTTTGACAAGGTTTTTCCTTATGATTGTCACTCTTAACTTCTCGTGGTTGTAAGTTGTCAAGCCAAGACTTTGGAATAATTTAGAGGACATAAAAACAGAATTTTCTGGAGATTTTCAATATTTTCCACCGTGCCAATCAAGAGAAATGGATTTTTTTCTCAAAACTGGAAACCCTAGTTCTATCATTAACCCATGTGCACTAATTTCCTCATAACTTGCTCATTTTAGCATGAAATTCAACCAAATAAAAAGAATTAGAATCTTAAGAAAAATCTCTACATGGCCATCCACTTTCAAACCCTATAGCAAGCTGTACAAAACCGTACCAAGCAAATACTTTATGTTTTTCCAAAAAAATCACTATTGTTTGCATTGTTTTTCCTATAAATTCTACAAAATGTAATGAAAATTCATGAAACTAAATTTTTTTGAAAGAATAAACATTCCTTCAACTTCTCCAATTGATTACAGGTCCGTACCAATCCGTACATGACTGTGCAATGGAGATTATAGTTTGTTTTACTCAGGAAACACACGAGAAAATGTGCAAAAATGAGCTCTTTTCATTCAAAATATCCTCTCCCCCTTGGTTCACATGAGAGTATATCTTTTACATCCCATTCCATCCATTTAAAATTCCAAAACTATTTTCTAACTACCAAAAACCAACATTGCAAAAGTGTATGCACTTTTGGGTGACAACAATGACAACTTTTTGCAACTTTTGCATCTAACTATCAAAATGAACCTACATGACCCCTAAATGGTCCAAAATGGTCCAAAATGACCTTATTGGCACAAACAACCTAAATGAACTCAAAACCAAAACATTTACCAAATGAAAACAAATGCACCCAAATAGATGCTCCTGCATCATACTCCCTAGGGCAAAGAAATTTGAGTTCCATCTCAAATGATGATCAACTACTTTTTTCACTTCCTCCAATTGTGTTGTAGTAATATTTGTCCTCTAACCTCCTCTCTATCTTCTCCATGCTTGGCTTGATCATCTCCCTATTTCTTTGTGTGAACTCTTTTCTTCCTCTCTTCTTGCATCTTCTCTTGCTTATCAGCTTCTCTGCTTGAAGACTCCAAGATTCTATTGCTTTGTCATACACCTCATTGTTGTTGTCCATTTAATCCTCCTCTTCATTTTCTCCTTGGTCTACACCTTTAATCTTTCTTGTGTTCTCCGCAAGGTTCTTCCAAGGTTCCCTTGGACATCTTTCAATCTTCTTGGGCTCTTCTTCATAATTTTTAGTTTTTTGTCTTGGACTATCATGCTACAATATCACCTTTTCATCCTTGGATGGTTCAATAATGATCTCTTGGTCATTGTTCTTGACCTTTCCTTCATATCTTATCCTCTCTTGAAGTGTTTCCTCATCATTATGCTCTGCAACACCATTTTCTTGTACCTCTTTCATGTTCTTGACAAATCACTCTTTGCTCTTCTCCCTATCAACCTGTATATCTACATTCTCTTTTTCATATACTTGATCAAAACTAAGATTTGTGCTTCCATTTACCTATTCAATGGCTTTTTGCATGGATTTTCTTGTTGAAATTTGAGGTAATTATGTATCTTAATACTTTGTAAAACTTGTGAGATTTTAGATCTAATTAAGTGTTCTTTGTTACAAATTCTTTGTGCATGATTATCTATTTAGATTCATTTTACCATTTGTAGAAATAAACAGAAGATTGTAGAAGAATAAGACCAGAAGATATAAGTTACACAACATATACTGTGGAGAAACCCTTTCGGGAAAAAACTCCACCAAGAATCAATGTATTATTTAATCTCAGAATAAGATTACAATAATTCCAATCCTTGCTTGAGATTCTTATTTTTCCTTCAACAAATATTCTTCACAACCTACAATAAAATCTGATAAACTCTCTTCAACTTGCTACAATAAATAGACAATAATGAGCCTTGTAAACTCCAAAAATTTTACAATTACAAAGCACAATGCTTATCTCACAAAACCCACACCTATTCTTTGCAAGTAGAGTTCTATCGTGAAGAAAAATGTCAAAACAAGTCCTTCATCCATTTGGGCATCCCAAACTGAAGTCATAACTCAATGTTGATTCCGAAGATATCTTGTAAGCTTATCCTCAAAGTTGGTGCCCAAGAATGGGCCCACTTGACTCAGCCTTATAAAATATCTTATCATGCAAAAGTGTTAACTCCAAGATGCCAACTTGGGTTCCCAAGGTGGGTCTAAGTCAATCTCTATTAACTGAAACATATCTCTCCATCAATTTATGCAAACATGATGCATGATTGATCATCCCCACTTAACTTAATGTATCACTTGTTATCTATCATGAAACTCAAGTCATTAGTCATGCATTCCAAGTCAACTGAAGTCAACCAGCATTCAACTAAAACTAACTACATGCAACTGAAGATAATTGAACCATAACTAGACTGAACTGAACTGAACTCCATGCATGTAAACATCAATCCCTAACTTCTAGGATCTTTACATGCATTACTGAAGTGTTATCTTTTACTCCAAACAGTTAACTTAACTCAAGGTGAGTTATACCTTCCATGTGGGTGCTCCATGTGCTCCTATTTTGTAGGATCTCTTCATGGGTGTCCCCACATGTTCCTATCATTTAGAATTAATTACAAATGTCAATTTACATGTTCATTTCATTCGAATTTAATCTCTTTATAATCCTAGTGTTTGGAGAACACTTTCCAAGGAATTAGGAGATAAATGAAATAATGTTTAGGATTGCAATTAAATGGAATCCTATTCCCAACATTTATTTTTTCCCTAACTTCATTACTTGAAAACTCCTCTTTTTTGTATGCTTCATTTCCTTCTTCTGTAGCATTTGCCAAGGCTTCATGAAAATGTAGTCCATCTTCAATTTTCAAAGCAGTCATCCTTTGCCTTCTTTTCTAAATAATCATCTTTATCGTCCATTTCACCTTTTTTCTCATTGGCCAATGCCAAACATTTTCTTGGTATTCTTCTTCAAGATACTATTGTACTATAAGCTTAAGTTTTTTTCCAACTTTTCCATTTTTCTATCAAACTCTACAACTTGGATTATCCTGTTGTATTTCATCTTCTCCTTTTGAGTTTTCTATTGCATTTTGCTATCTCTTCTCTTCTCTTGGATTCTTCTTGTGATACCTCACCTAGGTTTTCTTTCCTTTTCCTCACTACCTAGTCTTTTTGCATCTAGGTTCTTCACTTCAACCTATCAAATGCAATACACAAACTTTCCTAAACTTCCCTTGACCAAATCTTTAGGCTCTGATACAAAAAATAATGTAGAGAAAGCTATGAAAAACACATTGGAATCTTAAGAATGACGAAAATATGGTTTCTACAACTTTCTACACTAGGTTCTTTGATCTTTTCACTTGTGACAAGAAATAAGCACCATACAAGCAACCCTACAAGCTTAGTTGATAGACTCAAACCAACAAAATCAATTAAACTTCACTTTTCCTTTTTATTATTAGGCTCTTTACTCTTAAACACACTCTAAGACTTCACTCTAACCATTCTTGATAGTAATTAACTCCAAACCATAGCATTTCCATAAAACCCTCAAAGAGAGTAGGGTTTAATTCCCTTTTGACAAGGTTTTTCCTTACGACTGTCACTCTTAACTTCTCTTAGCCATAATTTATCAAGCCAAGACATTGGAATAATTTAGAGGACATAAAAAAGAGTTTTGTTGAAATTTTCAGCATTTTCCACTGTGCCAATTAAGAGAAATGGATTTTTTCTCAAAATTGGAAACCTTAGTTCTGTCATTAAGCCATGTGCACTAATTTACTCATAACTTTCCCATTTTAACATGAAATTCAACCAAATAAAAATAATTACAATCTTAAGACAGATCTCTACATTTTAATCCACTTTTAGACCCTGTAGTAGGCCGTACAAAATTGTACCAAGCAAATAATTTCTATTTTTTTCTAGAAAATTCACTATTTTTTGCATTATTTTTGCTATAACTACTACAAAACATAATGAAAATTCATGAAACTAATTTTTTTTGAAATATTAAACATTCCTTCAACTTATCCAATCAATTACAGGACTGTACAATGGAGATTATAGTCTGTTTTACTAAGGAAACACACATGAAAAAGTGCAAAAATGAGTTCTTTTCATTCAAAATCTCCTCTCCCCCCTTGGTTCACATGAGGGTATATCTTTTACATTCCATTCCATCCATTCAAAATTCCAAAACTATTTTCTAACTACCAAAAACCAACATTGTAAAAGTGTGCACTTTTGGGTGACAACAATGACAACTTTTTGCAACTTTTGCATCTAACCATCAAAATGAACCTACATGACCCCCAAATGGTCCAAAATGGTCCAAAATGACCTTATTGGCATAAAAAAACCTAAATCAACCCCCAAAAAAAAAAGGTTATGAAATGACAACAAATGCAACCAAATGGATGCCCCTGCATCACTTATTGGCTCCTTCTAATGCTTGAAGTCACTGAATATTCTAGGCCCTAAGGCCCATCAAACTGGTGCATCATTTGAACTTATCCATGCTCACAGGCTACATTGATGCATCAACAAAATTTGCTAAAGTATCATTTTTTTCTAGACTAACCTTTCCATCCTCCACCATATCACAAACAAAGTAATATTACACGTCAATGTGTTTCGTCGTGGCATGAAAATTTGGATTTTTCACCAAACAAATGGCACTCTGACTATCACAACAAATAAAAATCTTCCTTGCATCAAAACCAACATTCAAACACAATCTTCTAAGCCAAATAGCTTCCTTGTAGGTGTGAGTTGCTGCTTTGTACTGAACCTCAGTAGTGGATAGAGTGACTACAACCTGCCGCTTGCTCATCCAACTAACTGCACTACCAAACAATGTGAATACATATCCACTGGTGGATATTTTTCTATCAATGTCCCCTACCCAATCAGAATCCACATATCCATGAATGCTAACTGAACTTTCAGATCCAGTAGAGTAACCATGATAACATAAGGCGTACTCAGAAGTACCCTTCAAATACCTAAAAGCTCTCTTCACAACATCCCAATACGGCCTTCCTGGATTAGCCATAAATCAACTAAGCATTCACATCGCTTGGGAAATGTTTGGCCTGGTATAGACCATTGCATATATTAAACTGCCAACTGCACTTGCATAAGGCACCCTAGTCATGTCCTCCATCTTGGCAAGATATTTTGGACAATCTTCAACATAAAGTTTCATTCCCTACAACACTGGAACAACTAACTACTTGCAATCTATCATATCAAACCTCTCTAGGAATGAATTTATATACTTGATTTGGCTGAACCAAAGTTTTCTATATCCCCTATCCCTTCATATTTCCATCCCCAGAATATACCTAGCTGAACCTAGATCTTTCATTTTAAACTATGCTAACAATTGAGATTTTAATTCTAAAATCATACCCTTACTATTCCTAATGAACAAATTTTCATCCACATATAGGGAAATAATAAGAAGATGGCCATTTTCAGTCTTAAAATAAATACAATGGTTAGATTTTGATCTCACAAATCCCAAAGACAACACATACGTATCAAACTTCTAGTACAACATTCTAGGTATATAATGCTTTGCCTAAACCTACTCAAACATGGACAAACAAGCAAACATTAGTCTTCAAAAAATTTTAAACCAAACATTCCCCATGAAATTCATTCAAACACAAGAACAAGAAAACAAGATAAAATATCAAATACAAGCTAATGAAATATTATTCAAAATGCTCAAACCAGCATCCCATGGGGGAATTGGTGCTTCTTTGATGTGGAAAGAAGCCCTTTCCCAATTCCTTGATAAGCTTGATGGATGAAATGTGTGATCTTTGGTGCCAAATTCCAATAACCTAGCTATGGATGATGAAATTTTATACTATCATGGATGAAAGGATGAAAGTGGATACTTTGAACTCAAAATGACTATAATAAACTTGCATAAACTTGTGAATGATTGTGGATTCAAATGAGTATAATGATCTTACATGGATTGTGGATGCCAAATCAAATAGAGAAGGCCTCTATTTATAATGAAGAAGGATGGAGGATTGAAGAATAGGAAGAATGTGGGATTAAAACTTGAACCAATGGCATTGCGCCACTTGTCAACATGCTAATGAAGGAGAGTGGAGCACATTTGAACAATGTGCATGTTAAATGCATGTAGGTGGAATTTGAATTTGAAGTGACTTGTGTAAGGAGGGATGTAAGAGGAATTAATGCCAAGTTGGAGGACAAAAGTCCTTTGGGAGAGAGAATTCAAATAAGTGGAATATTCCAAGAATATGCCACATTTGATTGAAAATAGGAGGAATTAATAAATCAAATAAATTGATTTACATGTGCAACTTGGAAAAGCTGGAGGAATGGAGGATTAGTGTTAGAAGTTAATTAGGATAAAATTAAATTAGATGAAGTTAGTTTGATTTGACATTTGATTTAGATATTTATATTTATTTAAATTAAATGAGATGATATTGGAGGATTAGCAATTTAATTAAAGAACTTTGGTTTATTCAATTAAATGAAGAACATTAGGATTAAATAAAGTTGATTTATTTAATCAAAAAATGAATATTAGTGATTTATTTAATTAAAGAGAGAACATTAGGACTTAATTAAATAAAGTTGATTTATTCAATTAAAGAGAGAACCTTATGACTTAATTAAATAAAATTGATTTATTTAATTAAAGAGGAATTTTGATGAATTAATTAAATAAAGATTATTCAATTAATTGGTGAGTAAAGAAATGATCAAGGAAGAATCAAAGTTAGTGAATCAGAATCGAGTGCATGGTATCAATCATGATAATTTACGTGTCTACATTTTGCCACTCTTTGAAGCAATGTACATGTTGCATTGGTTCAAACAATAACCTTGTCGAGATCAAAATTCAATTTTATTTTTATTTTTTCGGATGCCCCAATGTTGCCCTAGCGAGAAGAATTACGCTGGTATACTGCCCCCTCGAGAGATCGGATGAAAATTTGGATTTTTGGGTGATTTCTCAAAAAAAAGATGGCAAGCTGCCCGACTAGTCTAGAAAGGCTCCGGGATGTTGAAAATATGCCAAGATGTGAAAAAAAGATGTGAAATGAGCTTCAGTTGGCCAAAAATGGTGCCAAAGGTACAAAACCCTAGTTTGACGGCTAAATTGGGGCAAAACCCCCTAATTTTCATGCTTAAATAGGCTTGGAGGGGTCACAATCCATTCATTTTTGTATTCACACTTTGATATTTTTAGCTTTTTGATCTCTAACCCTCCTGTGAAATGACACGAGTACTTCCTCGACACATTTCTGAGTAATTATGTGTGTACTAGAGACCTCCAGGCGCAAGACCACTGGTATGTGACCCAAACCTGACTTTGAAATTTGATTTTTAAGTGCATTTATTATGCTTAAAGTCTCAGAGTCCCCAATGTCACTATATAGCGACACACCCAATGCAAAATCGGTGACGCTAAAGCTTAAACAATGCCACTTGTGTAAATAGCAATGTTGCTCGTGATTTGAGATTAGGGTTCTAAATTCCAAATAGCACCGCCTATGTAAATGATGATGCTTAGCCCGATTTAGTATTAGGGTTTAGGAGTCAAATGACAACACCTGTGTTCATGGCGACGCTAAGGTTGATTTGGCATTTTTAAAGAGTCCAACATTTCTATTTGGAGTTTGAAAAATAGCGATGCCTTTGAAAACTGTGACACATTCATGGTTTCGAGGTCGAAAACTCATAATATGGTTAGATTTTTTTATGAATTTTGATGCAGTCATTTTATGGATGTAGGAGGTGATCCAGCCTGTGCATTCACGTGAGCATCAACCCTCAATCCTACGCAGATTGGGTGATCTATCAGAGTTGTGAAAGGAGCACTTGGGTGAGATCGGCCTTTGGTATCTTCCCTATGCACCCATTGTCCAGACCCACCTGGGGATGATGATTGCATTGGTAGAGAGGTGGCACAATCAGACCACGTGATTTCATCTTCCCACTAGCAAGGCAACCGTCAATTTGGAGGACATATGGCGCATCCTTCGACTGTCATTACATGGTGATCAGGTGATCTATGATACAGATGCTGGCTCTAATGCATGTTTTGAGGTTATTTAGGTTGAGGAGCTTTCACTTTCTGAGGGCTAGATCAACTTGGATTATTACAGAGGTCGGGTTCCGAATTTCAAGTTGATTTTCACTACCATTATATCAAGGTTAGTAGCTCTTGATCAACGAGGCAGACACTTTAGTTTGGGATGTGGCTTGGCCTAGGAGAGGATTCTTTTCCAGAGGACAAAGTTTTCCTAGGGACTAGTGATGCTAGCCTCATTATACCACGACCTACATGGTTTTGCATACTGTGATAGCCAGACGATTGGTTCTGGAATGACACTGCTACACATCTAGGTCTGGGAGCATATTTGTTGTGCTCCGACTGATTGTCACCTTGGTTGATACAAAGCTTAATGATCCTATGATTTGGTGATACAGGGGGCAATTACTTTGAGGCATATAGGACAGCTGAGTTTACCTCACCGGTTCCACATTTTGGATGAGATGATAGTGTTCTACTAGCATCTATGGTTATAGATGTTGCATGGTATGACAACGTTCAACAACTATTTTATGCTCGGAAGGACCAACTGATGCAGGGGAGGGAGCATACCATTATTGAGCGGTATCTTCTAGACAAGGTGGCCCATCAGTTTTGAGGTGTTCAGGATCGGCCAAATGATCAGTACATGACCATCTTCTCTAGGTCATCCCGAGGGACTACATGGGGATGAATGACTCCAACGTCTGATGCTATTCATAGCTTTCAAAAATTGGTTGTGAGGCCATGGGCCTCTACTCAGGGACTAGTGGATTCAGGCATGACTCATGCATATGATGATTGGTTCAGACCCTCACGCCGACTGACAGATCCAGGAGTGGCACCTCCACAGGGGAGACCTCAAGGGAGGAGTGCTTAGAGAGCATATGTAGGGCATGGCAGACAAGATCTTGGGGCACCACGTAGAGATGGGAAACCTCCATGGAAACTAGAGCATCAACCAGATCAAATTCCACACTAGCCACATCAGCTAGATGAACCATAGCAGCCAGATCTAAGGGATGGCTAGATTCAACAGCTACAAACATAGATATAGGGATTATATGCTCAACTGCAGATGGTCACATTAGAGAGATATCAGGCCAGACAGTAGGTCTAGGCCCTTACTATAGAGAGAGACCATGAGCATCAGCAGAGGTGGGCCACAAAGCTTTAGTTAGCTCAGGAGGTCGATCGGAGGCAGTAGTTAGAGAGCATGGTTTCCGCATCCCAAGGGAGGACTGTGCCAACACAGATGTACCATGAGGTAGTTAGAGAGGTAGAGTACTATAGACTTCATTATCGGTAGGCTGTACTTGTGGTTGCTCAAGTGCTAGACTATTCCCAACAAATAGGGCCTCGACAGATAGATGACCAGGCCGAGAGACAACCAGGCGAGGGGAGGAGCCACCAGGGTTAGCAGCATATAGTTTTGATCAACGATTGATTCTTTTTGAGATAGACTCACATGTTCTATTTTTTATAGCCCTATGGGAATTGTACCTTGATTGATATAAATACACATGATTCAGATTTGTACCATGACAGTCATGATTTTTTGATATATATATGATATGGGTTTGATTGATTTATGATGTGATGTATTTACATTATTTATGCATTATGGATGGATGCATTTGATATTCTATATGAGATGTAATTCTATATGATGTGATGTGATGTATGATTATGCAGATGTTCATGAATGTTATGGATGTATTTCCTTTTTGTATTATTTCTATGTACTTTTATAGTGATGATGTTTGCAGTATGGATGTATAGATGCAAATGTTTATGGTATGCTTAGGCTAACAGATATATATTATGCCCCTAATGGTAATGCAAAATGGATGATGTGATATGTTATGATATGATCTTTTCCTTTTCAATATCTTTTATATGATGATGCATGTATGGATGTTATGATGATGTCTATATGATTATGCAATGGATGCAAATGTATGGTTTATGAGATGCTTAGAATAATCAATCTATATTATGGTGCAAATGATAGAAATGCAATGCATGTGAAATGATTGATGTTTCCTATTATGTATGATATGGATGATATGTGATATGCTAATAGTTTGTGGATGCGGGATGGATGCATTGGTGATAATTGTCATGGTACTATGTAAGTGCAGAGAAGAAGAAAGAAGAAATGAGATAATGACAAGAGGATCCAACAAGTTCATGATCTATGAGACATTATTAGAGATAACGATGAGAGATTTATGATGCTTTGCTTATCAGAGATTTGGATTTTAAAAGAGCTTACTTACCTTATTTTTTATAACACACATAGGCATGATGCATCAAGGTATAAAGAACCAGGATGGCATTGTGCCTAGTGTGATGGAATTTGACTTTTCAATCAGATAGGAGTATCCCTGTTCACACCTGGCATACGAAACCTTATTTAAAATGTAGTTCAGATATTTCAAACATCTCAGACCAAAACATAGAAAAGAAAGCCTTCCTATGTGGTCAACAAGACACCTAAAACACCCTCCCTACAGACCAAACAAAGTAAGCATGACTAAGGTTATATTACAAGAGTATCCAACAATCACAACAAACAAAAGATAATGATCGCTGCCCCATTCCTTTCTCTCTAAATTGTTTTGTTTAGATATCATTGAGAGGTCATTTGAATGAGCGCAATAAGATAAGTCCACAAGACAAAGATCAAGTAACCAAACAATCTAATGTTCTTCATACCTCTAGCCAAGACTAAACTATGGTGATGCCTAATGTTGATGTCCATTGTAGGAAGGATGCATCCTAGGACATGATGTTATTAGATGATTTTTGGGTTTACTGGATGATGGGCTATTAATACCAAGAGTTGACCACGTTGTTTACCTACTAACCTAGACTTGAGAACCTAATGATTGAGTTTTCACTTTTGACCTGCTAGACTTGTTTCTGATTGTCGTACCAAAGGTCAAGGATGACGGTGAATTATTATGAGTGGATGTTTATTGCGGGTTAAAGCGAGAGAGGATGGATGGATTTTTTCAAATATTTGGATGTTTTTGGTATTTTTAAGATGTTTTACAAATGTTTTTATTTTCAAATTTTCTAATGTTTTGGTGTTTTATGAGATTTTGACCAAGAACCTAACCTAAAGATCTATCCTAGGGGCCTCAGGGGTTGATCAAAGATTAGCCTTTCCTATGTTATACACACAGAGACCACATAGTTTGACTGAAACAAACTCATTTATTGATGGGATATGAACAAATGGATTGCCAATTTATTATGATGGACCCCTACAGGACTGACCTCAAGTGTCTCAGGGGATGATCAAAGATCAACCTTGGCTACTTTCAAAGCTCAAAGACCCATAGTTCAACAAGACGACTATTTTTTAGAATTTTTCTAAATTTTTGACTTGTTTTCGGATTTTTCATATGTTTTGGATGTTTTTGGGTTTTCTGATTTTATTAATGTTTTCAGATTTTTTGATTTTCTAAATTTTTTGTGGATTTTTTGATTTTATGAATGTTTTTGGATTTTTTTTAATTTTAAGGAAGACTTCAAGAATATACACGAATCCGATCCAATGTAGGTATAAGAACATGCCCCCAATGTGGTGTGATAGACTACTCTGATATAGGTAGGACAAACTGACCTTAGGAATGGGCTAAGCAGTACTAGGAGGGATCATGATATGAAGACAAGATCAAGCTATGATACAGACGTGGATGGGTGATGGGTGATGGATGGAGATATGGAACGTGATGTAGAACAAGCCTTAGAGATCCTCGTGGATGGAAAGTGCTTATTTACATGAGGCACCTGTTTGCTAGGTTATCACCAAGGTACTTGCCCAAAGCACCACCGAAGTGGTTTTCACTAGAGGACGATTTTTTTTTACTATTTTCAATCCTTTTTCTGATTTTTTTGAATTTTTTATATATATATTTTTAGATTTATACCTTGCAAGTTTAGACATAAAACTTTTTGAGATGGGATCTATTGATAGGCTCCTGCAAAGGATCACCTTCTTGTGTGGATAACTGATATGCTCTTGATTTGTAGCTTGCTATGATGATGAAGGGCCCCAACAAATTGGGTTCAAAATTTCCCTTGCTATCTGGATTTGGTTCATTTTTCTGATTCTCCTTCAATGCAAGCTCTCTAACTTGAAAGGTATGACTCCTGATATTCTTGTTGCAACTCCTCTTGAGATGGTTTTGGTAGACTTTCAGATGATTTAGAGCATCTATATGCCACTCATCTAGTAGTTCCAGCTCATTCAACTATGACACCCGATATTCTTCATCAATAATGAGGTTCTGCAATGATATTCTTAAGGATGGGAGCTTAATCTCAATGGGAAGGATGGCTTCTGATCCATACACCAGGGAGAAATGGGTCGCACCGGTAGGAATGCATATACTCACTTGGTAGGCCTATAAGGTGGGATTTAGCTATAAGTGCCAGTCATGACTAGTGTCATTGACTATTTTCTTTAGGATTTTCAAGATGGTTTTATTGGTAGCCTCAACTTGGCCATTTCCTTGTGGTAGTATGGAGTAGAAAAGTGATGTTGTATTTTGAACTTTTGGCATAGGTCTTGAACATCTTGGTTTTTGAAAGGTGTCCCGTTATCTAAGATAATGGCTTCAGGGATACTGTAGTGGAAAATTAGGTAGTTCAGGATGAACTTGGAAATCTACTTTCCTATAATATAGCTAATGGGAATGGCCTCTACCCACTTTGTGAAGTACTCCATGGTGGTGATAATGAACTTATGTCCACTAGATGAGGTGGGAGTGATTTTACCAATGAGATCAAGCCCCCATTGTGAGAAGGTCCAAGGTGTAGTGATTGGGTGGAGCTCCTAAGCTAGTGCATGGATGAGATCCCCATGTTGTTGACACTGCACACATCTTTGGACATAGTCATGAGCTTCCCTCTCCATTGTAAGCCAATAGTACCCAGTCATTAGCAGTTTCTTAGCCAAGGTCATACCACTCGAATGTGACCCAAAAATGCCATTGTGTACCTTAGTTAAAGTAGTCAAAGCTTCCTCAATGTTAAGGAATCGTAACAAGGTTCCCTCAATACTCCTACGGTATAGGGTGTCTCCTAAGATAACAAAGCGAGATGACTTCTTGAAAAATGTTCTTTTAAGGTTCGGGGTGATATCAGCAGAGAGGACTCCTATTCTCAAGTAGATGTATATATCATGATACCATGGATCATCAGAACCAATGATTTCACACACAAATTTAGACTCTGGTACATTGAATGTTGGTACAAGATGCTACTCTACAAGGAATTCTTGCTTTGGGACATTGCGTGGAATATCCAGTAGCGATCCAATTATTGCCATAACATCTGCTACCCTATTTTTTTCCAAGGTATTTTTTCAAACGTGATGTCAATGAAGAATTTTTTGAGGCTTTCCACTAGTTTCTTGTATGGAGTCAACTTGTCATCCTTCGTTTGATCATTGACCTACTTGATGATAAGTTGTGAGTCTCCATAGACCTTAAGTGCCATGATCTGCCATTGTACTACAATTCTAAGTCCTATGACAAGGGCCTCATACTCTGCAATGTTGTTTGTGCAAGGAAAAGATAGCTTATATGACTTGGGTATACAATCTACTTGTGGTGTAATGAAGTAGACTCCAACTCCTGAACCATGTTGTGTGTAGGATCCATCAAAATATACTTTCCATTTATCTATTATGCTTATGTTAAAGATGGACTCATCAGGGAACTCTGATACAAGTGGATTCTCTTAATATATCGGTGCCTTTGCTAATAGGTTTACAATTGCTTGTCCTTTAATGGCCTTCCGTTCTACATACTTAATGTCATGTTCTGTCAGGATCATGACCCATTTAGTTGTTCACCCTATGAGTGTTGCTTTAGAAAGTAGATACCTGAGAGGGTCTATCTTGGTAATGAGTTTTATCTGATGTGCCAATATATAGTGTCTAAATTTTTGTGCGGGAAATACGACTGCTAAGAAAGCCTTCTCAATGGATGTATAATTCAGCTCATGTCCCACCATGGTTCTACTAATATAGTAAATAGATCTCTCTTTCCCATTTTCATCATGTTGTGCTAAAAGAGTGTCAAGGGTTGTTGTTGTTGCTAATATATACAGGATCAATGGCTTGCTTGGAATTGGTGGCATAAGAATTGGTGGTGTCAATGAGTACTCCTTGATTTTGTTGAATGCTTGATCATATTTCTCATCCCATTTGTATGTTACCCCCTTGAGGAGTAGATGAGAATATGTGATAGCCTTATCTACTAACTGTGCTATAAAAAATGGATGAATTGGAGCCTTCCATGTAAACCCCTCAACTGCTTCAAGGTTCTTGGTGCCTCCATCTCTAGAATTTCTTTGACTTTGGTGGGGTCTATCTTGATTCCTCTCATAGATACTATGTACCCTAGTAACTTTCCTGAGTGTACCCCAAAGAAACCCTTCTTTACATTAAGCCTAACCTTGTATTCTTCTAGCTTGTCAAAGATAGAGCTTAGTGTCACTATGTGATCCTGACATTTCTTTGATTTGGCCAATATGTCATCCACATAGTCTTCCACAGTTTTGTGAATCATGTCATGGAAGATGAGTGTCAGCTCTTTGATAGGTAGCTCCTATGTTTTTCAACCCAAATGGCATTATGTTCCAACAATATGTCCCCCATGGACAATTGAAAGCTATATTGTGCTGGTCATCCTTTGCTATCATGATCTGATTGTACCCTAAGAATCCATCCATTAGTGACAACATTTCATGCCCCGCTATTTGATCCACAACCATGTTGATATTTGGAAGAGGGAAGTCATCCTTTGGGCACACCTTGTTTAGGTCTCTAAAGTCCATAAAATGTGGATGCCCCTAGTGGGCTTTGAAACAGGTACAAGATTTGAAATCCATTCTGGATAATCAATGGGCCATATGAAACTAGCATCAAGGAGCTTCTGTAATTCAAGTTTGACTGGTAAAGCTATTTGTGGATGCATCTTTCTTAGTTTTTGTCTTACTAGTTTTGCTTCTGGATAGACAGCCAAATGGTGAACCACAACTTCTAGATCAAGACTAGACATGTCAGTGTAGTTCCATGCAAATTTTACCTTTCTTCCCCTTAGGAATGCAGCTAGAAGTTCCTGTTCTTCTGTCAAAAGTGATTCTGCATAGAAGGTTATGTGTGGTGTTTCTTTTGTTCCCAAGTTGACTGGATTGCACTTTTCTGCTAAGACTGCTGACTTCTCCTGATGAATAGCACTAAGTGGCAGATTGAATCCCTCATCCTCTGGCACCTCAGAGAGGTTTTCCACCATTGGATGCATCCTTTGTTTTTACTATTTTTGAGTTTGAGAGTGTCATAGTGTGGTTTTCACTCAAAGACCTAGATATTATTCTTTAATTTTCACTTTTGTGATTGAGGGATTCAATTGTTTCCCTATAATAGGCATGTGTGTCTATCTCAATGTCGAACCCAACTTTGTGATCTCCACATGGTATAGTATCTTGCAATCCCATGAATTCTAAGAGAGCCTCATCATTTTCAAACGTGTTCAAAATCGGTGGTCCTCGTTGGTCGTAATCGATGAGTTGGGGATAGACTAAGTTTAGCTCATGGGTTTGGTTATTCGACTCAAAAGATAGCGTACTAAACATGAGAAGGGAGGAATCCTCGAATAGCATGGGTATGTTAGTTATGGAATCCTCATCACACACATCAGTTATTTCAAAGGTATAGTTGTCTAAGGGAAAACCTGTGGATATCGGTAACTAAGGGGGAGCTTGAATTTTCTAACCTGGGCACCTTTTCCAAGTATGGTTATTTGCAGAGGGGTATATCCAAGGCCAAGATTTCTTATACACTTCTCAAGAATGGTAGGTTCTAGAAGACCATTGTCATTCTGCCCAAGTTTCTTGTTTTTGTTATATCCCATGCCAAGCATCATTTCTAGTCCTTTGTTGTTATCATCCATGGGAAGATTAGGCACAGGCCTTTCATCTTGGTATATGAAACTTGATATGTCCTTTTCATCTACCACTTCCCAACTTAGATCTCCCCAACATTTGAATCTAAAGGGGTTTGCTTCGAAGGTTTGGGCTGAAGTGTTATTTGGATGCAGTTACCCATGAGATCTAGGAGATTGAGGTAACTCTCATATTATGAAGGCACTCTTCTTCATTTTGTAATCCCCACACCCATTGCCTTGGATAATGACTTTGATATCAAAAAGGTTAGGAATGGCGGGTGTCTTTGTCTCAGAAGTGGAGGCTAAGGTAGATGGGTCTACATATGGGGTCGTAGGGCCTTCATCATTCTTTGGGACTTGAGCGATCTTATATTACTTTGCTTCTAGATTCTTGCAATAATAAAATGGCTCGAGATCACCATGGATTGTGACCTCTTGATTTTGATAGGGAAACTTGACACATTGATGGAAGTTAGAGGTGATAGCTTGCATCCCATGAATCCATGGGCGCCCCAGGAGGATATTATAAGGTAATTCAAGATCAAGGACTTGGCAAGTAGTTTCCATGATGGCTAGCCCTACTTGAATAGGGAGTTGAATAGTGCCTTGAGAAACTCTTTCCTGATCATTATATGCCATGATTGTAATACCTTTACCTTTTTCAATGACATCCTCAAAGAATCCTAGATTCTTTATTAGCTTGACAGTATAAATATTCAGACCTACACCCCCATCCACCAAGACTCTTTTGACTTTATTTTCATGGACTAGGACTTCAAAATGGAGTGTGCAGTTATGATATGTTTGAGTTGGGAGATCTTGTTCAAAGAATGTTAAGAGATGCAGTGTGGTGATGTGTCCAACCATAGCTTGGAATTGGTCTACATAAAGATCTATGGGGGGGGAAGATGTGTCTAATGCTTCTTCTAGGATCTTCCTATGTGCGGGTGAGATTTTCAGTAACTCCATGATGGAGATTTGAGTGGGGGTTCTTTTCAGCCGGTACAAGATATTATAACCATTAGGAACATATTTTAGATTAGAGGATGGTGCCTTGGATGGTTGTGATGGTCCAGGAATGGTAACTCTTCCATCGTATGTGGTGACTCCATAGTTGGCTCTAGCTCCCTTGACGTTGACAACAGTGACCCATTCATCCAAGGATGCAACAACATGATCATAAACATGGTTTACATTGTTATACTTTTCCTTTCCATAGTTTTTCCCTTTATTGTGATCTAGCATCAAATTCGTGTATATATTAAGGTCCTAGTTTCCTCCAGGTTGTTCAACTTTTATGGTTTTATCATCGATAAGGTCTTGGATCAAGTTTTTCAATCTCATGCAATTGGCCATCATGTGCCCCTTGATTTTATGAAAATCGCAAAGGTGATTTTCATTATACCATAGTGGTTTCACTTGGGGATCTTGATAATTCTCATAAATAGGTATTTTATGAGATTCTCTTGTACCAATTTTTTCATGATAGATTCGATTGATTCCCCAAGGGGTGTGTATTTTCATTTGGGGGGATACTTGTTTCATGGGGATGGCCCCCCTTGATTATTCAGATTGTTAACTGTTTGATTATTGGGTGGTTGTGATACTGTGTTGGCTTGTGTGTTGTTTTGGTTATTGATTTTTGGTTGTTAATAATGATTGTGTGTTTTTCTTTGGGGAATTGATAACAACTTTTGCGTCAATGCCACCATAACTAGTGACATTTTTGTTCTTTGCCCATGTGCGAGGTTTTTCATTATAACTAGTTGATGGATGATTGTCTTGATAAGTAGGTGTCCCCCCTTGTGTGATAAGGTATCTTTTGATTTTGAGTGCCTTGGAGATCAATTGGTCATATGTGGTGATGCACTGCATTTTTAGATGGAAGGACAAGGTTCCTTCAAGATTAGCGATGATAGTACAATTTTTTTGTTCTTTTGGCATAGTCCACTTGCTCCTGTTGGCCTTGGATCTCCATCATTGTAAGAAGGATGCAAATGTTCCCCCCTTAGCTTGTTTGAGAGAAGATAGTTCTTCTAGACTTATGTCCATGCCTATGTTGAATGCGTAGTTTTGTATGAATGCGTCCACAATTTCTTAGAACTTTTTAATTCTAGGAGGAAGGTGAGAGAACCATTCTATCGTTGGTCCATCCAAACTCTAAGGGAATAGTCACATTAGATAAGTTTCGTCGTATGCATGTTCCATACAATGTACTTAGAATTCCCTGATGTGATCCTAGGGATTACCTATCCCACGATATTTGTCAAATTTAGGTGTCTCAAACCCCTTTGGGAATGGAACCATCACAATGCTTCTATCAAATGGATAAGGACACGAATTTATTGGTGTTTTCATTGTCTTCCTTGATTGGAGGTCTAGCACTTGTTGTGAGAGAAATTTGATTTGTGTAGAAACATCATTTTGTGGATCAGGTGGTGGGATGAATGGGGTTTGAGTGGGTTTGATCATTTGAGTGACGAGTGGAGTGTTTTGTGTGTTTGTGGGAGGTTGTAGCACATTTTTTTGTGCCCACAACACTTGTTGATATTCTTGTAATTGTTGTTGTGCCAACAATGTTTGTTGTTGGTCCTACAGCTGTTGTGCCAACAATGCTTGTTCTTGGGATAGTAGCTAAGACACTTCTTGTTGCACTTGGTATTGTTGCAAAGCTTGTTGATAATATTTGTGTGCTTAGTATTGTTCTTGTGCTTGAGCTTTTTGGGCTTGATACTAAGCTTGCACCTGAGCTTGAGCTTTTTGAGTAGCTTGTACAGCTTGGGAAACTTATGTGGCTTGTGTTGCTTGTGCGGCTTGTTGTTGTTGCAATAAATCTTAGGATTGGGAAGCCTATTGTGCTTGTTGTGTGGCTTGTTGTGCATGTGCCTATTGAGCATCTTGTTGCACAACTTGTGTGGCTTGTTGGGCTTGAAACTATTGAAATGCTTTTTGATAGGTTTGTTGAGCTACTCGCAATGTGATGTATTGGTTTGCCATGTTTGGTCTTAGTGGTGGAGGTGGAGGATTTGGAATGGTATGAGATGTTGTGATGAGAGTTTGTTGAGGTTGTTGTTGAGGTGTTGTTGGATTGATGATAGGGGGTTGTGTGGTAGATGGTGCAATGGATATGCTAGGTCCTTGGGAGACCAAATTTATAGATGGTGCAGTGATTGATTGTGTCATTTGGATTGGTGCCACCTCGTGTTGTGATAGTGGTGGCATGATTAGAGGATTTGGTATGTTGATCTGATTCATGACTGGAGGATTTCTTTGATTGGATTGATTGAGGATTGGTAAAAGGGGTTGCCCTAAACTAAGGATTGGTGTGGATATCAATGGTGGAGAGGGAAATGGTCGGAAGATGGGTGGTGTGTTTCCTTGAGAAAGTGATGATGAGGGATCAAAGATTCCCCCTTGTCCTTGTGAATTCATAAGGAGAGAGGCTTTTGTGTTAAGGGAACATGTTGGTGTTGCAGAGAAGGTGGATGGATTGTTGGTGTCATGAAAGACAAGTAGAATGTATGGGTGTTTCGTATCTTGAGGGAGGGATTGACCCAAGATGGTGTTTGCATCTAAGTCTTGTTTTTTTACAAGGCGATGTGTTTGAAGAGCATGAAGCAATAAACTCCCCTTGGTAACTATGGGTTGACTTGGTGCATGAGATGATATTGGTTGCAGGATGGGTTGAATGATGCTTGGGAAGGAAGGTGTGAATGAGATCGGTGGCATAATCCCAAGAGGTTTCTCCACAATATTGCTTACATCATAGTCAGAAGGGAGTTTAGCCTCCTCTTTATCCAATTACAACATGTATTGTGAAGGATTAAGTCTCATCATTGTGTTGATAATTTTGTGATTTTTAGGATTTTGGACCATTTCTACGATTTCATCTTGAGTCATTCCTAAGACATTGTTGGTGATATCCTCCACTTGGCAACCTCCCTCTTGAAGATCTTGTAGAAGTTGGGGAAGATTGAGTGGGGGATTATTAGATCTGATGGGGTTAATTATAGGTGTATTTTGATTCAAGTCATTTGAAGTGGATGTTTCTTTATTCATTTCCATGTTCTTCTTGTGTTGAGATCTAGTTTGGTCTAAACTTTAGGTACAAAAAGGAAAGTATGATATGTTAAGGATCAAAGGGTGGTGATGAGATGATGAAATATGAGTGGTGTGAATGATTTAACTTTTAAGAAACCTTGAAGGAGATACTAGACTTTAGGACTTTGGATTTTGGATTTTGGATTTGATTTGGATTTGATTTTGACTTGATTTGGATTTGATTTTGATTTGATTTGGATTTGATAATGAACTCATAAACTCCAAGAGGTTAGATGTTGTCTTGGAATAAACTTGTCCACAAGATAATTTAACTAAGTGTATGAAGAAGGATGTATCCACACACACTTAGTCAAACAAGATGATTTTGATTGGATTTAAAGGATTTTCCAAAAGTCTAGTATGAAGGATTTTTCTAAGATTTCTAAGAGTTGTTTGTGAGATGGATTTTGATTGAAGTTTGAGGATGGATGAGAGTGTTTATTTTTATCCTAAGTGAACCTAGAGATACTTTTGTTTACAAGACCTAGGTATTGAAGAACATGCTATAATTCCAAGAACTTGTCAACCCTACAAAGTGAGATACTCAAAACATTGAAAAAGACTTGTATTTTGACAATAATAGAACAAATACAAATTGGGATTGTCTTTTGAATCATGTTTGTAAAAGTTATAGAGCAATCTTTCTCTAACTTGATAAAGCATAGACTAACGTTTCTTGAGATTTCTTGGACTAAGACGTTTGTTTTGATTGATGGACTTTGGTTTTGGGATTTTGATCTTGCGGGAAATATTTTGAACAAAAACATGTGTGGGGTTCAATTTGTCTCTTATCTTTTCTTAATGAGTTCTTTTTACCACAAACACTTTCTTGTTTAGTATTTCAAACTAAATGTCTAATGTCTCAATCTCTTTTCATCCCACAAGGTCCATTATGTGGAAATAAAGAGAATCAAGACAATAGTTTCCTAATGTTGACTTTAGAGAGAAAAAATTGAGATATGAATCCAAATACTTAGAAGCCTCTAAGGATGGAATCCCTAGGGACAAGCAGTAGCACTTGGATTTTTCTAAATGTATTTGCTTCCTCTAAAGGGTTTGAAATTTGATGACCTTGTTGAATGTTTGTTTTCAATATTTTGGATCCAAGCAATGTGTTTAACTAACTCAAATATTGCACAACCCTAGGATGGAAAATAAAATATTTTTTGAATTCCCACTTGGATAAATCTAGCTGCACTTATTCAGAGTAGATCATTAGAAGCTTGACCACACTGGCTCCCATCCATGACACTCACTTCTATATGTCAACCAAGCTTCAGTTCTCATGAATCTCCCATGAATAACTTTTCATCTCTACAAAGAAACACAAATATGTGGGACGGCTCCCGAGGTTCGACCTCCTGATGCCAACAAATATTGGGATTTTGGATTTAAAAAAAAGGTTCATAGTAAGGGAATCATGTTTAGGGAGTGCAATGATAAAATCCTTGTGAGAGATCTCCCAACCCTTAGAACAAGGGCTTTACACATCATAAATAAATTGGGGGAGAGTTATCATGCACCACTTCTCATTGTTTACGATTTTCATTGCAACCACAAATTTATATAGCAGTTTGGAAGAGCTTGGCTTATGCTCATTACCGCTTGGGTCATTCCCTTGGGGTGAGTACTTTTTCCCACCAAGGAAGGCCCTCTAAAGGTAAACAAAAAGGAGTAAGTACATCTACAGTTCGATCAATCTTTGTTTGTGTGAATAAAGAGAGAACATGTGCAATATACTTGTCTCGCACTAGCAAGATTTGTTCAAATTTTAAGAGCCCAAATTTGAAATGTGGAGGCAATATTTTAGACAACCTAATATCACAAAAATGCTTTTGATTCTCAAGATTTTTGTGAAGCGTGAGAGAAGAGCATACACATTTTGATGATATTAGTTTGTAAAAAAGATTACAAAACAAGATAAGCACATGTTCATTTTAAATCCCTAAAGACAGTAGTGAGTTCTTTTAATAGCACAAAAATCAAGTGTTTGAAGTTTCTTGTTCAATTTTTAAAACCAAAAATCAAATCTAGTGAGTTTCTAAGGTTCTTTTTAACCAACTTTGAGAAAAAGAAAGATTTTGTACTGTTCTTTTTAAAACCCAAACAAAATGTAGTTGAGTCCTAAACTGAAAGATATCAAAATTTCCAAAGATTGGGTTATAGGTGTCCCCGAAGTGTTTAAAAACACTTGTTACAATTGTGAAATAATTCCATAAGAAATATTCAACTTTGTTTCCTCCTTTTCTTTCTTGGTCACTTCAACCTACAAAAGCTGATTATTCTACATAAAATAGAGACACAAAATAGGTCAATAGTCAAAGGAGATCAACACAAAAAAGAACATGTTAAAATAAATTTGAAAATTGACCCTTTACCCCAACCCAATGTCACAATCCATGAAGGGTCACTATTTGGAGGCTTCAACGTCGCTCTTTGGAAACCAACGTCGCTCTGTGGAAAAACAAAGACCATGATTGCATTGCTATTTTCTTCAGCGTCACCCTTTGAAATTTTGATGATCTGGCCCTCAAGAGAATTACTTCAGCGTCGTCCTTTGGATACAAAGGAAACATAACTATATAGCGATGTTGGACTGATAGTGTTGTTTTTTGTGCTCTTCAACATTGTTGTGTCTTGAGAAGAATTTAAAAAAAAAAAAAAACAGTGAAATTCACCAAAAAAATGTGTTAATTTTGAGATTTTTTCCCTCCCTCTAGTGCCAAATGTATAATGCTTTGCCCAAACCTGCTCAAACATGGACACACAAGCAAACATTAGTCATCAAACAAGTTTAAACAAAGCATTCCCCATGAAATTCATTCAAACACAAGAACAAGAAAACAAGATAAAATATCAAATACAAGCTAATGAAATATTATTCAAAATGCTCAAACTAGCATCCCATGGGGGAATTGGTGCTTCTTTGATGTGGAAAGAAGCCCTTTCCCAATTCCTTGATAAGCTTGATGGATGAAATTTGTGATCTTTGGTGCCACTATGGATGATGAAATTATATACTATCATTGATGAAATGTGGATGAAAGTGGATACTTTGAACTCAAAATGACTATAATAAACTTGCATAAACTTGTGAATGATTGTGGATTCAAATGAGCATAATGATCTTACATGGATTGTGGATGCCAAATCAAATAGAAAAGGCCTCTATTTATAATGAAGAAGGATGGAGGATTGAAGAATAGGAAGAATGTGAGATTAAAACTTGAACCAATGGCATTGTGCCACTTGTCAACATGCTAATGAAGGAGAGTGGAACACATTTTGAACAATGTACATGTTCAATGCATGTAGGTGGAATTTTAATTAATGCCAAGTTGGCTCGAGGAGAGGACATGTAAGAGCCTTTAATGCCAAGTTGGAGGACAAAAGTCCTTTTGGAGAGAGAATTCAAATAAGTGGAATATTCCAAGAATATGCCACATTTTAATGAAAATATGAGGAATTAATAAATCAAATAAATTGATTTACATGTGCAACTTGGAAAAGCTAGAGGAATGGAGGATTAGTGTTATAAGTTAATTAGGATTAATTAACTTAGATGAAGTTAGTTTGATTTGACATTTGATTTAGATATTTAGATTTATTTAAATCAAATGAGAGGATATTGGAGGATTAGAAATTTAATTAAATAAATTTGGTTTATTCAATTAAATGAAGAACATTAGGATTAAATAAAGTTGATTTATTTAATCAAAGAGGGAACATTAGGACTTAATTAAATAATGTTGATTTATTTAATTAAAGAGAGAACATTAGAACTTAATTAAATAAAGTTGATTTATTTAATTAAAGAGAGAGCCTTATGACTTAATTAAATAAAATTGATTTATTTAATTAAAGAGGAATTTTGATGAATTAATTAAATAAAGATTACTCAATTAATTGGTTAGTAAAGAAACGATCAAGGAAGAATAGAAGTTAGTGAATTAGAATCGAGTGCATGGTATCAATCAGGATAATTTATGTGTCTACACTAGGCAACTGCTTCAAACCATAAAAATATTTCTTAATTTCAATGAAGTGTTATGGCTGGGACATGTAAATCTCTTCCTTCAAATCACCATGAAGAAACACTATCTTCACATCCATCTGCTTGATTTCTAAGTCATATCCATCTTCACATACCCATAGCCTCTCTAGTAGTCCTAGGCTCATCAGTGTTAGCATTCAAAGCATAGGCACAACTGGAATCTAACATAGAATATCCAAACCTTTCAAGATATCACTTAGTATGTGTAGACCTCACAAGCTAAGGTTGAGGTTCGTCTTCTTGTTTGGAACTTTCAAAGCAGCTTGAGCTCTCCTCACTAGCAGGTCCACTAGGAGAACATACATAGTTCATCCTTATCTGGAGTAAGAGTAAATTCAAATACCTCCTTCTTTTCTGCTTCTTTCACTGTGGCTGCAAATCAACTATATAAGGTTTTAGCTCAATAAAATGAAACACGATTTTGCTTTCCATATATACAATGTTTGAAAAAATTGAACTTAAGATTACAATCATCAAGCCCTTCAACCAAGCTTTTATTTTTCAAGGATTTTAAGCCTTTTTCACCAATGTGGCCAAGCCTTTGATGCCACAACATTGTTTTCTCTACTGGGAGCTTTATCTCGAAAGAGTTTGCATCCTCAAGAAAAACACCTCCTTTCTCTACATGACTAGATTTACTTGTCTTTGTAGAAGCACTATTACATTGTACTACACATGCATCCGGCTTATACAGAGTTCCAATTCTTGCACCCTTATCCAACACCATAGAGCCTCTAGTCATTTTACAAATACCATTCAAGAAAGAGACTTGCACACCAACATCATTCAGCTTACTTACAGAAAGTAAATTTTGAGCTAGACCTCGTATATGCATCACATCATCGTTTCCCTTCACTCTTCCATCAGCAAATTGAATTTTGACTCTTACATAACCAACAATTTCTAGGTGAGAATCATCACCCAGATACACCCTTCCACCAAAATACTTTTCGTACTTTGAGAACCAACCTCTATGAGAGGTCATGTGAAAAGGCGCACCTGAGTCAATCAGCCAAAAATCTTTTTTGATGCCTCAGTCACCAAGGCTACTATGAAGGCATCTACATTGCTCTGAGAAGATTCATTTTCCAAAGAACTTTTATTTTTCTTCTTCTTCTCTTTACAATCTTTCTAGATGTGTCCAGTCTCCCCATAGTTGTAGTATTTCACCTTGGAATTTTTACCAAGAGGCTTTGATCTCCCCTCTAACTTGGATTTAGACTTCTTTTCTTTCTTCTTTCCTTTCTCCTTTGATTTGAATCAAACACAAAGGGCCTCCTTGGCCATCTTAGAAGAATTCCTTCGTATTTCCTTTGACAATAGTGAAGAAACCACATCTTCCATCTTGAAAGTGGTTGTTGTACTCACAATAGCCATTATCGATTGATCCCATGTGTCAAGAAAAGAACACAACAGGAGCATGCAATGATCCTTGTCATCTATCTTCATAGAAAAATAGACCCCAATTGAGAAACAATCATGATAAACGCATTCAAATGATTTGTAATGAATGCTCCTTCCTCCATCTTCAAAGAGTATAACTTCTTTCTCAAGAATAACTTATTCACTAGATATTTTCCTTGATAAATGTCACCAAGCTTCTTCCACAAGAGTTTCAATGTCTTCTCTTCATGGATGTTCATGAGAACTGAATCAACCAAGCACAGTCTGATTATACTCTTAGCTTTTCGCTCCATTGCATCCCAATCATTCTATGAGGTTGATAATGGTTTGTTACAGGACATTACATCCCATAACTTTTGATCCATAATAAAATTTCCACCATTGAACTTCTCAATCTCTATTCTTCTAGATGTGCTCGCCATATTAAATCTACAATAAGTTA
Source organism: Sequoia sempervirens (assembly GCA_007258455.2). Lineage (NCBI taxonomy): Eukaryota > Viridiplantae > Streptophyta > Pinopsida > Cupressales > Cupressaceae > Sequoia > Sequoia sempervirens. The sequence continues at coordinate 118,252,645 of VDFB02000363.1, read as the reverse complement.
TAAACTAGATTTCTTTACAAAACTCCCACTGAACAAGATCAACACAAAAAACCCATCTTACCCACAAGGAAAAAAAAGTTGGCCAAGCTATGATACTAATTGAAAGGAAAGTAGAGTGTGGAATATGCCTTCCTAATTCTAAACTTTAGGAGAGATGCAATTTTTTTTACAAAACTTTGCAATTATAGTTCATTTAAGATGCACATACATGAATAAAAAAATAGACAATAAAGAATGAATACCATATTTACGTGGGAAAACCCTCTCGTACAAAAACCCACACACCAAAGCAAAGATCTCTCATATTACAGTAAAACATAAATTACATACAAGTACAAATATATGCTCTTTCATGTGTTTAATTCACAGAATGAATCTGACAACATTACATTAGAATTGCTTTGATCATCATCCTACTCAATGCACTACTGCATTACATATAAGCTTCTCAAGCATAATAGGAGAATAGTCACTCCAACTTCCATACCAAAGAAATGGTCACAACAAACTAAACCATCACTAACTTCTGCCTCTATCGAAGTTCTATCAAAATGTCGAAGAGACATGAAACCATGTCTCTCTGAACTCTCACTATCACCCCGATACATCTCTTATTCCACTAGAGTGTCGAAGAGACACTGTAGCAACTCCTTCCAATATGACCAAGTCTTACTAAAAAACCTTATAGCCTTGATCGGGTGGTCCCCATCACCTAGGTGTCATCCATGTCATCATCGTACAACTAACATTATTCTTCATGTCATTCAGTCCCACCTTATCGATATGTCAAAGGGACCATCATCTATGTCCTAGTGAATTCCATCATTCCCTCTGATGAAGAGACCCTACCTTCCATTCATCGGAATGTCAAAGGGACTGCCAAGTGACTCCCTCTAACATTGAGCTCTCGCTTCAATGAAACACTTCTTGTAGTTCATTGGTATGTCAAAGAGACTGCTCATTTAATCCCATCGACACTCACTTGTCTCATTGATGAAGCTTTGACCAATGCAAACTCCAAACACACCTAACGATAAGCCAAGTGCTTGTTGAGGAGACTTGTTACTCTGTCCCACCGACATGTGACTTTCAACCCGATGAAGCACTTAACACCAACCTATGGAGAGCTTATTGGGATTTCAAGGAGACTAGAAACTTAGTCTCACCAACATTCACCTATCAGCCCGACGAACCCGAAGCCGATGACTTCTACGCCAAGAATTTTGAGACACCCTTTCTCAATAGAGTCACAACACAAAATTATAAGAAACCAATAATTTCTCTTTAATTTGATTCAATAATGAATAAATAAATTTCATAAAGTGTTTATTACAAACCCTTGTGTATTTCAAGAATTCTAATAATAAATAATAAATTTAATTATTATGAGGACTCATACCAAACCCTTGTTTTCCTTAAAAAAATATTAATCTATCTTTACACAAAACTAAATACAAACATTCCAATAAAATAAACTTAAACTATTCCTATGCTAACCATGATCTCAAAAAATTCAAAAAGAGAGGGAAGAATGAAAAGTGTTAAAAAATTCTAAGCTCTATACATTTTATCCTTCATGAATCATTCAATAAATAATAAAATTTTATTGAAACCAATTCTTGTATGTACCTATTGTCACTTGGTAGTTGTTCAACATTCTAGTGAAACATGGGATTGATCTAAAGGTGTAGGACCTTGCAGTTGAGATCAAACCTCTAGAGAAGGTTAGCTTCCTTTCTAACCTTGATGTAGTAGTTTTTATCCAACCGAACACTAAATAATTCTAAAACTAACCATATTCTATCAACTTGAAAAGGGAAAATGGGAGAGATAAATGAATAACAAAATGGGTGGTGATGCACCTAGATTAGTGGTATTTCTTCCTACTCACTTTATCACAAAATATCAATTAAACTACCAGGGGAACTCACACAATTCTCTACTATAACGATTTATAATGCGTATATATGAAGATTAGGGTTTGATGAGCATTAAGAGGGAGTAGGAAAATCCATAAGTAACACCTAGAAACAAAGTTAACATGACATACAAACTTGGAAAATGAAAAGAATTCATTCAAATGCGAAGATAAAAGGGTTTCACATAGTACATTAGAAGTGAAAAGAAGTGAAATGGTAGTTTCATTAATTTGAAGGCATGGGGCCTATTTTATAAAATTAGAGTTGTAGATTTATAGAGCTCTTCAAAATAAAATAAAAAGAACCCTCATAACAATGAGCACCAAAAATCCTTTATTCTCAACAAGGGAGGCATTGAAATCTTAGAATGTGTTTTAGGAGAAGCAACCATATTTTCTATCATACACCATTGGTCTATAAACATGTGGACCACAAGATCCAATTGATTGAGGAAAGCACAATCTTCTTTATTGGTTTTCCAATCAATCAAATATGGAAAGGAAGACCACTGCAACCATAGCTTGGAGAAATGGTATGTTAAAAAAAGTAATGTTCATTTTACAAGAATCATGGGCATCGTTTCTTACCTTAAAATCATGCTCACATTTAAAATCACCTATTCCCAGCCTTGATAGATTGAACGTGCGGTAGATGCATACATTAATAGTGTCGCAGGGAGGTAGCCTAATAAGTAGTATTTTGGCATCATATTCTATCAACATTTGAGTTCCTAGTTCTCATGGAACCTTCACTCACATTCTTTTACACTTTGGTCAATTTTAGAATTTGAAATTGAGTAATTGAATAAGGAAATAAAATGATACCTTCGACCAAGAGGAACATATTGATATGATGACCCATTGCTAAATATCTCAAATTAGTTATCATTAATAATATGTAAAGGGGCATAAAATGTTAACATTTTGACAACCTTTGTGAGATGATTGCATGCTAATCATGGAGAACCAATGGGATTAATAATTTCATTGGGCATAAACTCAAGGGATAACAATAAATGAAATAAGGAATTCCTCATCAATACAAAATTCAACATGTGAAAAATGCACGTGGAGGGAAGCAACAAAGCATAAATAATACATTCCCCTAATAATAATGTAGAATGCGCAAAACACTTCTCAAAAATCAAGAAAATCTAAACTAATATTTACAATATTTTTACAAAAATGAATTCCAACTATCATAACTTGCCTCTATCAAATACAAGTCTTTTGAAAGAGTTGATCTCATTCAGACCATAGATACACTCATTACCCATTTGCAACCATTGATTTTTTTGTTTGCATACATCAATCTATACATAGTGCTCATCTAGTGAAGGTTCACCTCATATAAACTTTTCCAGTGTAGGGAAGCCACAAGACATAAGTGCTTGAATCATTTAATGATGCATTAGGTGTGACTACAGTAGTATGTGTAATAAATTTTTTGAAGTAGGTCAACAACAAAAGAAAAACTACTTGTGGAGAAAAAAGACACCTTTCCCACCCATAAGCACATTATTGTTGTGACAACTAACCTCATCATGACATGCGCTAAAGGAAAAAGAGACTATCTCCAACTCGCATGGTGAAGAAAAGTATGTCATGTCTGCATGTTGATTTGCACAGGGAAGCTCTTCCTCATGCACATCAAAAAAAAAAACTTTGAAGCTCAGAAATACTATCAATTTGAGCAACAAGATAATTACTTTCTCGACATGTGTTAGGGCTCAATAATATCAACCTTGGTATGGTGGTCTCAAGTGAAATATTTGAGATCAAGTGTATTATCCCCAATGTTGAAGTTCATGTATTCATCTTGAATGGAGACCTCATATTCATTTTTGTTACACTATGTGATTGAGTAAAACCCACATACCTCATAATTACATGTATTGGTACACATCTCATTAGCACATACCTTGGATCTATGAGACACTTTGGATGAAGAAATTAATTTTTTAGGTTGCCTCTTTGTTTTAATTTCCTCTTATTGGAAACTAGCTGCAAAAAATTCATCCTTGTAGCATAATCCATCCTCCACATCTACTGCCACAACAACTTCATTTTTTGTGATTTCTTCCTCAAGTGCAACATCATCTGTGTCATCCGGTGTTTTCTTTGAGTAATAAATTCTATGACATGTAAGGGCTCATGAAAAATATGAAACATATCCCTCATTTTCTCATCAAACCAATCATCTCACTAGATGTCAGGTCCACCATTGAAGAGTCACATTATGTTAGGAAAAAAAGATTAGATGTAGAATTTTACAAGGGAAGTTGAGGATTTAGTTGAATATCTTAAGGAAGAATAGGCCTTTGAGATGGTTGAGAACCTCTAAAAAATAGGATGTTGAAATGAGGAACCTAGGAGGTTGCCATAGTTTCTTGCATGATTTATTTCAGCTTGTTGTTAGATGCTTCCTTTGTTCTTCGTTAGTGACAATCTATCTTGCAAGACCCTCCTCAAGTTTCCTTCATTGGATTTTCTTATATTGATGATGAATATGAGATTTATAATAAAGCTCTTCCCCTTGTATGTTCTATTATTTCTCCTTGTCAATAGCCCCCATCTGCTCTTGGAAATTTAACATTATATCTTTGATGCTAGTGTTTTCCAAGTTTCTCATATTTTACGGTTGAATTTTGGAATATGGATTTTGATTGGACACATAATAGGCCTCTTTTGTTTAATTGTAAGCATGTGTAGGATACCAAAAAGGATGAGAAGGGGTGAGTGGGAGGAAATTATTTGGAAAATGTTGGTAATCTACCATAATCGGGCTATTTGGGATAAAACCAACAACATTCACAATTTGATATTGATTATGGGGAGGAAAAACCTTTTGTGAATTCCTAATCTGAAATTTGCTAAGAGACAAACAAAAAAGGTTAGTCATGTTAGAAACCCAAACAAAGCATTCCCTATGCGATTCTCAATCAAATAAATACAAGAAAACATAAATAAAGCATGAAATAACACAAGATAAAAGCATGTAAACTCATCTAAGTTGATCAAACCTCCATCCCATAGGGGGATTGGTTCTCCTTTAATGTGGAAAGTATCCATTTCCCAATTCCTTTGATAAGATTCAAGATTGTAGATGATTCCAAGTGCATGTGATTGACTCCAAATGATGATAATAACTAGCTAAGATGTGATGAAAATGAGTGAAAATTCCTAGTGAACGGTTGAAGAAAGAGTGAAATTGGTGAATGTGGGATTAAAATGGGAGCCAATAGGAATGTGATACTTGTCACAAGGCTAATGAATGGAGGTGGAGCACATTTTGGGGAATGTGTAGAGTTAAGAGGATGTAAGAGAATTGAATGAATATGGTTGAGGGTGCAAGAGAATGTGGGTGAGGATGTAAGAGAGGTTAATGCCCTTGTAAGAGACAAGATGGAATGTAAGAGGGAGTAAATTCCTTTATAAGAGGTATTTATGGGTGTTTAAGAGCCTTTTGGAGGGAAATTGAATGAGGGGATGGTTGCGGAATATTTCTAGGAATATGTCATTATGAGGATAAATAAGCTAATTAGATAATTAAAAGAAATGAATTTGATGTGCAACCAAGTTAGTTGACCATGGGTTGATTTAACTTTAGGGGAGTTAAAAGGTAGATAAATGGGTAATGATGATTAGAGAGTGATTTAGAGTTAATTAATTCAGAATTAATCAACTTGAGTGGGTTAGGGGATTTATGACATTTGATTTTAAATAAGTGGATTTATTTAATCAAATGAGAGGACTTAGGGAGTTTTAATTAAATAGGATGAACATAAATTAGAATAAGGTGAATTAATCCAATAAAGTTAATTATTTGATTAATAGCAGAAGTTGATGAATTTAAATTAAATAATAAAGATTATTTAATTAATTGGTTAGTGCGGAAATGATTTGGGAAGAAATAATGTTAGTTAATCAGAATTAGATGCATAGTATCAATCAATACTTTTCAAGTGTCTACATTTTTCCCCTCTTTGAAGCAAGGTACCTATTTTGTTGGTTCAAAGAATAACACTACCAAGATAAAAATTCAAAAAACAAAAGTTTTTTTTTAGATGCCCCAGTGTTTCACCAACGGAAGGAATTAGGCTGCCACACTACCCCCTTGAGAGATCGAGTGGAAATTTTGACTTTTAGGTCAAGATCACAAAAAAAGGTTCAAGATGGTGAAATGAGAAGGTTAGACTAATAGATCTATATTGTGATGATGCAAATGAGATGGTTTTAAGATGCTTAGAACAAAAAAATCTATATTATCCTAAACAACTTAATGCAATGCATGTGAGATGAATGATGTTTCCTATTATGATGATATGTATGAGTATGTAGGATGCTGACATTTTGTGGATGTAGGATGGATGTAGGTAGATTTTTTTGTTGAATGTTACGATACCATGTTAGTACAAGGAGAAGATAGAAGGAGAGGGATCAACCCTTGAATCCAAGAAGATGTAGAAGTTCAACAAGTCTATGAGTCATTGATACTTTATTAGATATGATGATGAGTGATGATGATGTATTGCTTATCCAAAGATTGAGGAAATAAAGGGCATAACTTTCCTTATGTTTGATAACACACATAGATACGATGCATAAAGGTATAGACAACCAAGATGGCGTGGTATCTAGTGTAATTGACTTTGATTCAACAAAAATATAGGAGTATCCTTTTTCACACCCAACATACGAAACCTTGTTAGGATATACTTCAAACATTTCAAACACCTCATATCAAAACATAGAAAGGAAAAACCCCCCAATGTAATAGTCAACAATACATCCAAAACATCCTCCCTACACAACTAACAAAGTGAGCATTGCTAAGGTTATATTACAAGATCATCCAAAAAGAACGATAAACAAAAGATAATGATCAATTCCCCATTCCTTTCTCTTTAAATTTTTTTGATAGACATCATCAAGAGGTCATTAGAATGGGCGTAATAAGATATATCATAAGAAAAGATCAAACAAATGAACACGTTAATGTTCTTCATACCTCTAGCAAAGACTAAACTATGGTGATGTCTAATGTTGATGTCCATTGTAGGAAGGATGCATCCTAGGACATGATTTATTAGATGATGTTGTGATTAACAGTATGATGGGCTAGTGATACCAAGAGTTAACCAACTTGTTTACCTATTGACCTAGACTTAATACCCTAATGTTTGAGTTTACACCTTTTAATTTTCCATACTTGTTTCTATTCGTTTTACCAAAGGGTGAAGCTATCAATGTATTTATTGTGAGTGGATGTTTATTGTGTGTGAATGTTGAAACAGGATGGGTGATTTTGGGTTTTTTGAATGTTTTTGGTATTTTGAAATGTTTTGAGGCTATTTTGGGATTTTTGGTATGTTTTACAGTTTATTTTTTTTAGATTATCCAATGTTCTTGTGTTTTTTGAGATTTTGACAAAGAACCTAACCTAAGGACCTATTCTAGGGGCCTCAGGGGCTGATCAAAGATTAGACTTGCCTATGTTATACACGCATAGACCACGTAGTTTGACTGACACTGACTCATTTATTGATGAGATATGAACAATTGGATTGTTAATTTATTATGATGGACACCTAAAGGACTGACCTAATGTCTCAGGGGTTGTTCAATGATTATCCTTTCCTATGTTCAAGCTCAAAGACAACGTAGTTCCACATGACGACTATTTTTTTGACTTTTTTAGTTTTTGACCTATTTTTTAGATTTTTGACATGTTTTGGATGTTTTTGGTTTTATGAATGTTTTTGGATCTTTCAATGTTATGAAAGATTTCAAGGATGTACATGAATCTGATCCAGTGTAGGTATAACTTGGACATGCCCCCAACGTGATAGACTACCTTGATATATGCAGGACAAACTAACCTTAGGAATGTGCCAAGTAGTACTAGGATGAAACATGATGCGTACACAAGATCAATCCATGATGTGGACACAGATGGGTGATGGAAGAGATGATGGATGAATGCGATGGAACATAATGCGGAACAAGCCAATGAATGGATGGTGGATGGAAAGTTCTTTATTTACACAAGGCATTTGATTGCTAGGTTTTCACTAAGGTACTTTCCCAAAGAGCCACCAAAGTGGTTTTCACTGGAGGATGAATTTTTTCTTTATTTTTTTCAATCCTTTTTCTATTTTTTTGGATTTTGATATTATTTTTATTTTTTTATATTTTGGATTTACATCTTGCAAGCTTATGCAAAAAAAAAATTCATATGGGAGCTATTGATGGGATCCTATAGAGGCTCACCTTCTGGTATGGACAACTAATACACTCCTAATTTTTAACTTTCCATGATGATGAAGGGTCCCGACCAATTTAGTTCAAACTTTCCCTTGCTATCTGGATTTGGCACATTTTTTATTTTATTTCAACATGAGCTCTCTAACCTGGAAGGACAGACTCTTGATCTTCTTATTATAGATCCTTTTGAGATGGTTCGATAAAATTGTAAGTGGTTCAAAGCATCCTTGTGCCACTCATCTAGTAACTCCAACTCATTCAACCGTGAAACCCAATACTCCTCATTAGTGATAAGATTCTGCAATGATATCCTCAGGGATGGGACCTCAACCTCAATGGGCAGGATGACTTCTAATCCATAGACTAGGGAGAAAGGGGTTGCACCTATAGGTGTGTGGATACTAGTTCGATAGGCCAATAGGGCAGGGTTTAACTCTAGGTGCTAGTCACAGCCAACTTCATTGACCATTTTCTTTAGGATATTCATAATGGTCTTGTTGGAAGCCTCAACTTGGCCATTACCCTAGGGGTAATACAGGGTAGAAAATCGATGTTGGATATTAAATCTTTGGCATAGTCACGAACATCCTATTTTTTCAAGGGTGTTAAATTATAGGAGATAAGGGCTTGTGGAAAATCATAATGAAAAATGAGGTAATTCAGGATGAATTTAGAGATTTGCTTCCCTGTGATATAGGTCATCGAGATGGCTTCTACCCACTTTGTGAAGTATTCTATAGCGGTGATAGTGAACTTGTTTCCATTAGATGAGGTAGGTGTGATTTTACCAATGAGGTCGAGTCCCCACTGTGAGAAGGTCCAAGGTATGGTGATTGGTTGGAGCTCCTGATTTGGTGCATGGATGAGGTCCCTATGCTTATTGCATACATTTCTGGACATAGTTGTCAGCTTCTTTCTCCATAGTAGGTCAGTAGTACCTAGTCCTCAATAGTTTCTTAGCTAAGGTCATACCACTCAAGTGTCAACCAAAAATTTCATTGTGTACCTCTGTTAAGGCTATCAAAGCTTCCTCGGGATTAAGGCATCATAATAAGGTTCCTTCGATACTGCTATGGTAGAGGGTGTCACCTAAGATGATGAAGCGAGATGACTTTTTATGAAGTTTTTCTTGATATTTGGGGTGATGTAGGTGGGAAGGACTCCTATTTTTAAGTAGGTGAATATATCATGGTACCAAGGATCATCGGGACCAATGATTTCACTTATGAACTCAGATTCTGGTACCTTGAAAATTGGTATGAGAAGCTGCTCTACAAGGAATTCATGTTTATAGACATTCCTCAGGATATTTAGCAATGATCCAATTGTGGCCACAACATCCACTACTCTATTTTTTACTCTCGGTATCTACTCAAACGTTATGTCGATGAAGAACTCCTTGAGATCCTCTACCATCTTTTTGTATGGGGTAAGTTTGTCATCCTTAGTTTGATATTCATCATTGAATTGATTGATTACTAGTTGTGAATCCCCATAGAACTTAAGTGCCATGATTTTCCATTGTATTGTGATTCAAAGTCCTATGACTAGAGCTTTGTACTCTACAATGTTGTTGGTGCAAGGGAAAGACAATTTGTATGATTTTTGGATACAATCCCCTTATGGTGTGATGACTAGGATTCCTACTCTTGACCCATGTTGTGTGTATGATCCATCAAAGTATACCTTCCAATGGTATGCAATATTTAGGTTGAAAATTGACTCATCTAGAAACTCGAATACTAATGGATTTTCTACATATATAGGAGCTTTGACCAATTGATATGCAATTGCTTGTCCTTTGATAGATTTATATTCCACATACTCAATGTCATACTCTATCAATATCATCACCCATTTGGCCATCTGTCTCGTTAGAGTTTCTTTGGATAAGAGATACTTGAGGGGATCAATCTTGGCGATGAGCTTAATCTGATGAGCCAGCATGTAGTGCCTGAATTTCTCTGAGGTAAAAAGTATTGCAAGAAAATCCTTCTCAAGGAATGTATAGTTTAGCTCATGTATTACCAAGGTTCTACTGATGTAGTAGATAGCTCTCTCTTTCCCCGTTTCATCTTATTGAGCTAGAAGAGCACCAATAGTTGTTGTCATAGCTGAAATGTAGAGCGGTAACAGTGTGTTCTGGATTGGTGGCATGAGGACTGGCAATGTTAGCAAGTATTCCTTGATTTGATTAAATTCTTGATCACATTTCTCATCCCGCTTATAAGTTACCCCCTTGTGGAGTAGGTGAGAATAGGGTATAGTTTTATTAGCCAACTATGCTATGAATCTTCCGATTGATTGAAGCCTTCCCTACAAACCTCTCAACTATTTCAGTGTCCATGGAGCCTCCATGTCTAATATTTCCTTGACTTTTGCTAGATATATTTTGATTCCTATCATCGACACAATATATCCCAAGAGATTTCCTGAAGTTATGCCAAAGATACATTTCTTGGGATTGAGTCGTACCTTATATTCTTCCAGTCTATCGAAGATTGGGCCTAGTGTTGTTATGTGGTCTTGGTGTTTCCTTGATTTGGCAAGGATATCATCCACATAGTCCTCCACAGTCTTATGGATCATGTCATGAAATATCAAGGTAATGGCCCTTTGATATGTAGCTATGACATTCTTAAGCCCAAATGGCATCATATTCCAACAGTAGGTGCCCCATGGACATGTAAAGGATGTTTTATCTTGGTCATCCTTTGCAATCATAATCTAGTTATATCCTAAGAAATTTTCCAGCAATGATAGCATTTCATGCCCCATCGTCAGATCTACAATCATATATATGTTGGGGAGGGGGAAATCATCCTTAGGACATGCTTTATTCATGTCTCTGAAGTCAGTGCAGATTTAGATGTCCCTAGTGGGCTTGGAAACAGGTGCAAGGTTAGAAACCCACTTTGGATAATCGATGGGTTGGATGAATCCTACATCAAGGAGTTTTTGTAGCTCAAGCTTGACCAATAAGGTGATTTACGGATGCATCTTTCTCAATTTTTTTCTCACAAGTTTTGGCTCAGGATATACTGCTAGATGATGGATCACCACTTTTGGATCAAGCCTTGGCATGTCGGTGTATGTCCATGCAAAATTCACTATCCTTTCCTTCATAAATGCTACTAGGTTTTCTTGCTCCTTAGTCAAAAGTGACTTAGCATAGAAAGTGATGTGTGGGGTCTCCTCAATTCCCATATTCACTAGGCTGCACTTCTCTACTAGGATGGTTGATTTATCTTGATGGATAACACTAAGGGGAAGATTAAATTCCTCATCCTTTGGCACCTCAAAGAAGTTTTCACCATCAGATACGTCCTTTATTTTTACTATTTTGGGATCAAAAAGTGCCACAATATAGTTTTCACTCAAGGATCGAGACGTTAATCTTAGATTTTCAATTTTGTGACTAAGAGATTCAATCATTTCCCCATAGTACACATGCGTATCCAACTCTATGTTGAACCTTGCTTTGTGATCTCCATTTGGTAGATTATCCCTTAGTCCTATGAATTTCAAGAGAGCCTCATCATTTTTGAATGTATCTAAGATCAGTGGTCCTCGTTGGTCATAATTGATGGGTTGGGGGTAAACGAGCTTTAGTTCAGTGACTTGGTGGTGATCATGAAAAGGGAGGAATCCTCAAATAGCATAGGTAGGTTAGATATAGGGTCTTTGAAGGGACTACTAAGTGATACAGGGATTGAAGAGGAAGCTTTGACTGTTTTAATAGGAGGAGCTTTACCAAGTATGGCTAACCTTGGAGGAGTACATTGGAGACCAAGATTCTTAAGGAACTTCTTAGGAATGATAGGTTCTAATAGGTCATTATCATTTTGCTTGATCTTCTATTTTTTGTTGTAACACTAGCCAAACATAAACTATAGACCCTTGTTGTCCTCATCCATTGAGATAATGGTTGCAGGTCAGTTATCTTGATATAGGAGACCTGAGACATCTTCTTCATCCACAACCTCTTTCCTCAAGTCTCCCCACTTTTTGAAAGTGGTAGTAGATGTTGTGAATGTCTAGGATGCGCCTTCACTGGGTTGTGGTTTTCCATGAGATTTAGCAGATTGAGGTAACTTTCCCACCATATACACACCTTTCTATAAGTTGGAGTCCCCACAACCATTGTCTTTAATTATGACTTTGATATCCAGGATGTTTTGGATGATAGGTGTCTTTGTCTTAGAAGTGGAGGCTAAAGTGGATGGATCAACATAGGGAGATGTGGGTTCCTCATCATTTTTTGGAACTTGGGGGATCTTATAGTATTTGGCTTCTAGATTCTTGCAGTAATAAAAAGGTGCAAGGTCTCCATGGATCATGACTTCTTGATTTTGGTAAGGGAATTTTACATATTGGTGGAAGGTAGATGTGATAGCTTGCATCTCGTGGATCCATGGACACCTTAGGGGAATATTATAGGAAAGCTCAAGGTCGAGGACCTGGCAAGTGGTTTCCATGATTGTTGGCCCCACTTGGATGGGGAGTTGAATGGTGCCTTGGGACACCCATTCTTGGTTATCATAGGCCCTGATGGTGATACCTTTACCTTTTTCAATGTCATCCTCTGAGAACCCTATATTCTTTATTAGCTAAAAGGTACAAATATTTAAGCCTACACCCCCATCCACCAAGACTCATTTGATTTTTTTCTTATGGACCAAGACCTCAAGGTGAAGTGCATGGTTATGTGATAGTTCATTCGAGAGGTCATGCTCAAAGAATGTAAGGAGATGAGGTGTAGTGATGTGTCCGACCATAGCTTGAAATTGTTCTGCATCAATGTCTGTGGAGATGGAGGATGTGACCAAGGATTTCTCTAGGATGTCCCTATGTGTAGGTGATATTATAAGTGATTCCATGATGAATATTTGGGCGGGGGTATTTTTTAGCTGTTCCAAGACACTATAACCACTAGGATTTGATTTTGGATTGGTAGGTGGTGCCCTAGGTGGTGGTGATGGTCCTGGGATAGAAATCTTGCACTGCGTGTGGTGACTCCACACTTGGCTCTAGGTCCTTTGATGTTGATAACCATCACAAACTTATCCAATGATCCTACTACATGGTCATAAATATGGTTTACATTGGATTAATTATTTCCTTTACCATTTTTATTCCCTTTATTGTGATCTGGCATGGGATTCATGTATATCTTGAGATCTTGATTTCCTACTGGTTGTTCAATGGTTATGAATTTATCATCGATGAGATCTTGGATAAGATTATTGAGTCTCATACAACTAGCTTTTGTGTGCCCCTTGATCTTGTGAAAATCACAAAGGTGCTTCTTATTATACCAAGGTGGTTTAACTTGAGGCTCTTGGTAATTTTTCATACATGCGAAGTATGATGAGGTTTGCTTGTATCGGCTATTGCATGACAGATTCAATGAGTTCCCCTAGTGGTGTATACTTACGTTTTGGTGGGTATTTGTTCCTTGGGGGTGGTCCTCCTTGAGCATTCACATTATTGACTATTTGATTGTTTGGTTGTTGTTGTGATGGGTTTGTTTGTGGGGTGTTTTGGTGAATAGGTTTTTGTGCGTTGATTTGCAATTGATGAGTTTTTTTTTGTGGGTATGTTTGCATGTTTTTCCTTGGAGCACTAATAACAACTTTGGCATCAACCACAACATCGTTGGTATGATTTTTATTATTAGCCCATGTGCGGGGTTTTCCATTATGGATTGTCGATGTTCTATTGTCCTAGTACATGGGTGTGCACCCTTGTGCTATGAGGGATCTTTCGATGTTGAGAGCCTTTAGAATTAGTTGGTCATATGTCGTGATGTATTGCCTTTTCAAATGGAAGGAAAGCTCCCCTTTGAGATTAGAGATAATGGTTTCAATTTGTTGTTCCTTTGGCATGGACCACTTGCTCTTGCTAGTTCTAGATCTCCATTGTTGTAAGAAATCTTCAAATGTCTCTCCCTTAGCTTGTTTAAGGCCGGATAGTTCCTCTAGGCTCACATCCATGTCGAGGTTAAATGAGTAGTTTTCTATGAATAGGTCCACGACTTCTTGGAACTTTTTGATTTTGGGAGGTAAGCGAGAGAACCATTCCATTTCAGGTTGATTCAAGCTTTCGGGAAAGAGTCACATTAGATAGGAATCATCATAAGCTACTTCCATGCAATGTACATGAAATTCTCTAATGTGATACTTAGGATTTCCTTTCCCTCAATATTTTTTGAATTTTGGTATTTCGAATCCTAGAGGGAATGGAACCATGGAAATGTTCTTATAGAAGGATAGGGACACAAATCCTATTGGGTGTATTATTTTTTTAATTTTCTAGATTGAATGTCCTTTATTTGCTGCGAGAGCAATTTGACCTGTGTGGAAAGGTCGTTTTGTGGATCAGGTGGTGGGATGTGCATGATTTGGGAGGGTATGGTTTGTTGGGTGAAGGATGGGATGGCTTGCATGTTAAGGTTCAAGGCATTTTACTACGTGTTCGTGAAAGGCTTTTGGAAGCTTTTTTGTGTGAGCAATGCTTGTTGGTATGCCTGTTGTTGTTGTTGTGCCAACAACACTTATTGTTGGGCTTGTTGTTGTTGTTGTTCTGCCAATAGTGCCTATTGTTGGGCCTATTGTTGTGCTATTTTCTATTGTTGCACTATCAATGCTTGTTGTTGTGCATGTTGTTGCAAGGCTTTTTGATAGGCTTGTTGTTGTAACAAGGCCTACACTTGTGCTTGTTGGGCTTGGTATTGAACTTGCACTTGGGCTTGAGATTGAGCCTGTTGTTGTGTCTGTTATGTGGCTTGTTGTTGTTGTAGAAAATCGTGTGCTTGCACTTGTGCTTGAGCTTGTTCTTGAGCTTTTTGTTGTTGTAGTAAATCTTACACTTGCGCTTGTGCTTGGGCTTGAGCTTGAGCTTGTTGGGATTGTAATTGTTGCAATGCATTTTGATAAGCTTGTTGCACTACTTGCAATGTGATGCTATACTGATTTGTAGCACTAGGATTTGTAGGTGGAGGTGGAGGCTTTTGAGGGATGGTGTGAGATGATGTGACAAGAGGTTTTTTGGGGTGTTTGTTGAGTGATGACGAGGGGTTGAGTGGTAGATGGTGGATTCAGATTGGTAGTTGATATGATTATTCTTTTGTGAGACTAGATTTTGGGATGTTTGAGGTGTTGTAGATGATGTGATGATTGGTTGAGAGACTTGGGATGGTGCCACTTGGTGCTCCGATATCAGTGGCATGTTTGGAGGATTTGGTATGATAGATGTGTTGATTTGATTTGTGCTTGGGGGTTGAATTGATTTGGTTGATTTTGGATTGGTGTGTTCAATGAAGGGATTTTTCCTATACCTTGAATTGGTGTAGATGATGATGTCAAGGTAGGGAATGGTGGGTATGGTTGTGATATGTTCCCTTGTGCAAATGAAGATGAATCATTGAAGGTACCCACTTTTCCAAATAAATCTACTTGTCCTTGTGAGATGTTGGGGGTATAACCTTGTGTGGAAAGGTCATAAGTGAGTGTGGCATGGAAAGTGGATGAATTGTTTTTTCATGGAAGACAAGGGGTACATATGGTTTTTGGGGGTCTTGTGGGATTGTGTTTGGCATACCCAATACTGTGTTGGCCTCTAAATTTTTATTGTTGACAAGTGAGTGTTCTTGAAAAGCTTGAAGTAGTGAGCTTCCCTTGGTGATCATGGGTTTGCTTGGTGCTTGAGATGATGATGGTTGAGATATGGGTTGGATTATGCTTGGGAATGAGGGTGTGAATGATACTTGTGGGATGTTTGCTAAAGGTTGCTCCACAATGGTACTTACATCAAAATTAGAGGGGATTTTAGCTCCTTCTTTTGCCTATGCTAACATGTATTGGGTGGCATTTAGTTTGATGACCGTGTTGACAAGTTTGTGGGTTTCTGGATTTTGCACTAATTCGAGTATTTTGTCTTGGGGCATCTCTTTGTAATTTTTTGTGACACCCTCCACATGGTAACCTCCATCTTCAAGATCTTGTGATAGCTGAGGGGGATTAGGTGGAGGATCAGTAGTGTCCTAGGGTCAAATTTTTTTTGACTCAAATACTTGTGGTTGATGTTTCTTTGTTTTTATCCATGATCTTCTTGTGTTGTGACCTTTTTTGGACCATAAAATTGGGATCAACTTTTAGGAATATGTGGGATGAACCTTTTAACTTCTTTGGTTGATCTAAACTTTAGGTACAAAAATAAATTCTAGGATATGGTAGGATCAAATGATGATGATGTGATAAATGAGGGATGAATGGTATGGATGTTTGAACTTTTGAGAACTTTGGATAAATACTAGACCTTAGGATTTTTAATTTTGATTGGTTTGATTTGGATGATGAACTTGTAGATCCCAAGATGTTAGATGTGATCTTAGGATAAACTTGTCCAAAAGGGGTGCTAATTTTGATAAATGTTTTGAAAAATGGAGGTGTTGGTTTTGATCCTAGATGAACCTAGAAGGACTTTGTTTACAATACCAAGGTGTTGAAGAACATGCTAGACCTCTAAATTTTTCAAATCCAAAAGACCAATCTTGACTTAGATGAGGGGTTCATATTCAACATACATGTCTAGATTATTTAGAAGAATATGTCTATAAAACCTTGTTACCAGTTTGTTCCTGTTGCAGTATTGTATTAGGATACATCTTCTAATATACTTTGAACTATGATGTCTAATTTTGAAATGGTGACAAGTAGACCTTCGTTTTGGAATTTTGACTTTGTGAGAAATAATGAAGAAAAACACATGTGTGGGATTCAATTGTCTTTTTATCTTGATTAAATGAATTTTTTTTTTACCACATCAACTTGTCTTGTTTAAATTTCAAACTAAATTTCTATGTCTTAGCTCTCTTTCATTCCACAAGTTCCATTATGTGAAATTCAAAGAATCAAGGCCATAGTTTCCCTAGGTTGACTTTGAAGAGATTAAATTGAGATATGAGCCCAACTATTTAGAAGCCTCTAAGGATAAAATTCTTAGGGACAAGTAGTAATAATTGGACTCTTCAAAGGTATTCACTCTTTCCAAAAGGTTTGAAATTTTGATGATTGTTAAATGTTTGTTTCAATTTTTTGGAATCAAGCAATGTGTTCAACTGACTTACAAAATGCACAATCCTAGGCTGAAGAGATACTACTTGTTGAGTCCCCACTCGGATTGCTCCAAACACTAAGACAAAGTGAACAACTAGAGATTTGGTGGCACTAGCTCCCACTTACATGGCACACACTTCTTGGCCGCACCAAATCTCAAACCCTGAAGGATTTCTCTGTTTCAACTATGAATAGTGGAATGTGGGATGGCTTCGGAATGACCATTCCTACACCAACAAGCATAAAGATTTTTTGGCTTCTAAAAAAATTACTTATTAGTAAGGGCTTTTATTCAAGGTAGCCATACACGTGGCAAGATTAGTTCAAGATTATTTCAATCAAGATGCCTCCTAGTCCCTTCCTAAGAAATTATTTTGACATGTCACATAGACACTAGGGGTTGCACTTGTCAGTATAACACATCCACACCTTTTTCTTGTGACTTTCGTCACAAACAAATTTTTATATAGTGATTTCAAATATATTGACTTTAGCTTGTTACCACTTGGGTCGTTCCCACCCTTCAAAGTGGGGTGGCAAGCCTCTAAAGGTATACAAAAAAATGAAAGTACATTGTTTTTTACCTCCCAGATCACATGAAGCATAAGGATAGGGAATACACTACGCCTTTTCATCACACTAGCATGGGGTTCATTTTAAATCCAAATCAAAATATGTGGGTGGTTATACAAAATTTCAAAGGAATGCTTTTGATTCTCAAGATTACTGACTGGTACAAGAGAAGAGCATACACATTCAATGGCGAAAATGCAAACCACAAGACATGGAAAACACTTGTTAATTTTAACCCTCAAAGCAAATGTAAGTTCATTTTAAGCACCAAACTGAGTGTGAGTTTTCCTTGTTCATTTTTATCCCACATAGCAATGTCTAGTAAATTTCTAAGTTCAATTTTAACCCAACTTGAAAAGCTTAAGTAGATGGTTAATTTTAAGCCCAAAGTAATGCTAGTTGGTCTTGAAACAAAAATGAAGAGCATAATTGGAAAGCCTAAGCTATTACAATGAGCATTAAAAAATGATTTTATTTTTCCAAGTTGATATCCCTCTTCAATCTACAAAGGCGATGTTGGGCAACAGAGGTGGCACTGTATCTACAGCAAAGGCAACACTCTGGTAATAGGAAAAAGCAGCGCTTTCTAGCAGACATAGAGAAAAAAAGTGATGCAATAGAAGCAAAAGCGGCGCATAAACAAAAATGATTGTCTGTCATAAAGTAAAAATTAATAGTTCAGTTGAACAAACATAGGCAATGCTCTTTCAAAGGCAACACAACAGAGAGTTGTGACATTGACGTGACGTGACGAAGGCGATGCTATATGTTAAAGTGACGGTCTTGTTGATGGTCCAATTGGCATAGCAACAGTTAAACAGAATATTTCTACTCGGTTTCTCTTGAAAGAGAAAGATAACACATGGATATATTAGCTCCCAAGGTCTTTGTAGTTGGTTCTCAACTGTGTTGATGTCCCTTAGTGGTCAATGTAACAGTAATGTTCAAGGGGCTTGTTGGTGTGAGCTTCTGGATTGTTCTAAGATCAAGCATGAATTTAAACCTACTCTAACCAAGGGTTTTTAAAGAAACAACAAAAGATGGGTTAGAGATTTGGGACAGAAAAGAATGATAATTCACTTATCTTAACAAGACTTGTTATCCTTCAAGGAATTGTAAACTAAAACTGAAGAACAAAATTAACTTATGATTAACACACAGTTGCATTCATTCACAGTGCTGATTTCTACAACAAAGTACTAGTTACCATTTTAAATAAAACACCAAAACAACATTCCATTCCTTGAAGGCTTCACAAATCAAATGATTAACTTAAGACAAACACCATTCTGAAACACAATCTGAAGTAGATTAAGATCTGGTTGCTTCTACTGTTGGTGAAATAGATAAGCAACATTTACAAAGTTGGCACAATCACCAGTGTACAAAAAATCCATGGCTCCAAATTGTTTCCATTTATATTAAGAAAATTGAAAATATACATTATTGGTTCCTACTGAATCTAACTGCTAACTAAGAAGACAAAAGAATCTCCTATTACAAAGAATCAGGATGCAGTTTTGTCTCCTCTACCTTTTCTCTATTTCTCTCTGTGTTTTAAAAATTCTTCTAACTTTTTCTAACCCTAGAAGTTCTAACCTTTTCAAAGAGGCAAGAATGCCATATATATACAGAGTGTACCAAAAAGAATGTGATATCCCCCTACATTAGGGTTTACAAAATATTTGCTTCCAGGAGAGTCAGCTCTTAGATCTTTCTAAAGAGAGTTAAAGCCGCATTCAATGTGAATTCCTACTGTCCATGTTGATGAGAGATTGTTCTAGGAATCCTCTTAGATCTTTTGCAGCTGCCGCATTTACTTTGGCCTTTCGTGTCCATCTTTGAACTCCATCGGGGCCACCTTGAATTCTCTAAAAGAATTTTTCCATTAATACTGATATACCGCTCGCTAGTGGTCACTACAGCTATCCCTGCGAGTCATAGTTTCTTCATTCTTCTGGACTCCTTCATGTTCTATACTTCTCCTACATGTTGATCATCTTCTGGAGCATCATCGGGCCTCCCTTTATGTCTGAACACCATCACTCAAGCCGATCCATTAGCTCAAGATCTCAGAATGATTCCAGCTGGTTTGCATTTTGTCGGTCTCCTTCAAGGTGGTAGTCAATCGGCCAATGGCTAATAGGTCATTCCTTTAGCTTCCTCTGGTTGGCAGAACATAGGCCACGCAGGATTCCCGGGAAGTCAAAAAGTGGTCCATCTTGAATCGCATGTCGGTGAGACACTAATCATGTCTCGCCGATGTGATTTTGCCTCTTAACAGCTATCAACATAGCGAGTGTCAGTTGATGAGTCCTTTGGCGAGCTATAGAAGTCATATCAAGCTCACAAAGACTATCGGCAAGATAGTATCCAGTCGGCATGACCTCGTGGCGAAGCCCCTCTTCTCTCGGCGAGCACATTTTGCATCGGCAAGACCCTACTGGGTCGGTGAGACTCCGTGGTGATGCCTTCTTCTCTCCCAGAGCTCAAAATGCTTCTACTTCGGCAGGGATCCTTGAAGTCGGTGGGACATCACGGTGAGGCATCAGAATCCTTTGGCGAGCCCACTTTCACTTCGGGGAGACTACATCGTTTCGGGGAGATCTTACCCTGAACTTTATGTCCTATTGCTAAGAGATCCCCAGGTCACCGAGACCTTTCATTGAATTTTCTTTATTCTCGCTAGGCTCACTTTGTTTCCACAAGGCTCCTCACAGTCAGCCAAACGTTATGCCGAGCCCCTTAGTCTTTCGGGGAGCCCCTTCCGAGCTAAAATTTCTTTCGGTGAGACATTTTAGAGTCACTCAAACACCACGTCGAATGCATCCAGTCTCCTCGAAGGCATATCCTATTAGTGAGACATAAAGATCTCACTGAGACCTTATGGCGATGGAATCCCCTTTTGGCGATGCCTTCATTTCATGTCGGCGAGAGTCCCACTAGTCGAGTTATGGCGAGCCCTAACCACCTGCTCGGAGCTCCTTCATGTCAACGAGACTATCTCCTGTCAATGTGACCTCCTAGCAAAGCCCCCTTCATTCGTTTGGAGTCTCCCTGATTTCCTCTTTCTTGGCCAGACCCCTCTCCTTTGGTGAAACCTTTCGCCGAAGGCAACACCTCTCGGCGAGATCATATCGGGATGAACTTCCTTTCAGCAAGAGCCTGCTTGGTCGGCGAGACATTATAGCAAAGGGGGAACCCTTCGGCGAAATTGTTAACAGTCAGGGAGATATCACCCCGAAGCAAATCACTCTTCCTAAAACCTTTATCTCAAATCGGTGAGACCTTCAAGCTCTGGCCAAGCCTCCTACCGAAGGAAAAATTATCATCAGGCTCAGACCTTTGGTGGGACCTTCTTCTGTCGGCAAGGCTTATGGCGATATCTCCTTTGAGTCACCGAGACTTTAGCACGTCGGCCAGACTTCATGTCGATGGTGAACCACTCTCCCCAAAGACAAAGCTTTTTGGCATGACAAAATGGGTCGGTAAGACTGCAAGACTTCATACCGAAAAAATCCCCTTCGCTATTTGTTAGCGAGACTTGAAGATTTCACCGAGAGTTCTCTCCGAAGAAAAGTCTTTCATGCCGATATGTGAAACTATTTGTCGCCAGTCGGTGAGACTTAGGGCTCGTCGAGACTTCACCCCGAAGAAAGAAATCTCCTGTCGGTATGTGTATCCCCATGCCACTGGTCGGTGAGACCTAGGGATCTCACCGAGACCTTTCTCTGAAGGAGAATTTTATGCCGATGGGAAACTCCTAGTCACCGGGATGATGATTGATATCTTGCCGATAGGATCCTACATGTGAATTCCACTCGCTATGACATCCCCGAGGTCTTGTTGATAGGAAACACAGACGCATATTTAACAAAATGCATTATGGGTCGAGAAGACCTTGATAATCTCATGCCAATAAGATCCATAATGTGAAGTATTCAGACTTGATGGAATTAATAGTGCTACACGGCCAAATATGGGGAAAATATGCTCATGGCGGGACTTATCTGAAAAATTTATGAGTATGAACAACATGTAAAACCATCAGAATTTTGTAGTTCTAACACCCCCTTTGGATTTTAAACAGACAGAACTAAGCCACTAGTCGGTGAGTCATAAGGAAAGTCTTGCCGACTCTACTATGGATCTTATGACCAACTGGATTGAGGAATGCTTTCCAACTGAGCTCCCTTGGCAAATATCATCTTGTGTGGGGTTTAATCCTGCAAAAGAAAATCCCCCATTAGCCCTTCAGGAGAACATAAAATATATCATAATGAAATGCACTATTGTGCATGGTAATGCCACTCAATACGTTGCAAGAAGAAAACCAACTCTAGTTGAGACAGAACCAAAATTTGACAAAACAAGAAGACAAACTCAAGCATAAAACAAAAGAACCCCAAGAGAAAAAGCAAATAACAGAGGCAAAGAAACCAAAAAAGAAAGGGGGACCCATTTTGTTCCAGAATTAAATGGGGTGGTTATGCAAGGCATAACAGGTCTATGTGCAAGAAAAGGTGACGCTATATGCAGAGGTAGCACTATATGGATTCAAAGGCGGTGTTGCCTTCCTGTAGTTGCAAAAAACATCAATTTCAAGCCAAATTATCAAATTTATAAAAGGTTAGTCATGTTAGAAACAAACAAAGCATTCCCTATGTGATTCTCAATAAAACAAAGATAAGAAAACATGAATAAAGCATGAAATAACACAAGATAAAAGCATGTAAATTCATCTAAGTTGATCAAACCTCCATCCCATAGGGGGATTGGTGCTCCTTTGATGTGGAAAGTATTCATTTCCCAGTCCCTTTGATAAGATTCAAGATTGTAGATGATTCCAATTGCATGTGATTGACTCCAAATGATGATAATAACTAGCTAAGATGTGATGGAAATGAGTGAAAATTCTTATAATAAACTTGCATGAGATTGTGGATCCATTTCAAGTAGAAGAGGCTTCTACTTATAGGAGTGAAGGGTTGAAGAAAGAGTGAAATTGGTGAATCTGGGATTAAAATGGGAGCCAATAGGAATGTGACACTTGTCACAAGGCTAATGGATGGAGGTGGAGCACATTTTGGGGGATGTGCATTGTTACGAGGATTTAAGAGAATTGAATGAATATGGTTGAGGGTATAAGAGAATGTGGGTGAGGATGTAAGAGAATTTAATGCCCTTGTAAGAGACAAGATGAAATGTAAGAGGGAGTAAATGCATTTGTAAGAGGTATTTATGGGTGTGTAAGATCCTTTTGGAGGAAAATTGAATGAGGGGGTGGTTGGGAGGAATATTCCTAGGAATATGCCATTGTGAGGATAAATAAGGTAATTAGATAATAAAAAGAAATGAATTTCATGTGCAACCTGGTTAGTTGACCTTGGGTTGATTTAACTTTAGGGAAGTTAAAAGGTAGATAAATGGGTAATGATGATTAGAGAGTGATTTGAGTTAATTAATTTAGAATTAATCAACTTGAGTGGGTTAGGGGATTTATGACATTTGATTTTAAATAATTGGATTTATTTAATCAAATGAGAGTACTAAGAGGGATTTAATTAAATGATTTGATTTAATTAAATAGGATGAACATCAGTTAGAATAAGGTGAATTAACCCAATAAAGTTAATTATTTGATTAATAACAGAAGTTGATGAATTTAAATTAAATAATAAAGATTATTTAATTAATTGGTTAGTGTAGAAATGATTTGGGAAGAAATGATGTTAGTTGATCAGAATTAGATGCATAGTATCAATCAAGACTTTTAATTAAGTGTCTACACCTTTGCATTCTCATGGAATGGATCGGAAAAGGATGTATCCCTATTATATGTTGACATTAATAAAGCATTCAAGGGAGTTAAAAATTAATTTAATAATGCTTTAACATAGAGAAATCATATATTCTCAACTAGAGAACTGAGAACATACCAATAGAGTCACTAGGTGCCTAAAGGATATATTCAAGGATTGTAACTATTGAGAACCACATTGATATTCCTAGAAAAATAAAGTAAGGCTCATTAAATTGTCCCACAAGGTGTGCCAATTTTTTTTTCACTTGGAATTACACCCTTGTTGAACCTATTGTTTAAAATTCTAGTGAAACATGAGATTCATCTCAAGGTGTGGGACCTTGTAGCTAAGATCAAACCACTAGAGAAGGCCAGATTCATTTATAACTTGGATGTAGTAGTTTTGGTCCAACATAGCATTGAATAAATCTTAAACTAACTCTATTCTATCATCTTACAAATAGAAAAGGGGAGAGATAAATGTACAAAACAAAGGGGCGGTGATACACCTAGATTAGTGGTGTTCCTTCCTACTCACTTCAACACAAAAAAGAATTAAAATACCTAAGGAACTCACACAATTCTCTACTATATCAATTTCTAAGGGGTATATATGAAGGTTAGGGTTTGATGATAATTAAGAGGGAGTAGGAAAACCCACAGTTAACATATATAAACAAAGTTAACACAACATACATGTTAGATGCATAGGACAACTAAGATGGGGGAGGTGAATCAATTATATACTCTAAAACATCAAAAACCCTCATTAACATTCAAATCTACATTAGCCTTTAAACCCTTATCAACCATTAAACCCTTAACATGCATTAAAAAAATGTAAACATGTAAAGCAATAATGCAAACACATCAAACACACAAGAACACCAGATTTATGTGGAAAACCCAAGAAGGTAAAAACCACACTGAGGATTAGCTCACTAATATATGAATTTCAACTAAATACAATAAGGCTCACTATCAATGGCTTACTGCCAAAGGAATCACTATACAAAAGAAATAATAATAGAAGAAGGGGTGGCTCACTACCAATTTTAACTTCTAAAAATTCATCTCTCATATGCCGAAGGTATAGTTCCATTGAAGCACAAACAACTCATCAAACTGATTGAAATATAGAAACTTGTTGATGGGTGTTTTTGCACTTCTCAACATAGGCAACACACAAGTGCACTACATCTCTTGAAAGGAAACCTCCTACAAGCAAGTTGCAGAAAATTATCCAAAGGTCTCTCAGGTGTTAGGTCATGACAATGCTTGGAATAGTTCAATTGGTTGATGTGATTTGTTGGTAATCACAGGGTGGCCTTTATGGTTTATAAAGCATGGGAAGTTGTGTTTGCAAATGGAGTTTTAAAGTTCTGGAAGTGAATGAACAGTCACTACCCAGTCAAAACAACAAGCTAAAGCTCACCATGTTCATTAGGTTTAACTTTATGGTGATGCTCGAGATCCTACTCTAACCAAGGACAAAAAGAAATAGCAAAGTGGAAAGGGTTGAGAAAGTTGTTCTAAATCTAAGCCATGAATGAATAGTAACAATGGAGGCTACTACAGTAGACAAACTTTCTAAACTAAATTTTGTTTGACCAAGAGGAACCTACAACTACAAAAAACTAGTGCAATTTCTTAAGGTTTGCAAATTTTCAGATTGTGCATGCACTTCATGAACATACAATTGAACTAGCAATGAAATAAAGAAGCCCAGGAAAACTTTACACAACAACTTTTCATCAACAAGTGCTAAAAGTATGGGTTGAAAGTCCATCAAATACCATAACAACAAACACCATTATGACATCCATTGAAGAAACTAACAACTAAATCTAATATGGAAGTTGAACAATGCATGCATAATGAACAAACTCAAAAGAAACACCCAGATTCATGTAATGCTTCTCTCTATTGCTGCAATATTCCCCTTACACCAATTTCCCAATACTTACAAATGAGGGGAAAGCCCCTATTTATAGTTTTCCAAAGACCAAATGAATGGCTAGGATTGATTTACATTGTGTATTCCAAATTCATTACGAGTTAGGGTTTCACCTACCCCCAATATATGGCAATTTAAAATACATCCTTTGTCTTTTCCCTATTTTGTCATCTAGTGACCCTAGAACTATAGCAATTTTGTCCTCTAGTTGTTTTCTGGGTTGTGGCTAAAAGTTGCCTAGGTTGCCCCCTGTTTGATGTGTTCACAACATTTTCTTCAACCGATCAAGTGAACCATGTTGTGGGTTTGTATTTCCAAAGAGCAGACATGCTGCTCTTGATCTCGGGTGGATAGTTCTTGATGAATCATGATCGTGTGATGAAAGAAAAAACAACTCCTTGTTTTTTATTTCATTGGGCACCCATTAGACTTCCTAGCATTGAATTCCTTTGGAATGTTGTCATTGTTTAGGCAATCATCCCGTCCCAGGAATCTCCATTATCCTAGGAATGCTTTTGTAAGTGGATAGGTGAAGGCTTCCCCCTATCAAGCATCATCTATGTAGGTGATCTTTGATCATCATTTTCTTTGTAGACCTAGTAGGCGGCATGTGGATTCTTCATTTGGATTGCACTCTTCGTGATTTCACCTTCCCCCCTCCCTTTCCTCTTTAGAACAAGTCGCGAGTCAAAACTTCCTTTAACAACGCTCCATGGATAAATCCTCTGGTGGTACAATGTCATAGGCAGGTGCATCGTGAGCAATCTCCTTCTGTAACAAGCTCCTTTAGCAATCTCCATTCAGAGTCCTACACTAGGATAATAAATCAAATCAGGCTTATGCAAATAATCCAATACCCATAAGAATGACAAAACCCCTTAAATTCCTCCACAATGGTTATTTAATTCCTTTAATTATTCACCTTATTAATCCTCTAAATTAAAGGGAAGATAATACCCGCATGACCGCATAACTCCTAGGAATGATCCATCCATGGTTCAAATACCCTCCTAATCCTCGAACTCCTGTTATCATTATGTATTTAAATGACTGAGCCTGCTTGCCTAGATAATCGAATATCCCCCTCCCATCCTTGATTAATGCTACTAACTAGAAGAGAATGGCCCATTCTCATTATTTCTTATTGTGAGAGTATAAAACTCTACTCTTCTTCCCACTTCGCACCATATGAGTCCTCATTGGACAAGTTGCATTGATGCCTTCCTTTTAAGACACACTTGTTATGTGGTTACCCGCTAGTGGGAACACCAAAAGGGGAAGACCATGAGAATTCACTAGTCCCATTTGACTATTTAATGGGTGAACGAGTCCACCAAATTCCCTCATCGATATGGAGCCTACGACATAAATAAATGTTTACATTGTTTATACACTTAGCCATAGGCTTATAAATATCCTTGACCCCCCCCCATGGCCAGGTGAAGATACAAAAGTGTCAAGCTAATTCCTTCATCCCCCCGCAGTCCTAAGTTAGCCCCTCACAGAGAGTTAGAGTATATGAAGTCACCCAATGTGGAGGTATGCGATGGACGGGCTAGGCGGGTATGGAGAAGCGGGAGGCAGCTTGGAGGAAAGTCATTTTAGCAGCATCATGGATGGCAAAACCCCCATGAGAGACCTCCGTCGAGGGGGTTGTGGGTGAAAGAGTGTGGGACACTATGATGGGGAGGCCACATAAATAAATTCATTGTAGGAGAGATGAACTATGGGCTCCGAATGAAGTGAGGCCATCATAGTGAGTGTGAAGAAAAGACAGTGGAGGGTAGTTTGTAGACTGTTGTAATTATCAGCCAAGGCAACAACGACATTGTGAAGTGAAAGAAGTGCATAGGTGATGTCTACCAAGGGGTTGTGGGTGAAAGAGTGTGGAGAGCCGGGGTTATGACGCCGCCAAAATGATGACAAGACGTGAACAAAGAACCCCTCAGAATAAACATCAGTTCCCACTCTCTTGGAAGGTTGCATCACTTGAGTGTTTATTAAGTATGTTGCTTGAGATGGGAGCACTATCCATCTGCTTTGCTTTCACCATTCTTCGATTAGAGTTGCATCAACCAAGTGGAAAAAGGCTTCGGCTATCTTTAATGGAGACTTTCGGTCATACTTGAGTAGTGTTCCCCCATGCTTGTTATAGGTGATTCAGACTTTACTAATCTTCTTGAGAACTTCGTTGGTTTGCTTGTGCCTGTCATCCAATGGTTTGATTTTGATAGTTGCGCTAGTTTGGTTATAATACCAAGGAGGCTTTTGACCTTTAGAAACCAATGGCCTGCAAAAGCAAAGCATGTGGGAGTAAGGAACGATGCCGCTTGGTACCGCGATAAGACCTATCTCTGAATTCCTTACATCATTCCAAAAACTTTGGCATTCCATTGAGACTAAAATAAACCTTAAGATCATGCTTCTTAAGTCATTGATCATCTTACTTCAGAAGCTTCAATAAAGTTACGACTCCCTTCACTTGTGCAAAGAATCCCTTTAGATGGAGCCATGGTGATGCAAAATGGTGCCAGTAGATTCAGCAACCTATATGCTACAGGTTTTTTAATTATCATGCACCACAAGTTTCCACCATCCTTAGAGCATATCATCATCTTGAAATTTCTCAAATGCAAGTTCATTGTCCATCCCAAGGACTTGATTCTCTTTTAGGTGCCTTGGGCTCATTATTGTCATTAGAGTTCATTTCATTCCTTCTGATTATCATCCTCCATTTCGAACTTTAAAGGCCGCATGATGATGGGATCAACCTTCATTTGATCATCGTTGTTATGTCCACTTCACCAAGAGGCCTCTGTCTTTCACAATTAATTGGTCACTAATGAATGTACGAATCACGTGGTCTAAAATGATGCCAAAGCTACAAGTTTTATGTTTGGGGCATGGTAGGTTTTCCATTTGCAAAGACAAAAATGCAAGGTATCATTAATGAACGTCATTATTAAATGACCAAGTGAGGTGTGAACCTCATGTGGAAGACATCCGTGGAGCGGGCTACGGAAAGGGGAAGGCAGAACTCCTAGGCGATGACGTTGCTAGGATAACGGTTGAATGCTAGCGGAATTCCGC
Organism: Sequoia sempervirens; assembly: GCA_007258455.2. NCBI lineage: Eukaryota > Viridiplantae > Streptophyta > Pinopsida > Cupressales > Cupressaceae > Sequoia > Sequoia sempervirens. The sequence goes on along the minus strand of VDFB02000363.1, from coordinate 118,223,918 downwards.
ATTATGGCTTCCACCCAAGTAGTTTTCATTAAATACACATCCCATGCTGCACCCACATTTCACATCCACGTTCGATCATATTACCATCAATCTCCTTAATGCCTGCATTAGGATTTCATCAAAGCTAACTTCAACTCTGAATAGTAACATTATAATTGCATATATCAACTCGGATCTCATTCAAATCCCATGTTGCACCTACACTTCAGTATTAATTGGTTTGTCATCATTTCATCAATCTCATGTGCATAACAAGTTGTTGGAATATTTTTGGGACTGTAACTCCTCATTAAAATTTAACTAAGAGTCGAGGCATACCCATACTCAATAGTGTGTATGTATATATATATATATATATATCGTAAGCAATTCGGGCACTTTCAAGCATCGATGTGCTCTTGCGAGAGAAGTGGGTAGCACAATAGTGTAAGAAACCTACAAGATTGGGCCTTCATAAGCTTTTAGAAAATAGGTGATATTTGAATGAGGCACCGATAGTCATTGATCAATGAAGACTACGTGAATTTTACTATGTCGCCCCCTATTCTTTGATCGCAATGGCCTTTGGCTTGTTCACTTTGTAACACCATGCACAAGGATAATGCAAGCAGTTCACTCATTGATGCTACTAGAAATGAGGGAGTGGATGCAAAACAAACCCATGCCTCTTGTGGGAATATAATGCTGGTGCGCTGCGGAGCCATGCTGTTAGGAGACGCTAAAGAGGTGGTCAGTATCCACGAGCCAATAGCCCATAGCAAGAGTGATGCGGGGGTTCACAGTGGGGAGGATATTTGAGAAAAGTCATTTAAGAGAATAGCGTAAGATAAGTGGAAGCCCGCATAGTGGACCCCACATGGAAGACTTTCGTCGGCACCACTCTTGAATGTCATCATTTGTGAAGTGAAAATCTCTAGTGCATGGTGCCATCCTTCCCCAATAACTAGCATTGGCCTAGAATTCCACATTCATAAACACCACATAATCCCTAATATTATGCTCAGATAGAATAACATGGAAGTTAGAAATGAGCATGCCAGTTGTGGGAAATTCGTTAGGGAGGAATGTTATAAATAGCAAGGTATATCATGACCCCCACAATAAAGAAAGCCTGTGGGGACCCAACATTGGGAACTAATCTTGAAGATGTCGCTAAGCATGTCATTCAGGAATGGTCAAGTGAGTGACAGCCACAATGTCATGAAAGTTCGTAGTGAAGTGAGTGCAGGTGAATCAGGCGGGCACGCCGCATATGAATAGAGAGATGATAGATGACTACCACCATTAGAAATCCTGTAAGGGTATGCCGACACTGGTGAGTTACAGGCCTGTGAAACGGGGAGGCAGCGGAGCCTTGCCGTTATGAAACGACGTTGTGGTGACAACCACCCACAAATGGCGGCCCAAGAGGGTAGACCCACTAACGAGCTCTAACTCAAGAATCGACTCATGGAATTAAGGTTTCATTATGAGGAAATGGTATATGCAGGCCTCGTAGGGCAGGACAGTGTGAGAGCTCAGCCATCAAACAATGGTGGTCAAGTGAAGCAAGCCACACGCAAAGACCTACAAACATTTTGGACTTAGGAAATTTTGAGGTGTGTCAGGCCTAGCTTGGTAAAAAAAATGGTAGTGACGGCAAGACCAAATGTGGAGCCCACCATGCAGGAAAAAGTCAAGGGTCAACCACTGCCAAAGGAGAAACACGAATGACAGTCTGCATGGGGTGACCCGTAGCTACAGGTCTGCGGTGCTTGATGGACGCAGTGGTGAAGGTGGATGTGGGATATGCTACGCGGGTAGACACTAGGGATCGACTGCAAGCGAATGGTAGAAAGCAATGATAAAGAGCAAGAGGAGACCCACAAAGTTGGATCTGTGAGGCCAGACGTATGTCAGAGTGATGAGAAGGGGAAACCCACAAAACCCAACCCACAGTGGCAAATGACTTAGTGAAATTTTGATGGGCCAATTTGGTCATGGGGAATTTGGTCCATTGTTAAAGCATATGACTAGATTGGGCTTAGAAACAAGGGTACACAAAGTGAGGTGAGAGCAAAACAGCCCGTCAGGAGAAAAAATAGTTCATCAAGAGAAAAAGAAAGGGGGGCCCTGCCTTCAGTGGGGCGTGTGTGTGAAATATGCACAACAAAACCTTCTGCTCACTGTATTAGGAATTCATAGGCATTAATGTTCACACTTAGAACATCACACACTTTTCTCTCTACATCCACACAACAACTCTCCTTGCATTTATACCATCCGTGACCTAAAACAATCTCAATTAGGTTGGCATTAAGGAAATGTATGCACCTCAACTGTGCAGCATCAAATAGGTCAACAGCAAACACTTCCACAATATAAAGAAGTGAAGCCAAACCATGCAACTACTTAATTAGGACCCAAATCTACACCAACACACTTCTCAAAACTTTCTCAAACAACAATTATCCTTTGCAATTAGTGCTAGCATGCTAGGTCAGCTAAGCCTACACTAACATTAACAAGTGACACCAAACACACCTCTCAAAGTCTAGAAAAATGTCGTAGACAACACAAAAACACTCCACAATATCCATACAATATATCAGAATACTCTAGAATCATCAAAATATTTTGCACAACTACCACAACCACTTGAAACTCAAGAACACCTTCATTCTATGCAACTAGACATATTGGCACAAACATCCAACACAACAAATAAATTTATGGAGCACCACAACACCTAAAAATTTAAGGGAAGGTAGATACAAACATTATAAGCATGTTCCTAGATCCGCAACATTAGAACCTTCACTGTGAAGAAATGTGAAGCAATCTCATTTCTCCTAGACACCCTATTTCACTAGACATACATACTCTCAAACACATCTTCCACTATAGAATGATCCAAAACCTAAAACTCTAGATATAACAACTGTGAACACCTCTAATCATCACATCCAAATTGCATAAGAATATCTTCAAGAATGAAGAAATGTAGAGTAAAACACTGAACACCACTTTATCACACTGAACTCTCTTTTATTCATTTTTTTCTCAAAAGCACTTGGAAACCAAGTGAACCAAACACATTTGCATTATTACTTATCACATACATCAATGAAAACATTGATGATAGTGTTGGCCTCCTCTAATGGTTCAATAACTAATCCCTTAGAGCTGTGACTTAGAGATTAGACATCTACACTAAGTAGTTATCTTACTCATCATGAAGGTGCATTTCATTGTTAACCCAGGGACGCAAACTTGAAATGGGTTAGCATTGTATGTACACTAGGACTCCACTATAGTCATCCTTAAACTAGAAAAGAAAAAATACTGAAAATAAAATGCTAGAAAGAAATTAATGTAAGCACTGAGCATGAATTAGCAACTACACTAAGCATCAACAACTGAATTGGAAATGGATGACAGAAATAGAAATCTTAGCAAATAGATAGGAAACTACTATGTTTTCCTTGGCTACAAGAACAGTCACAAAACAAAGTTTCGATGGTTGTAGGAACATACAACTGTTGAGGCTGAAACTAGTTACTGAACAGAAAAATAACTATTAAACTAAATGGATGGAATTCTCACCAAGTGGGCCCCCTTAAGTGAGTCTTCCTTAAGCTAACTCAGATGTAGCAAATCAGAATATCATTTTATTCCTTGAAAACATGATTACAAGATATCAGCAATATGATTGTATTACTTAAACTGAAAATGCAAGTAAAATCTCAGAACATCCAACCTTGTGAAAAGGGGCATCTAACCATTATTTATAGAGGGAAAAGCTTCTAATTAACCCTAACTAACTAGGCAGTCGACTTCAAAAAAATAGGAGGATTCCATTTATTGAAAGCATAGAAAAGAGAGGGAGGAAGTTATGCATGCACCAGATTTAGTCAAAGCAGACTTGCTTCAATGAGGATCCAACACAACACACTTCCTAGATTTGTTCAACTAACAAACATGATCAATTAAAAGGTAGTTACAACTTCCATACGAGCTAGGAATTTCCCTCCATTGGAAGTTTCCCTCCATTGACCTCTTTAATGACCATCTTTTTGACTTCCTTAGCAACCAACCAGCTAGCATTAAGAGCTTCTTCCACTTGCAAGCTTCATTTACATCAACATCTTAATGTGAACCTACATATTGACATTAGCACGCACAAAAAAATTGCATATCCATAATTACCTTAAAGTAACATCCATTCAACCACATGTAAAATTAACATAGATAATTCACATAGAAAGTTAATATTATCAAAATTCACAAGGATAAGTTCATGCCCAAGGTTCATAAATTTAGGGAAACAACATGGAGAGTGTCATCAACCAGGTTCTAAAGTCTATAGTAACAACAACAAATATATGATAAACCCTATCAAAATTGAGCCATTATTTGGACTCATCATCTTCCCCCAACCTAATGATCTATTGGTCCTCTAGTAGAGGGAGCTCTATTCCTTTTCCTTGCCAAAGCTCTACAGTCACCAATTGTTAACCGTCCCAGATCAGTCTCTGCAGTATCTGAATTTGGATCCCAGTAGAACCCCTGCTTGTTTTCCAATCTGCTCCACCTTGGCCTTTCTATAGCTATTTCATATTGATAGTATCTATAATTTGGTACTGGCCACAACAAAGTAGGTGGTTGGAATGTCAATGGAATCCAATAGTGTTGCTTCATCCTTCCAATATGTATGTACCTAGTACTTTGTTTACATGTTGCAACATAATTTTGCAAGGAATGGGGTTCAACCTATTTTAACTAATTTGTCAAACTATTCCATCTATGTGATAGGTATCCCAATACTGTTTTCCTTGTAGTAGCAGCTACCTGCTCATATTCTTTGTATGATTTATCCCTAACAGGCATGATCTTATTTTTGTAGCTCAGACGATAAATAATTTTATGCCATGTATAGTAAATATTTGAAGGGTTACTGGTTTTAGCTCTGAGAGGTAAGGGGGTATGGAGTTCTCTATCCATGTATGTTTTAAACTACTGCCCCCAACTGACTTCATTTTGGATCCATGACATGAATGCCCTCAAGTGAATATCTCCAAGGGATAACAATCGGTTCCAATCATTCAATCATTAAGCACAACATAATTATGCAAGTACAATTCACACACCATATTTTTAACTTCAAGAGGAGAGGGCTAGTAGGCTTGGAGGAACTCATGTGGGGTTTCAATAGAAGGGTTTAAACTAGAAATAACCCTTGATAGTTTGAAAGAAAGATGATGCTCCTTCAAATTTAGTGCATATACTCTTGGAGTAGTTCTACATGCCATCATTTGTGGCACTAGAGCCACCACATTATCTACCTTATCCATCAATGCAATAATCTCTGCATTTTTCTTCTCAATTTCTACATTTTTCTTTTTGACTTCTTCTTGTATCTTGAGTCTTTCCTTTTTCCACTCCTCCTCTTTCTTTTTCATTTCATTCCATAGGTTTAGAGCTACAACATTCCATGAAAAAGTGGGAGGTTTATGTTTCCCTACCAAGATCTTTCCTTGCACCAACTCATGATGTTCAAATTGCTCCAGTTGCAGTGGTTCTGGTTGCTCATCTTGCTTTGGTTGTAGTGGTTTTTTATTTTCAACCTTCTCTGCAATAACAACAACCTATACTAATCCTATGTTTCCTTGTTCCTCAAAAATTTCTTCTACCTCAACATTTACTTGCCTCTTAGGAGCTTTTGTCTCCTTCCTAGGTGTTCTTTTGAGTCTAGGGCTTCTTTTTGGAGGCATATCAGTAGCTAGATCAACTAGTTTTGATTTCTTTAGATGGATTTTATGTTTCTCAACGGCTGCAGGAAGACCAGTGTCATCAGCTTTCCATTTCCTAGGGCTTGGTGTTACTTTTTCTAATGTTTGCTTCTTGGCCTTCCCTTTTCTAATATCTACCTCTTTCATTTGTGCTTCCTCTTTTCTAATGGTATCCCTAGTATGAATTGGAGTTTTAGGGAGAATATTGACATTAGGGTCTAAGGATGAACTTCCTTCATATAAATACTTAGATTCAAAGGAGCCAATTTCTATTGTCGATTTGGTTGCAGGAGGGTTTGTGCTAAGGTTTGTGCCAAAGGTTGAAGCTCTAGGAGTGGTTTCAGCAACCCTCTCACCCCTACTAAACCTATGAGCTTGGGACTGAACTCTATGACCCACATTCTCCACTCTGAATTGATCAATGCTTAAAAATTCTTCCCATGACATACCAGACACTTCTTATAAATATTTTTCTACTAAAATTTTTATCAAACAGTGATGGGAGATATAATTGTCCCTACCTTTTTGTGGTTTAGCTGCCATGATTAATAGTAGGTTGTACAACACATTGGGAACGTTCATCCTTCTTCCATTTCTCATATGGTTCAAGAGCTTAAAATGCACATAATGGAGGCACGATTCACGACCCTCATAGGTAATATATTTGATAATGTAGACAACAACTTGTTTCCACTTTTCTGGCAGAGAAGTTCTCCTTATTCCTTGCTTATCTACAATAAGCGGAGGATCACTAGGTTCAGTGAATTCTGGCCTAGCTAACCTCTCATTTTTGCTACCCACAATTAGGCAAACACCTCTGCAAAATTTTATTTCCTTCAACCCTTCTCTGAACCCAATTTCTTTTACTTCCTACAACTCTTCTATAGTGCTAACACCAATGTCATGTGACTCTTCAATCTACCTTTTTGGTGGCATTATGACTATGACTAAGGCAATAAATAAACATAAATGGGGGGTATCATCAAGGGAAATGGCAGTAGTTCAATGTCATATCATACATGCAAGCTGTCATTTCAACTATATCATTCAAATTTTCTCATTTTAAATTTGTTGCCATGTTGGCGCATGGATGACATGTATGACACATGGACATGATGTGTTCACACTCCCCCCCAACATAAATTAGAGCATGTGTCCCCAAAGGCTGGGATGTAATTATGAGGTGACAGGGAAGAGTACAAATATGTGTTATGTGAAATATCAACATTAATATACAACAATTAAACGAATGCATTTAAGATAATTAAGATATAACAATTTGTTACACACGTACCTAAAAATTTGGAGTGCCATTTGCAAAGAATGTGGAAGGAAATACAAGTTACTTTAAAAGTACAGTTGAACAATTAAATGAAGTGGTGATGGAATGAAGTGATGGTGGAGTTATGGAAGAGAGAGAAAGGATGGAGATGGATGGTCAAATGGATTTATTGATGGAGAAATTGATTCCCACAAAAGTGAAAATATTTATTGTGATTTCATGCATACTTTAACTAGACAGAAGGAGGCACACTAGGTTTGCTTCCTTTGGCTGTAGGAACTTTGGAGGTTTGGTGTTGAATAAATTGCTACATGAATTAGTGTTTGGAAGCTGGTTTATGATATAACCTGAGACAGTGATCGTTGACCAGGAGCTTGAATCTCACAGGGTCAATGGTTGTGAGCTGAACAACACCATTGGAGAATATTTATGCAACTTCATATGGTCCCAACCACCTAGTTTATAGTTTTCCTACATTATCTTGATACTTGGAGTCATAAAGGATGGCCCAGTCACCTGGTTGGAACCTCTTTTCCTTTATGTATTTGTCATGCCATTTGATTCTTTGATTTTGCACCATCTCAACATGATTAAGACCTGACTTTCTCATTTCATCTAAGGCATTTAATTGCATGATTCTGCCCTTTTGTGCCTCAGATATGTTTATCCCAAGATCTAGTGCAGTTCTAAGAGTTTTATGCTCAAACTCTATAGGAATCATGGTTATTTTTCCATACAATAGTTCAAAAGGAGTGAAACTAGTGGTTGTCTTCCAAGTGGTTTTATAAGCCCAGACAACTTTTGGCAACCTATTTTCCCAATCTTTCCTGTGAATAGTCACTATTTTAGTCAAGATAGCCTAGATATTTCCCTATTGGTCACCTCAAATTGACCATTGGCTTGAGGGTGATAGGGGGTAGATTTCCTATGTCTTACATTATATTCATTGACAAATGTTGTGACAAGAGTTGATGTAAACTAAGCCCCTTGATCAATAACTATCTCCCTAGGGACTCCATAATGTGTGAAGATTTCTTGATAGAGGACTTTTGCAACTCTATTGTCTCTGGAATGTTTCATAGCCTTGACCTCAACTCACTTGGTCACATAGTTAGTGCAAACCAAGATGTAAGATTTCCCATTTGATGGTGGATCAATTGTACCTACAAAATCAAGTCCCCATTTATCAAATGGTGTGATGACTACCTGAGGGTATAGAGACATCTCATCAGATTTAGTTGGCTAGACCATCCTATGACATCTATCACACTTCCTAGTATACTTTCCTGCATCCTTATGAAGTGTGGGCCAATAGTACCCTGTATTAAGAGTTTTCATTGCTATCCTCTTAGCTGCAAAGTGCCCTGCATAGGGTTCATTATGACATGCATGTAGTATATCATATGTTTCATCCTCCCTTACACATCTCCTCATTACATGATCTAGTCCAATATAGAATAAACACCCTACAATCCATGAGAAATGAAATTTTTTCTCAATAAGAACCCTTCTCTCTTTTGGAGAGAAATGAGGGGGAACCCTCCCTATAACTAGATAATTGGCTATATCTACATACCAGGGTGTGTGCACATTGATGAAAAACAAATACTCATCAGGGAAGGAGTTATTAATGAATTGAGTGTACTCTGATGTAGTCAATCTAGAGAGAAAGTCTTCCACAACATTTTCCTTTCCTGGTTTGTCTACAATGGTGATGTAAAATTCCTGCATTAATAACAACCACCTCACTAACCTTCCTGAAATCAATGGATTATTCATAAGGTATCTTATGGCTGCATGGTCTGTATGGACTAATATTTTATATCCTGTTATGTAATACCTGAATTTGTTGAGAGCATAAATGATTGACAACATCTCCTTCTTTTTCACTATGTAATTAAACTCAGCTCCTTGTCGGTTCTTGCTGACAAAGTAGATTTCATTCTCAATTTCTCCCTCTTTTTTCCCCAAGATAGCCCCTATAGCATAATAAAATTCTTTTGTATGAATATGAAAAGGGAGTTCCCAATTAGGGCCTTTGAGCATAGGAGCATGGGTTAAGGATTATTTTAAATCAAAGAATGCTTTGTCACAATCCTTTATCCATTGGAACTCAACATCTTTAGTTAGAAGAATATAAAGTGGTGCTGCCATCTTATTGAAATATTTTATGAAGCGCCTATAGTATCCTACATGTCACAGGAAACTGCTAACATCTTTTTGCTTGGTAGGAATAGGAAGATTGGTAATCACCTCAATCCTGGTTGGGTCCACTTGAAATCCTTTCTGAGAGATATAGTGGCCAAGGACTACTCCTTCCTACATCATTATAAAGCATTTCTCATTGTTCAAGGACAAATTATGGTCCTCACATGTCTACAAAACTTTTCTTATATTTTCTAATGCTTCTACAAAATCAACACCATAAGTAGTAAAATCATCCATGTAGATCTCCATACAATCATGTGGGATATCTGAGAATATACTAATAACTGCTCTTTGAAAGGTTGTAGGTACATTACATAAACCAAATGGAAGTACTGAATAGGCATAAGTCCACCAAGGACAAGTAAAGGTTATCTTCTCTTGATTTTCAGGTGCAATTTGTATCTGATTATAACCACTGAATCTATCTAGGAAAGAAAAATACTGCTTACCTGCAAGTGAATCCAATACTTGGTCTATAAAAGGAAGAGGAAAATGATCCTTTTTGGTGGTAGATTTTAGTTCTCTATAGTCAACACAAACTCTCCATTTACCTCCCTTTTTAGGTCTATTCCAATGGGGACACCCATTGGCTATCTGAGATAAGGTAGATAAATCTTGCATCCAATAACTTTTGCAATTCCCCTTTTACAATCTCCCTCAATGCAAGGTTGATTCTCCTCTATGATTTCCTTACTGGTGTGCAGTCATCTCTATTCTAGATCCTATGAGTACAGAGCTTGGGATCCAATCCTTTCATTTCATGGTAATCCCATGCAAATGCATGTTGATTGGTCTTCAACAGGTTTGTTAGGGATAACTGTTGTTCTTGACTCAGCTTGCTATTAATATTCAAAAAAATTCCTTCTAAAAATTGTACTTGTGTGGTCAACTCAATCATGGTTTTTTCACTAATTCTTGGAATTTTTAACTCATGTGGCAACAATGTATGAAGCATATCTGTTGTTGTAGGAAATTCAGGTGCAGGAGGAGCAGGCAGAAGTGTCTTCAATGGACTTGAAGAACCAGATTCATGAGTGGATGATTCTTCATGCACCACACAATGGTTCTGAATTATATGGGATAATACTTCATCTTCTTCCTGAAGTAGCATGAAATGACTTATGCCTATCATCATGAATTGTGCCACCAAATTGACTTTCTCGACCTCTTCTCTAACATTTGGCCATATGGGGTTATCCATATCATGGGATGGTTGGGTAGGAGGATAGAGAATAAAAATTTTAGTGCTTCTCCCATCATAAATAGTCATGTCCCCTAATTGGAATCCAATGTAAGCATCTTTTGTAGCTAACCATGGCCCGCCTAGAATAATGCGATACAATGTAATCATTTGTTGTAGCTAACCACGACCCACCTAGAATAATGGGATACCTTCCCAATGTAGCTTTAGGGAAAAGGATCATGAAATCTACTGGGTACTCCCAAGACTCTACAGTTACAACAAGGTCTTCTTCTATACCATCTGGTTTGAAAGTGGAACTATCAACAAGCTACAAGATAGTAGGAGTAGGTCTCATATTTGCAACATTTAGTTGTTGTAGGACATCCTTAGTCATCACATTGATCACTGCTCCCAAGTCAATTAGAGCACTCTTTACTTGGATTCCATTTATAATAACTCCTACCACATGACTACCTAGGTCAGTGTATTGAGGAACAGTAACTTTCCCAAGCATGATATCTGCCAATTGTCCCACCACATGAACAGTAGTGGGGTATTTCTTTTTCCTCCCTGGCTTTTTGAGACATGCTTCTTGATTGCTTTACTATATATGGGGACATATTTTATATCCTGGAACAAAGGTATCTTAACACATATGTGTTTCAACTGATCCAGAATATCAAAGGTTGTTTCTTCCTTCTCTTCATTTTCTTTAACAACTTCTAACCTTTGAGGAAATGGTGGGTCTTGATTAGATTGCTGATCTGGTTCAGGATTTTCAGGCACATTTGATTGAATAGGGACTTTTTGGTGCTACTCTTCTTCCACGAGAAGCTTGGTGATGATAGGAGTGGAAGGATTTGGAAAAGTGGTTCCTGAACATAGATGAATATATCGATCACACTCATAGAATATGCACGAAATTGATTAGGATCTACAAAGTAGATTGGTTGCTATTATGGTTTGTTATTTGGGTTAGGTGTGGGTTGAGATGGTAACTGAGTAGGTCTAGGTGTCCTAGAACTTGAGCTAGTAGGAGGAGGGATTATGGTAGGATTTTGAGGCTGTGGAGGTGGTTGCATGTAACTGGTTTCCTGGTTTGGCCATTGTTGTCCTCCCCTCCATTGGGATGTATCTTGCTAGTTTCCTGGAGGTTGCTACCAATTCCCCTAGAATTACTGCCAATTCCCTTGAGATTGATGCCACTGGGGTGGAGATTTTTGGTAATTGGGACAAGTATTTGGAGGGTTGTTCCAAGGCTGAGGTGGATAGCCTCCAAAGTTATATGGGTATGGGGGTTTCCATTGATTACCAGATGCATAAGAATTGAAATAAGGTCCACTAAAAGATAATGGATCTAGTGGCATACCTTGTCTTGGAGCACATGGTCTTCTTTGTGCAATGTAGAAAAATTTATCATCATCAACTTGAATTGGCCTAAATTCTGGTGGAATCTACTTGTCAATTTTGGCTACCATTTTGCATCTGTAGTCCTTTTGTTTGCAATGAGGAAAATATTCTGCCAACATTGCCTCTGCCTCCTCTTGTTTCTTCTTTGTTTGAAGAGTGTCTAGTTGAGTAGCCATATTGTTTATGATGTCCTACTTGAAATCTTCTAGCAAATGAGTGATTTCTATCCTTGAGACTCCATTGGTGGAGGATTTACCCATATAGGATTTGTAACCTCTTCCTTTCTTTAGAGGTGCCCTGGAATAATTCTGACATATTTTCTTAATATCATCCTAGGGAACTTGGGTGATATCTCCTCCTCCCATCAGGTCCAGAGCATCAATGCAACTCTCATTAATCCCTCTAAGGAAGAGAAACTTTTGAGACTCTTCATTGAGTGAATGATGTGGAGATTTCTGTAGGCAGAACAAGAACCTTGAAATACAGTCCTCCAAAATTTCATCTTCCTTCTCTTGCATCTTGAAGATATCATCTCCTCTCATATCACTGCCCCTATAGTATTCTTTATACTTCTCAAAAAACTTTGTTTTCATATCATCCCAAGTCTCTACAGTATTCCTACCTAAGCTCATAAACCATCTTAACGCAACTTCTTTTAAGGTGGTAGGAACCAATTTAAGCCTATGAGCATCAGTGGTATAGTCATAGCTTTTGCAGAGGATATCAAACTCAAACAAGAATGTGTTAGGGTCTTTTGTGACAAGCCCATAGAAATTAGGAAGAATTGAATCAAGGATTTTCTTGAGATTATCAACTTCATTTTGATGAGTGATAGGAAATGGAAAAGATGGCTTGTTTGGTCTGTTTGGATTTGTATGAGCCATATCTACTTGATGGAATTCCAAAGAAAATGGATTCTCAATCAGGTTTTGGGAAGCTTGGTCTTCAGAGGAAGTTTCAGAACTGCTCAAATTGGGAATTGCATCAGCAAAAGGATGTGCCTCCTCTTCTTCTTCATCTCTTAGCATATTTTGAAACTCAACTAGCTGGTTATCAGGATTAGGGTCATTAGGAAGGAATATCCCATGAGCATCTTTTCTCCTACCTCTATGCATGTGGTATTAACTCAGTATCATCCAACTCACATAAATAATTGGTGAAAGAATATCATATCATTACTTTTCTCAAATGAAGGGTATGCTAAGAACAAACTTCAAAGATAATAAAGCAAGAAAGAAACTATAAATGGCTTCAAAGAACTTCCTAGTTTGACACCATCCCCGACAACGATGCCAAAAATTTTGGCCTCCTCTAATGGTTCAATAACTAAGCCCTTGTTGTTGGGACTTAGAGATTAGACATCTACACTGTAAGAATTGGCTATGAAGGTAGCCACCCAAGATCTAGACGCCTAATAGAAAGCACAAGCATAAAAGAGATAGAAATGATATGACAAGAATAGACTGTATTATGCCAATGATGAAAATAGAATGTGTTGTGTTGTGTCATGCAAAAGTACATAGGAGACCCCTTGGTTATATAGAAAAGGTGAGAACATAGAAGAGCATAATATTATGATAAGTGTCGTAATATTATGACATGAGACAACTGTGAAAAGCTATCACTCCACCTAAAGTGGAAAAGTGATAATGTGATCATCAACACAAATGGTGGATCACCCACAAAAGGTGAAGAGGTAATCACATAAGATGTCCACGAAAGGTGGATGTGATAAATTAATAACATGATAAGTCCACCAAAAGTGGAAATGCTCCAAATACCTCCTATGTGGTCCCTAAGTAAACTTAACTAAGGTGTAATGATGACCTAGGACAAGGTACAACACTTTTAATTACACTGACACCCCCACTTAAGTGCAACTTAGGGAGAATGTACATAAAAGAAAACAATGCAAGATGGGTCTCCGAAACTAGGCCATGTTAGGTACCCATGTACAAATGCAATGCAATATCTCATAGAGCAGAGAAAAGGAGAAAACCATGTGGGAAAAAAATCCTCCCCAAAAGAGAGAAACAAAACAAGAAAATGCTCTAGAAAGAATAAAACCTTGAGTGAGGAAAAATTCCCCCCCCATAAGGGAGAATGAATAGAGTCCATGCAATCCCCCCTCAAAGGAGAGTCACTGCTCAAATGGCACAATGTCAAGAGTCCCCAATCTTAACTAAAGAAGGAGACAACGTAGAACAATGTGAAGGTTGATGTAGAGCAGACCAAGGATGATGATGAATCCTCCAAATGTTGTTCCAAAAGAAATGTCAAACTGTGACAAGCACTAATAGAAATAATCAGGTACAGCCACAGAAGATGCCACATAACTAGTGACTGAGTTGAATCTGTCAACTCAAGAGTAACTCCAGAATTTGTCGATGAAGAACTATAGATGAACCCACATTGCAATAGGAATAAGGTTAGAACCAAGAAGACAACTGTATGAACATCAACTTGAATGCTCGTCAATGGAAAATTGGTACAATCTAAGTCTCACTAGATCCATGCACAAATTGTACAATCTAAGTCTCACTGGAGCCATGCACCAAGTCTCTGGATGTAGAACCGAACTTCTAAAGACAGGTAGAGTGCTTCCAAAATAGGAGTGTCTATATGGTGAGTATTCCATCTCACTGAAATGCATGGGTAACCAGTCGCTACATTTGCTGAGTAGATAGGAACTAACACTCGATGCATAGATCAATCCAAAGAAGCATATAGTATGACACAGTACACTGAAATAGAAGGATTGTGGCACTTTATTTTAGTGTGTTTACAACATTAAAAAGAGGAGAACTACAATAACCATGATCATGATTTAAAAGTGCATGAGTAACTCTGAAGTGCTCAAAGAGACCTTTCCAACGTCGCAAGAATCACAAAAAACAAAGGAACAGTGCAAAAGTTATGAGCTCAGGAGTGCAACTGTACCATATGGCTTTGACAAGCAATAAATTCTGCCAAATAGAAAATTTTTGAAGAAACATCAGCACCACTGGAAAATTCACTTCACTAGCTTTCCATTGATATTTCATTTGCAAAATTTTGCCATCTGGGTCAAAAGTTATACAAAAACGAAAAAAAGGCCTATAAAAAAGCACTTTACACTAACTGAGTGCAAAAAATAAATACTAATTGGGGTAAAAAATGTGGCCCTAGGTCGGCCATATGACTCCCTTATTCAAAAGGTTAAAAAAATATATATATTTTAAGCCTCGCCACCGCCATTGGTGGCAGGCGGGCGGAGCGGGGGTGGTGCCCCAGTGGCCATGCCACCCGCGAACCACCACAACCCCACGGTCTTATCAATAAAAATGGTTGAATTTTACAAATCTTTAGTCAGCTCCAATAATGAATTTGGTCGCTGATATAAATAAAACCAAATATATTATATGAAACAAAACCTGCAGATTAGATAGTCGAAGTACAGGCCATCGAGGTTGATGTGACCAATGGAGCCAATGGAGTAGGGGAACCTATGTAGTTATAATGAGCACCAATGCTGAAAAAAGTCACCAGATTCAAATGTTTCGTACCACAACAATTAGACAACTAAATTGGCGGCTCTAATGGTCGTCGATAGAACATGCAATGATTTGACTAGGATGTCGATGGAAGAGAGGTTGGTTGGTGGTAATATGTCGTCCCTTTCACCACTTGATGATGTTGATCTACACAATGAGAATACCACCTACGATAGATGAAGTCAAACCAGGAAATATGACTAGATCTACAGATCGATGAATGACCGATGACAGTCGACTGAAAACCTGCATACTGTTCTTGAGCAAACCGTGTGAAAAAAAGAGCCTGATATAATCCCTTTACCAGGCAATGTGATGTGACGGTGGAATAAATGCACCACGTACAATGGAAAATGCAAAGGTCGATGGGAGGAGAAACGTGGTCGCCCCAAAAAAGCCAACTAAAGATTGATCGACCGATGCAAACTAGGAGAGATGTATCATGTGCCCAAAATGCCAAGTATGCCGACTATCTCGGACAAAGGTAGAAGAGTCAGTCGGTGGACGAAAGAAATGTGAACGTTGGCGCATGGGGAGTCAAAGAGCCAAACAGAGGGGAAGATTGAGCAATGAAGTCTACAGACGGGGTTGGAAAAATAAGGAAGCCGATAGATATGGTTCGTCGGTCTGAAAAACAACCAAAAAATCCTTGCAAGTGGTTTGATGCCTATTCAGATCTAACAAGGGCCACTGATGCAAAAAATTGGCACCGAGGAATAAAGCACGGGCTAGTAGAAAGAAAAGCCCAACTAGAGAAATGAAGACCCAACAGGTGATACAAAACACAACTGGTAATAACAACCAGTGACTTCGCCGCTCAGATGGCTGTCAGGATCTTAGCACACTGTTGTGATGCGACTGGGCCAAAAACTTTGCAAAATATAAAGATCTTGTACTGGTGATATAAATGCAATCAACCCACTGTTGGATAAATGTAACCGCTGATGAGCTTTGACCAGCGTACCAAGTAAAAAGGTTGATCAGTGTACCCTTGGATTTGACTGCCGAATGACAAAGTACACAAAGAGTGATGACGCAGGTAGAAGATCTGCAAAGATTCTAAGAATATGCCTGAAATATTTGCAATACAAATATAGCCCCAAATAATAAAATTTGCTCCAAATTTTTAATATAAACTACAAAAAATATTTTACTGAAATATTTTATTGCAAAAATTGAAAATTTGTACCGATTTGGGAGTTTCGTATGGCCTCTGGGTAAATTTTTTTTGCCTCATCTTGCACCTAACAGTGTCCAAAATCGATGAATTGGTAGTCAATCTTTAGGTTTTCGGGCCTCTTGGACGCAATGGTAGGGTATGTTTTGACCCAAATTGCTCTGAAAGTATGGCTACCTCCTAAATTAGGCAACCAACACCCAACTTCAAACTTGTGCAGATTTGACCTCCAATGTCCAACTAAGATGAAACAAAAAAAGAAATCTGACTATCTCAGACACTCTAGACGCAATGGTGAGCTCAGATCTGATGCAACAAGCTCCCAGAATGCACCTGCAAGACAAGGCCAAAAATGGAACCCCCCCAAAATCTGGTATTTCTATCAAGAAAATACAAGATTGCACTCAAGATCTCTCCAAAATGACAATCTAA
Organism: Sequoia sempervirens; assembly: GCA_007258455.2. NCBI lineage: Eukaryota > Viridiplantae > Streptophyta > Pinopsida > Cupressales > Cupressaceae > Sequoia > Sequoia sempervirens. Next base: position 118,206,922 of record VDFB02000363.1, on the reverse strand, counting down.
AGGGACTCCAATGGCTCTGATAGCATGTAATAATTGGCTATGAAGGTAGCCACCCAAGATCTAGAGGCCTAATAGAAAGCACAAGAATAAGAGAGATAGAAACAATATGACAAGAATAGACTGTATTTTGCCAATGATGCAAATAAAATGTGTTGTGTTGTGTCGTGCAAAAGTAGATAGGAGACCCCTTCGTTATATATCCAAGGTGAGAACATAGAATTCCATAAGATTATGACAAGTTTCATAATTTTATGACATGAGACAACTGTGAAAAGCTATCACTCCACCTAAAGTGGAAAAGTGATAATGTGATCATCACCACAAATGGTGGATCACCCACAAAAGGTGGAGAGGTAATCACATAATATGTCCACGAAAGGTGGATGTGATAAAGTAATAACATGATAAGTCAACCAAAAGTGGAAATGCTCCAAATACCTCCTATGTGGTCCCTAAGTAAACATAACTAAGGTCTAATGATGACCTAGGACAAGGTCCAACACTTTTAATTACACCAACACTAAGTAGTTATCTTACTCATCATCAAGGTGCATTTGATTATCAACCTAGGGATGTAAACTTGACATGGGTCAGCACTTCATGTTCACTAGGACTCCACTATAGTCATCCTTAAACTAGAAAAGAAATAGTATTCAAAATAAAATGTTGGAAATAAATTAACATTAGCACTAAGCATGAATCAACAACTACACTGAGCATCAACAATTGAATTGGAAATGGATAACAGAAATAGAAATCTTAGCAAACAGACATGAAACTACTCTGTCTACCTTGGTTGTAGGAACAGTCACAGAATAGAGTTCCAATGGCTGTAGAAATAGACAATTGCTGAGGCCGAAACTAGTTACTGAATAGAAAAATAACTATTAAACTAAATGGATGGAATTCTCACCAAATGGGCCACCTTGAGTGAGTCTTCCTTAAGCTAACTCAGATGCAACAAATCATAATATCATTTTATTCCTTGAAAACATGATTACAACATATCAGCAATATGATTGTATTACTTAAACTGAAAATGCAAGTAAAATCTCAGAACATCCAACCTTGTGAAAAGGGGCATCTAACCATTATTTATAGAGGGAAAAGTTTCTAATTAACCCTAACTAACTAGGTAGTCGATCCAACAAAATAGGAGGATGTCATTTATTGAAAGCATAGAAAAGAGAGGGAGGAAGTTATGCATGCACTAGATTTAGTCAAAGTAGACTTTCCTCAATGAGGATCCAACACAACACACTTCCTAGGTGTGTTCAACTAACAAACATGATCATTTAAAAGGTAGTTACAACTTCCATACGAGCTAGGAATTTCCCTCCATTGACCTCCTTAATGACCATCTTTTTGACTTCCTTAGCAATCGACCAGCTGGCAGGAGCTTCTTCCACTTTGCAAGCTTCATTTACATCAACATCTTAATGTGAACCTGCATAATGACATTAGCACGCACAAAATAATTGCATATCCATAATTATCTTAAAGTAACATGCATTCAACCACATGTAAAATTAACATAGATAATTCACATAGTAGGTTAATATTATCAAAAGTCACAAGGATAAGTTCATGCCCAAGGTTCATAAATTTAGGGAAACAACATGGAGAGTGTCATCAACCAGGTGCTAAAGTCTATAGTAACAACAACAAATATATGATAAACCCTATCAAAATTGAGCCATTATTTGGACTCATCAGATAGTACAAAAAAACATAGTGCAATGCTTTCCAACATCAACAATCTCCCCAAACATAATTCAAACCAAAAACCTCTACAACTATATTGAAGTAAGAAATCAACAACACCAACAACATTGTGTTGACATTAATACCAACTCTAGTATTCCAATGCTAGGGGTTGACATCATCAACACCAACAACATTCCAATACTCTCTTCATACAAGGGTTTGACATCAATGACAACACCCAAGAAACTCACAAACAACTTGAGTTTCCAACATCTCCAAACTTCCAACAATACAAACATGGAAAATGATAAGAATCCATTCAAATATGAAGGTATAAGTGTTTCACACAACACATCAGAAGTGAAAAGAGGTGAAATATTAGTTTCATACTTTTGAAGGCATGAAGCCTATTTTACAAAAGTAGAGTTGCAAAGTTAGATACTTTTCAAAAGAAAACATAAAGAACCCTCATAACAATGAGCACCAACTCTCTTTTATTCTTAATAGGGGAGGCATTGGAATTTCAAGATCTATGGTAGGAGAACCAACCCTAGTTTCCATCATATACTAATGACTAGTAGACATATGTACTATGAAATCTAATTGACTGAGGAAAAACAATCTTCTTTATTAGTTTGTCAGTTGATAAGATATTTCCAATAATTCTATTGCAATCATAGCTTAGAGAAATGGTATGTCAAAAAAGGGAATGTACGTGATAGAAGAATAGAGATTTTTTAGTGGCGAATCTTTGTCAATTGGCGATTATTACATATTGGCCAATTCAGAATTGGTGAATATATTATGACCAATAGGGTGGCCAAATTGCCCAGATTTTATGAATTATTGGTCCAATGCATTTCCATTCACCATCAATTTATTTTATGAGGTATATGTAACTAATATTTTTTCCATAACAAACTATGTGTTTCAAATGAACTAATTAATATTTTTTCTTGGAATCTCAAAAGAATGTATTAAATCACCTACATATTCGCCAATATTATTAAAACAACATTGTGTATCAGGACACGTTTCTCCAACATCATTAAATGTTCACTACACATGAGGACCCATTTCACGAATAAATTTTACAAATAATTTCTTATGAGGACCCATTTTGCCAATAAAATTTTAAAAAATTTACGTTTGAGTACACATTTTGCCAATTACTATGACACCTCCATGCTAATCGTAGGGTCATAATCACCTTTAAAATTACAATGTATGTCTTCCATCAAGGTTTAATTCACCCAAAATTTAAATGTATCATTGTATAATCATGCAGGATTCACCAAATTTTTACTATACCATTTAAAAATCTCATGGAATTCACCAAATATGGATTGATATAAATACAATCGAAACTCTAATTTATTCTTACACATTTTCTTTAGTTCTAAACTTGTGAGCTCTCGATTCAGAAGTTGGACTTGGAACCTTCATCATAGGTAAGTTACAAACTTACAACTACAAGTATTCCTACATTAATAAATATCAAGTCAATGAAAACCTAAAGGTAAGTAATCATTTCTTCATAGTGTTAAAAGATTTTTTATCTCTTTTCCATTATTTCTTTAATCTTAAAGATGATATTGAGTAGGGAATGGGATCTATATTCTATGTCCTTCTTAAACAAGAAGACACTTTTTTCCAACATTTATTTGAAGTCAGAGATCAAGATGTCGAGCAACAAGTGCAACAAGGGTAAGACTCCTTGGGGTGGTGAAGGGACTGGGAGGCCATCAAAATACCCAAAACGTAGAGTTACTATAAAGTCTTACTTTGGAATTGGAAATGTTTCTAATCCATCATATCAAGATAGAGCTACACAATCAACTCTTTCACAAAATATTAATGAAGAAGGCATTCACAATACCTCATAAGAATATCAAAATGATTTAATTGAGTCAGATGAGGATGACAATGTTGCAAAAGATGTTCCAAGGGATATCGAGGGTACCCAAAATGAGTTAATTAAACTAGATGAAAATGTTGGTATCATAGATGATGTTGCTGCAAGGAAGACAAAAAGAAAATCCAAATAAAAATGAGGCATGAGTGGGATATGACAAGGATTTTTTAGATTGATTGGGTGTCAAAGTACCCATTCATTGAACTAGTGGTGAATGCAAACAAAGGTGAACCTCCAACATAATGCAAGTGTAAGATTTATAGTTGGAAATGTAAAAGAGACAATAATTTGCAGCTAAAGCTTGACACTATAGAAAAACATATTGGTAAAGTTTATGAAAAACCAATCATAGACGAAAAGGAAAAATTAGTAGTAAGATGGAAATCAAAGGAAGAATGTCTTTATGTTAAGTATGCCCTGGAATATAATGAGCATATGCAAAGAATGGTGAAGCTTGCTACATGTAGAGGCACAATTGAAGCTCAATTCAGAAAGGTAATGGCAGGAGGACAACTGGTAAAAAATGTTTAGATGAGTGTTGTTTTTCATATTTTGTCCAGAGGGCATCCTACTATAGACTACCCAGAATATTTTAATTTATTATATTTTTTGGGTGTTCCTAACTTTCCTAGTGCACATTGGTTAATAGAAACTGGATGGGATTGGGAAAGTTGTCTTGCTACAATGGAAAAGCAAGATTTATAGGAGAAAATAAAAGAGTCAAACTTCATTGCATTATCTTTAGATTAAGTTACTGCGGTAGATAATAATTATTGGGTATGTATGCATGTGTATACTGTACACCAACATGTTTTTCAACCTCATCTTCTCTATATTCATAAAATGAAGGAAAATTTAACATCACAAAATCTATTTGAACTAGTTAAGAAATCTTTGAATGAAATTGGAGGTATGGAGGACTTGACAATTGCCAAAAAGTTGGTGTGTTGGAGCTAATGGAGTTGTAGTAATGCAAGGTCACAAGAGCAATCTTTGCGTAAAGTTACAAACTACTTGTTCACCATACATGATTGGAATTCACTACATGGCCCACAAAATGAATTTAGCATTTAGAATTGTAAGTTTCCTACAGTATCAAAAGTTGAAAATCTAGTCTGCTAGCTCTACGCATAGTTCTATCAAAGTCCCAAATGTTTTGCAGAATTTCAAAAGTTTGTTGAGGGAATAACGAGAGGAAAGAAGCTTCTTAAGGATATTGATACCAGATGGATCTCCTTGCATGGACCAGCGCAACAATTTTTTTCAAAATATCAATCCTTGATTGGAGTAATGTACGAACATTGCAACATAGTAGACAAAGCTCCTAACCTATTACATAGGTTAAGCGATATAGAGTCACTCTTAACTTTAGCTAGTCTTTTCCCCATGTTAGATGAAATGAAAAATCTTGTGAAGAAATCCCAAGAAAGAACTATGTATATCTACGAATATAATAAACTACGTAGAATGGAATACATGACCATCGATAATATATATCTAAATCTAACAGATTATCCATTTCAAAGTCCAAATTTTGTAACCTAGCAATTAATTACAGATTTGAATAATCCTAAAAATTATTTACAGTTTAATGCAAGTGGGAAATTATGTGTCTTTGTATGTGGATTTGAGATACCAATTCACTATTGTACGATGGTTAGGCTCTCTACTAGAGAAGTACCTATTACAAAGGAAGATTTTAATAACATTGTTAAATTTATAACAAGTTGTTCGCAATTGTTTGGAAAACTTCCCGCTCTGCAACTTCCCGCACATGGTTTTTGAATTTCTTGGCCATGTTTATAAGTTATGGGGAGGAATTTTCCTCCCCTTAGCCTGACCCCTTCACCCAATACGGAAAATATTTGTGGCCCTCATGTTTCTACGGTGGCACATGGGGATGCGGGGTTTGTGTCGTTTGATTCCAAAATGCAATCTAGGTCTCATGCTGGTGGGTTCAATGGTAGCTTTAAGGGTGTTGACTCTCCCAAGGATTGCTAGAAGAATGTCCTCACTGGGACTAGAAATAATTCCTATGAGACTATCCTTTCGGACATCGTTCAGTCAGAGGAAGGAACAGAGCCTTGCTTATCTAACACAGTCATGGAGGAGGCTTCCTCCTCACTGCATCTCGCACTAGTGGGGAGATTCTTGGATTTTAGGTCGACTATTGATATGGTTCGTAGATGGGCTAATGCTCATTGGAAACTAAAGGGCAGTGTGATTGTATCTACTGTGCCTAGTGGTCTATTCCTCTTCAAATTCATGGCAGAGGAGGATTTGATTTATGTTCTCTCGGGTACATGGGCTTATGGAAAACATTTTTTACTTTGGCCAAATGGAAACTGGGCTTCAACCCGTCTGTTGAACTCACTTGTATGGCTCTTTTTTGGGTTCATTTGTCAGGCCTCCCATTGGAATTCTAGGATGAACAGATCTTTCGGTGGATCGACAACTCCTTAGGTAGCTATGTGGCTGCACACGTAGTCACTCTGGCTAAATCTAGGTTATTTTTTTACTGATTCTATGTTAATGTTGCTATTAACAAGGCTCTCCCCAACTTTATAACTCTCAAATCTAAATGGGGAAAATGGACCCAGACCCTGGTTTATGAAAATTCCTCCTTTTTCTATCAAAAATGTGGAAAACAAGGCCATGTCATTGTGAATTGTAAAGCTCTTACACTGAAGAAACCTTTATCTAAAGGGAAAATCCCTCCCCATTCTTCTAGTGTGGGGGAAAATCAGTTGGTCCCCAGCACTAGTAATGCATTGGAGAATACTAAATCCAATGAAATGGATGATTATTCATTTATTGAAGGTCTATATGAGATGATGAAATCCCTTGACCCTGGGGTCAAGATTAAGACTAATAGTAATAAATAGGTGAAATCCTCGAGCTCCCTGGAGGAAGGGGAAATCTCCCCTCCTGGGGATTTGGGTCTAGTTTCTCGTCCTTTTACCTCTGGGGTCGAAGGAAAAACTATCATGTCTCCATTGTCCTATGCTTGCATGGACTTTGGGAAAAACAATATGGTAGTTGTTGTTTCTGGCCAACCTCATAGTGTGGTTGTGGAGGATTTTGTTGTTACTGCCCTGCAATAGTTGGAGATTAGTATAGTCACCCCTACGAATCCTAGGAAGGAGGCCGACACCTCATGCATCTTTTCTTCCCAGCCAGCTGGAGTGGAGGACCCCATTGGGGAAGTCACTAAATCTGTCATTCTCACTCCAGACTCAAAGCCCTATGCCTCTAAATACCAAATTGGAGGGGATAACTTAGAGGACTGGCAGTCCCAAAAGAGGAAAAAAAGAACCAAGAAAGTCGATGTGGGAACAAATAACAGAGTTGGAAGACCTTAAGAGAGATTGTCAAGGCATAAAGTGACAGCCAGTGGACGATAATCAACCCTTGATTCAACTCACCGTAATAGAAAATGAAGTTCCTCTCATGGAACATGTGAGGGCTGAATAGTCTCGAGAAACAATTTTCTCTTAGGCAATACATTGTGGATCTTAAAATTGATGTGCTTTTGCTACAAGAAGTTATGATGGCTCACCAAAATTTCTCCTCAATTGCTAATAAAATTTGTCCTCCTAAAATGAGGTAGACGGTGCCTCTGGTGGCATTGCTACTTTGTGGAACTTTGCTAAAATTTTTGGGGAAGCCTATGCATTCTCTCATAGTTACCTTGTTGTGACTCTCAGAGCTGACAATTACACTTGGCATCTGTTTAACATCTATGCCTCGAATACTCGTGGAGGAAGGAAAAGTATGTGGGATGAATTCTTATCTTTAATCTTGACTGAAAAAAATTCCTTGTACATGATGGTTAGGGACTTTAACTCCCCTTTGTTCCCTTCGGAAAAGCTTGGTGGCCTTATGGACTACAATGATAGCATGAGTGATATGTAATACTTCATCAGCAGGTCTGGTCTATTTGATTTGGAGTTGCAAGTAATCCTTTCACTTGGTCTAACAATCAGAAAGGTAACCACCTTATTCAAGTCTGCCTGGATAGGATGCTGGTCTCCGTGGGTTGGGACTTGGGGTGCAATGCTACCCTTAATGCCCTCCCTAGGACTATTTCTGACCATAGCTCAATTCTTCTCCAGTGGATAAATAAGCCTTTCTTTCGCCCTCACCCCTTTAGATTTGAAATTATGTGGATGGCACATCAAGATTTCAGAAATTGTATAGAAAACTAGTGGAGCTATCTAATTCAAGGGTCCGCTATGTACAAAATCTACCAAAAACTCGACCTCATTAGAAAAGAAGTTAAAGGGTGGTCCAAAACTACCTTTGGGGATATCTTTAAGCAAAAAAAGATGATTGGGGATAAGCTTGATAGCGTCCAAAATCTAATGGCCAAGGGTAATCTTCTTCAACCTTTGCATGATGAAGAGGAAAGTTGGAGGAGGAAATGGAAAGATATCTTAAGCAAGGAAGAAATATATTGGAAACAAAGGTCTAGGGTCCAATGGTTGAAGGAGGGTGACATGAATTCATATATTTTCCATAGGACGGCTTGTAGGCACAAGAAAAGGAACACCATCAAATGCTTATGGAATGAAGTCAACCAGGAGGTCACGAAGGCAGATAAAATTGGTGAAATATTTGAACATTACTTTAGACAGATCTACTTGGACATTAGCAGTTGCCCTTCCACTGACGTGCAGGACAGACTTTTAAGTCACCTCCCTTCCACTGTCAATGTGGAGAACAATATGCAACTCTTAGCCCCTATTTCAGAGGAAGAAGTCAAGATGGAAGTGTTTTCTATGGGTTCCTATAAAGCCCCTAGGCCAGATGGTTTTCCCTCGGCTTTCTTTCAGGAATGTTGGGACATCGTTAGCTATGATATGACCATGGCAGTCAAAGACTTTTTTAGAATAGGTAAACCTCTAAAAAAGTTGAATAACACTTACATAGTTTTTGTCCCTAAAATCCAGGACCTGAAGTGTATGGCCAACTTTAGGCCTATAAGTCTATGCAACACTATTTACAAGATTTTTTCTAAAGTCTTGGTCAACCGACTTAAGCCACTTTTAGACAAGATTATCAGCAGATGCCAAAATGGATTCATTCTAGGAAGAAAAATCCTTGATGCTGCTATTATGACCCATGAAATTATCCACTCTATAGAGAAAAGTAAAAACCAATGTATGGCTTTCAAGTTAGACATTTCTAAGGCATATGATAGAGTCAAATGGAAATTTTTGTACTCGGTTCTTGCTAAATTTGGCTTCAATGATAAGGTAATTGGGATTTTCCAGGAATGTGTTGAGTCAGTCCATTATTTTGTCTTGGTTAATGGTATTCCTTGGGGTTTCTTTAAAGCTAGCAAAGGAATTAGGCAAGGTGATCCTCTATCACCCTATCTATTAATCATGGTTGTTGAAGTCCTTAGAAGGAATTTTCTATTTTTGTTGCACTCTGAGAAAATTCAGGGAATTACAGCTGCCTCTACCCTCCCCCCTTCATTTCTACAGCAATTTGTGGATGGCACATTCCTTTTTGGAAAATCCTCTGTGGTTGAAGCTAGAGAATGGAAAGGCCTCCTTCATGATTATGCTAATGCCTCTGGGCAATGTATCAATTATCAAAAAACCAATATCTATTTCTTTAACACAAAGGTTGATCTTCAAGCAAACATATTATCTATACTAGGTTGTCAAAGTGCTAATCTCCTAGGAACTTACCTTGGCTTACCCCTAACCATGAAGGAGGTTACTCCTAGTTTTTGGAATAATATTTTGGAGAGAATGCAAAAGAATCTTACAGGCTAGAAGGGTAAGCTTCTTAGTAGTGCTAGTAAACTACAATTACTCTCAGCATCTCTACAAGGGATCCTAGTCTACTTCCTCTCCCTCTTCAAAATCACAGGTTCCATGACGGAAAAACTAGAAACAATCCAAAGAACCTTCCTTTGGACTGGTGTTGAAGATAAAAAAATATTAGCTCTTGTTAATTGGGATATTGTTTATCATCCTAAAAGCTAAGGGAGGTTAGGGATTAGAAAGATAACTAATTTGAACAAGGCCCTCATTACCAAAATTGGTTGGAATATTGTGATGGGGAAAGCCAAATGGTGCAATATCATGAGGGCTAAGTATTTGAACCAGGGTTATTTTTCCAAGGCTCTGGATTTGAATTGCCTCCCCCTTGGGTCAAGAATATGGAACAATATCCTCAAGTGCAGATCGCTTATGAAGGAATGTCTTAAATGGAAAATTGGAAATGGGAGATCAATAAGATCCTAGGAGGACCATTGGATTGGGGATACACCCCTAGCTAATAACAATTTCAATATTCTGAGGGAGCGGGCTAAGACTTTCTTTGGTACTTGTATTGTTAAATATACTACTCCCAGAGGAAAATGGAAAAACCTAGAGTAGTGTTTTCCAAATAGGGTTTACCTTCTCCCTAAGGTTGTAGAGCTTTGAGATCTTTTAAATAAGGTGAGACTTCCTCTCTTTCCTAACGAGGACAGGGTTTTTGGATGAAAAACCACACAGGGGCCTTTTCGGTCAAGTTTACTTATCATATGTTGTTAAAATTTGAAGGTGAAGAGAATTGTTGGAAGAAGGTTTGGAACCCACAAATCATCCCTAAAATAAATTTATTTTGGTGGGCTTCTATTCATGGAAAAATTTTAACGATAGATAACCTTGTTAAAAGGGGGTTTCAATTTCCCAACAGGTGCACCCTTTGTAAATAGGATGAGGAACTATCTCCCATCTTTTCATCCATTATCAATTTGCTTCAAAAGTTTGGAAAAACTTCCTTCAAAATTTCAACATCCAATGAGTGTTTAGTAGGGATATTCAACAATTTGTTATCAATTAGAGGTGCCCCTCTAACCATCCCCTTATCAGGAACTTTGGCAACAAATTCCATCTCATATTTGTTGGTGTTTATGGAAAGAAAGGAACAACATGATATTCAGGGATAAGAAGAATAGTTTGGACAGTGTGCCGATAATCCTTCATAAACTCCTTTTGGACAATATCTCTATTTGTAAGTGGAAGATTCCTAGTTGCCCCCAATGGGTTGGGACAAAACTATTGCTATAATTTGGAATCTGCCTAGGGACTTTCACAAGTTTGACAACTCCAAGAAGGTTGCCAGGAACAACATGAAATAGAAAACTCCTAAACCACCCTGGTGCAAGTTGAATTTTGATGGGGCGGCCAGAGCTGGGAAAGTAGTTGGGGATGGTATCATCAAAGACCATAATGGTTTCCTGGTTGTTGCCTACTCAGGGAATCTGAAAGAACACACAAGTAATCAGGTGGAAAGTATGACACTCCTTTGGGGTCTCAAGATTGTGTTGTCAATCGGCATCAAAACCTCAGAAATTGAGGGTGACTCTTGACTGATAGTGGAATCCATGAAAGGTACAATGGTTGATGGGTCGTTAATCCAAGGGATAATTGAGGACATTAGATCTCTTCTTTTTGGTTTGGAGGAGTTCACTCTTCAACATGTTTTCAGGGAAGGAAATGTGGTTGCTAACAGTTTGGCGGTTGTGGGTCTTGATCAAGAGGGTATATGGTTTTGGATGAAGGAATACTCTTTTCCCCCTTCTACATTGTTCCTCCTGAGGAACGATTCAAACGTCGTCCATCACGGTTGCTAACAAACTCTATTTTTTGGCCCTGGTGTGGAGTTTACTAACTTTTGTTAGTGATGTTGGTGGGAGCCTATATTTTAAAAACTGGTTGTTGTGTGGGAAGTCCAATGTGAAGGATTTTCCATGTGGTGTGTACTTTCCTTGTTGGATCACCGCTGGGACTTGTCATGATGAATCTAATGGCCAACGGGGTCATTACTTTTTGAACCCCCTCAATTTTTGCAATATTTCCATCAGCCCTATGGATTTTTTTTATCCTTTGTGTCGTCTGGATTTATGATCACCCTAATTTTTTATCATGCCTTGGACTTCTCGCACAAGGGAATTTCCAGGCTTGAGTTGGTTACGGGAAGTGGTACTAAATGCCTTAATTTCATGATTTACAAGTTGCTTTTTGGCTATCAATTTTTTTATGGTTGCTTCCAAATTGGGGTTTTATTGTAACTACTCTGTAATTTACACTCTCATTTTCTTTCCAACTATCACTACTCTGGATTTTCACTATATGTTTACTAGTTCCATGGATGGAGACCAGGCGTGTGTTGAGTCAAAAAAATGTGACAAATGGAAGACAGATGACACCGTTTGGCATATTTGCAGAGACGGTGGAATTTCCCAATTCATGGAGTGCATGTCTAGGTTTGATGAGGGCCTCTCCAAGAAATATTTTACCTCTTGGGATGCTAGAAGGGTGACTATTGGAAGCATTTCTTTTGAAGTGAATGAGGAAGTAATTGCTAAGGCCATGGGACTTGCTATGGACGGGCGTAAATGAAAAAAACCAGTAAAGTCGCTGACCAGACCAGCCTCAACCTGTTCTTCCGAGGAGATGAGAAACATGTCAAACTTCATGGTGGCTACGACCATGAGGAACTTCTTGAGCCATGGGACAAAGTGTGCATGGTGGTGATGAAGTATTTCACTCGTGAGGGGAGATACGATGTGTATTATTATTACCATTTTAATTTCATCAATCACCTCAGAAACCACAACAATATCTCAATTCTATTTTTTCTCTTACACTCTCAAAAATACTATGCTTGATGTGGTTGAAGCCATGAACTTGGATAGGAATTTCTTCATTCTTCACCAAGGGCTCATGTTCAGACTCTACCATTTCTACCTTGCCCTTTTCCCTCCTTGACCCATAACTATTGAAGAGGCCTCGGTCTCTTCTTCTCCTTCGTCTGCTAGCAATATGGATACCCCCGGCCCCAGAAAGAAAAAGTGTATCAGAAACCCTGTTGCGAAATCCCCTCCCTAGGACACATCCCCCAATAAGGGGTCTATTGTTAAGAAAAAGGATAAGAAACGTATTCCTCCTACCCCCAAAACTAAATCCAAAGCTTCAAAGAAAAGAAAATTTAGGCTGCAACAAATTGACTCCGACATTGAAATTACTGAGGAGACTAGTACCCCTCGAAGGTCAAGTAGACTGGCCACCAAACAAGAAAAAGAGAAGAGTTTTAAGGAGGCCTCAGAGTCTAATAACGGTGGTGAGAGTGAGAGCGAGAGTAAAGAGGAAAAGGATATGGAGGAGGAAGCCCGTTTGGTTTTTGGTAGTAGCTCCTCCCATGTTTCTGAAAGTCTTAGAAAGGGTTCCTTGGGTCTTTCCAGTGTTAGGATCAAGGAGGTCAAGACTATGGCCTTGAACATTGCTGAGGGAAAGGCCCCCATGGAGGAAGCTTATAGCAAATAGGACATTGTCTAGGAGGAGGTTGACAATCTTAAATGAAAAGTGGAGAATTTGGAGAAAAAGGCTGTAGGATGTCACCCACTTCGTGCTAAAGATCATGCACAGGTCCGCCACCACTTTGTGTCTATTGCAGAAGGAAAAGTCCATCGACAATGGGGAGGAGGAATCTGTTAGCAAGGAACTTATTAAGTTCCTCACCGAGGATTGGGCTACCATAACTTTTATCAAGCCACGCAGTGGAAAGACGGATTAGGGTTGCGGGTAGTCGTGTTTTTTGGCTGGACCTGGCCTCAATGGCCATCATTTCTTTTTAATTCTACTAAAGATACTGATACTATTTTTATGCTTTCTTATGACTGGTATGACCCCTAGTGGTATGTGGTTAAGACTATTTTAAATCATGATTTCATGATGGACATTAGTATTAGTATTAGTATTATGATTTTGATATGTTTTTTGATATGGAATGTTTAGGGTGTTGGTTAGGTTTTTAGACCTTGTTTTTAATGTGTTCATAATGTTATTTTGTTGATGATGGCCTATGGGGCCTTGTACTAAAGGGACAACACCCTAGTTTTGATGCTTTTTATATCCAAAACATTGTTAAATTTGTAAGTGGTAATTTAAAATCTATTGCATAATCTCTTTCCACAAAGATTTATGAATGATTATGTCAAGAAGAAATACTTGAAGCCATGTCTATTATGTATCCTCAATTTTGGCTGCTAGGAAATTGAGGGAACCCAAAATATTTTCATAAAAAGGTGCCTTGGATGAACGCTTTTCAAAAAGTTCAGAGTACAATGGATATAAAATAGGAGTTGTAAATGAAATTAATCTTAGAGAACAAACTAAGAATTTTATAGTAAGTATGATTGACCAGGTTGATTCATGGAAAATCCCATGGAAGCGGGATCAATAAAAAGGGTTTGGGAAACCTTAGGTTAGAGTGAAATATCGTGTGATTTGTTATTAGAATATTTCAAACTTGTTGATTTATGCCAAACAATGATATTGTGGTCGGTGGAGGATGAGAGAGTTTTTGGTGCATTGGAGTTTTTGAAATCAAAGATAAGAAACAAGCTAGATAAGAATTTGAAAAATTACTTGAGGGTGTTTGCAACTAGGTACAATGTCTGAAGTTTTCCTTTTGAAAGATCACTCACAATCTGGAAGTTTATATGTGAAAGAAGAGGGTTGTGCAACACTTCAAACATTGGTGGTAGTGGCACAAATGGCATTGACACAATGAATGTTGAACTTGAGATGTAGTTAAGTGGACGTATGCAAGGCAAAGAAAACGAATACCAGACTCAAAGTCAAGATGACTCTCAATCTAATTGTTAGAGTGAGGACCAAAACATGATTTGGAAATTGGAATTGATTTAGCATTTCATGAATCATATTCCAAAATGTAGTTGATATTTTATATTGTATTCCATGAAATTGTGAATCAGATTGAATAAATTAACATATTATTAATAATTTCATATTTTAGTTGTGTCATACTGATAAGTTTTACATGTACTTAGTGATTCATCATTCAACCCAATGCTTAATAACATATTAACAATAGTAGTGTTGTTGTTTTTAATTGATTATCTAGGTTTTCCTAAAGGTAGTGTTGGAGTTTCCAACTGATTATGTAGTAAAATTTTGATTTGTGATTTGATATGTGATTCTGCATCAATCTTCAAGCTTTATGAATTATTTTGATCAGTGCCTTATCCACAACAGAGTCAGAAAACAAAATATACTCCTACAACAAACCAACTCATGGCTTCTTATAATCTCACCACCTTACAATGAGAAACCAAGAAAAGAACAACACTTATCACACTACTTATAAATCCCTATTGCATTCACACAATCTTTGATGAATAACTAGAAGCAATATTAATCCATTCCTTAAACAAAAGCTAACAACTCAACATCCATAACACATAACATGTGATATGAGAACTTATAAATAACCCTTGATTATTTTGAGTCAAAACATAGTGAATACAATACTAGAGAGCAAGATAGGTCGATATTCAAAATTAAAGAAATATAATGAGTATTTGAATCATTTGTTGTTATTACAGAGAAAAATTACAACATTTCCTATCTATGTTATAAATAGAAAAATTACAAAATCTCCAAGAGATACTTGGCACCATGTCTAGTTAATACCTTTCTGACAACCAAAATCTCAGACAAGACGCATACGAATAAATACATGGAACAAATCACATGCCTAAAACATACTCTAAGAAGGAAAGTCATGAGTTAAGAGCACTTCCACATCCTGCAAATATTGATGATACTTGGCATCAAGTATCACACTAGCCTCTCTACAAAAAAATACTTTGATCTGCAGTGACCAACCTGTTTGAATAGGAATTAAGTTCATTCATATCAACTTTGTTGTATTTTCAAATCATAAGGAGAAGTGTGTGGATTACAATACTAAAACTATCCTTCCACTTTCCTAAGGTCTTTAACTATCCCTTATCTTCTAATAGGCAAGGTAAAATCCTATTATCAATATTTAAAAAATAGGTTAGCTTTGTTCACGCATCCTCAATTACACCTTCCATATACGCTTTCATATGTTGTGCCATCTTGACAATATTATAGGTAAGAAGGATACCAGGTGAGGAATTAGATGAGTTTGTAGATCCCTTAGACATACCTTCCAAAGATGTAAATCTAGGATTACATTGATCAAATATACACTTGAGCCAATCTTGATCCCCATTTACTCTGAAAATTGCACCTCTCAAATTCAAATATGACACACATCAAGTTTCTAGCCTTCTTAAGATCTTAGACAGTTTGTTTTCTAGGATGCACATTGTTATGCATACATTCTCATTTTTTTGAATCTCTTGAGCATTTTTCAAATGCTCTTCCAACATTTGAGTCTTTTCCTTAAGCTCATCATGCTCAATCATCACATGAGCTGGGGGAACTGTAGAGGAGGAGCTTGCTTCTTGCATACTTGCGAGAAGGGATGTTTTTTTGAGCCAATAATACCTGATGTTGGTTGTAAGCTTCCATGAGATCAGTATGTTCCTTCAATAATGCATTAATTCTATCTTGCAACCTTTGAATAGTAGCTTCATTAAACTTGGCAACATCTACCACTAATGCAACAAATTTAGGGGTAGGGGTGTCAAACACCCTCTTTAGAATCAAGCTTCCTTTAATATCCTATGATGCTTCAACAAACATAGGTTCATTCATGTTTGGGGCCAGGGCCTAGATTGCATGGGCTTCCAAATGTGGGTTGAACCCTAAATCCTGAAAATGCCATTCCTGCTTCCTCTTCTATGGAGAAAACTTCTCCTTCTTGTTTCCTAATAGTATCAAAAATAATTGTCAAAGCAATGTCCCATTCAGGGAGCAGTAACAAGCCACTATCCCACACCATTCTTCTCCCTTCTTCAAGATTAATGTTCTTCTAGTCTCAAAATTCATTTATGCCCTCACCTTTGCAGCTACTTCATCATACTTTTCTTTAGGAACATTTTCTTTTTTTGGTTGAACTCTTCTATGGTATTCCCTCTTTTCTCTTATAAAAAAATATTTAAACTCCTAGGACTTTACAAATTCATCATCATAAATAAATTTTGAACATACTAGTTCTCTCACATCATTAAGGCTATCTCTCCCCATGGTCACATCCAATCCGAATCTTTGTTGGAGAAGGCCAACAATATTTGGCCTTGATGGGATGGCATATACTGTTGAATTTCATCCCTAGTAACATGAACATCTTCACTTTCATCTTGAATGATAGGATTATCAACCAACAATGGTGGTTGTTCAATTTTCATCCTCTTCTATGGTTGCTCCCTTGGGGGATAATCCACACTGATTATTTGAGGGGAAGGAGATGGAGTGATCTGTGGTGGGTTTGTTTGCACATTTTCTCTAATAACAGGCCCCTAGGGCCTTTCGGTAGAAAGGTCAGTTCTAGGCCGCTTTAGTGGTTTCTCTTCTAGGGTGGGGGCCTTACCTACAACTCTATCAAAATTCTTCAAAACCTCTTCAATCTTGGCCCAATTGGGTTACCAATACTAGAAAATGCTCCAGAATAGTCCTTATCCTTCTTTTTTCTAGAATCTTCTGCCTTGGTGAATGCAATCCATTTCACTTTCCTTCTAGCTGCCTCATAATCATCCTTATAGTTTCTTTTGACATCTTCACTCTCATAAATCTGATGGGAAAAAGTGGACCTTTTGATACTCGTCATGACCTAGTGTATGAAACTTTTAGGGTCAAAATCCTTGATCTTTCCTTGATATAACATGTATTCCCCAAGCATTTATTTTAGCCTCCCTAATCCATCTCTGATTGAATTGAAATCTAAAAAGATAGTAACATAAGGGAAATGGGACCCCTTCTTCTATTTTCTTAAACGAAACTAATCAACCTCATTCAATTGCCATATAATTTTCATGAATGCCAATTTAGGTGGCGCATACCTGGGAAACACATGGAGGGCTTTAGGTAACCCATACATTTTAATAACAATTGAGTTACCATAGAGGTAATAGTCTCCCCAATTGTGTCGTACTCCTAACTTTGGCCTCCTATCTTTAGGCCTAAGGAAATCCAACATTTCCTTGTGCAATCTGATTCTAGGTAGACCCAGCCTTGACAAGACCTCCCTTGCAAAAGATTTTCAAAAAAAACTTACTTCGATTCACTACAATGTGTCGTGCCCATAATTTTTTGTAACTTAAACATAATCTAAGCCACAATTTTTTCTTAAAAAACACTCAATCTAGATTAAACTAGGAAACATGTCTCTAGCACCTATGATGCCATCAAGTTGATGTTATTGTAAGCATTTACAAAATAAGTGAAGGAGGAATATGATCCCTAACCTAAGTATAAATCTAACGTGATTGCTAGCTATGATAGTAGTGGTTTAATCTAAATAAAATAAAATTAAGGAACAAAAGTAAATTCAAGAATACTTTGCATATATTTACACTTTTAAACAATTTAAGCTATGTTATTGAATTTAGTGGGGTAATAAGAAATATTTATTTCATTGTAAACAAATAGTTTATTCCATTCAATAAAGAGTTTTCTCAACTTAAGCACTATAGCACCCGATCCTCTAAGCCAATACCTCTAAATTAAATTCAATAATAGGGAAGTGTTAATTTTCTATGTATTTGTTAATTCAACAAATGGTATAATTACTATAAATTGAATTAAGAACTTGCTTAAATAATATTGGAACCATAGGTTGTCAAATCTCACTAATTCCTAACTTACATGTATATAAATTGACAATATGTACAGTAAAAATTAATGCACTCAATAATATTTACTTACATGAATCCATAACTTTAAAATTATTGTTAATACATTTTCTAAATTTGGCTATTTGATTGCATTAACTAAATGTTCATAATTGATTTATTACTCTAACAAAAAAATATCTAGATACTTAAACAAGCCCAATTGATCGTGTTTGAACTATTAAACTAAGATACTATATAATTCAACAAGAATTGAAGAGGGTTATCAATTATTTCATATTGATGGGAAATTAACTATTTTCTCTAACCAAAGTTATTAATATCTTCTCCTTTCTATATTGTAATTCCAAACAAGATTATTTTCAAATGCAACAAATTTCCATTTTTAACTAAATTAGAAACTAATTAATACTAACTAAAAAAACTAATCTTAAACTACTTTATTTCTTTTTAAATTTAATCTCCTCTTGATTTCTTTGATTTTTTTTCTATTTTCAAAAACTTTTGTAGATTTATGTTCAGTTTTATTGCTTTGTTATTTTTGTTTCTCAAATATATATGATTTCTTCCTAAAAGGATGATTGTTATTGTAGATATAAATATTATGATTATAAGAAATCCTAAATAGGAATGATGTTTTACAAATTGTTTTAAGAAATTTAAGATACATCTCGCAAGTTTAAATTGAGTCCAAGGCCAAATACCAAAAGTTTTAAATAGTGACTTAACTTCATTGTATTTATTTCAAATACAGTTATGGTACTTATTTAAATTGAGTGGTATTAATGCTCATTCTAAGAAATGGGTAGTTTTTGAAATGTATTGAAATGTAAATGGATGTCACTATCTTTAACTGCTATAACTAAGGACGAAGACATATTTTTTCAAAAGATCGACATCCTTTACATTATTTAAATATTTTATAATATTTACATGTAGTTTGTGAATTTCATAAAGTTACATGTAAAAAGTTACCAATACTCTTATAATATATTTTTGTATAAATAAATAGTTTTATAATTTCAAGTTTGGTATTACAATTTAAAGAGGTTGATTTTATAATATTTATTAAAAGAATTTGATATTTTACATATTAAAGTTTTAAAATATAATTAAAAAATTTAAAATAAACAAAAGTAAAAAATTTCTACTCCATTATTATTATTTTATGTTTAAACTAAACATATGAATTATTTGAAAAAATAAATAAAAAATCAAGATAGCAATGTTCTCATCACAAAATTAATTTAATATATTAGATGTTAATTTAATATAATATATAATTCAATATATATTAAACTATTAAAAAAATAATATATCACATTATTAACAAGAGTTGCAGAGCAATGAAGTTCCTTCCTAAATGTTTAAGAATAGTCTTGTTTTTATTTGTTGTGATTGCTACATTTTAGCAACAATGTTGATATTATAACAACTTAATAGTAATCTTGATATTTATCAAATGGTGACGTGTAATACTATAAAAAATATCAAGAAATTGTAAAGTAGGTGATTTTTGACAATACAACATATGCAATCATATCTCTTCAGAGTCTCCAGATATAGTGTTTGAAGAACATTAAAGATTTTAAAAGTTTCTTTTAATTGGCTGACTGATGTTGGTAGAAGCATCAACCTAAAAATAATACATAGACATATCCTGAAAGATTTTTGAATAATGCATGATTTCATGAGAAAAAGAAATTAAAATGGCAATAAGAAGGATGGGGTAAAAAGGCCGATTCAGACAGTAAGGGGGGCTATGTTGAAGGTAGAAAGGGGAAGGAGCATGCCTAGTAGGAGGAAGAAGTCATGCCACAAAAGGAGAAATGAGATGGTGCATAAGGGGGTATCATTAAAATTTGAATTAATAGTTTTTGGGGGCTGCATGGATTGGAGGTGTGGCAGAGAAGTGAGGTCACACCTCATGAGTAGGAGATAAAAGGAAAAATATTGAACAATCCACACCAATGAAACTAGAGAGGACTGCACAATAGAGTGGAAGAGAGCTTAGTAGGAGGTTCTATTCATGGAATAGGAGCGTGTATGTTGATTCCTCTATAAATAGTAGGTTAGGACTACATAATAGAGTGGAAGAGAGTTGAGTAGGAGGCACTATTCAGGGAATAGGAACGTGTATGTTCCACCCTCTGTAAATAGTAGGTTAGGTGTTTTGGGTTTGTTCTCTTTTGGTTTTCTTCATTCTTTTAATTTTTTGTTCATGATGTGTTTTCTTATACTTCACAACTAGTGACTCTATTACCCATGGATAGTCATAAATCTTGTGTTTTGGGTTCTTTAGCATCCTTTATAGTATTTTTCCCCAGTTAGATCCAATTGTTACCTCAGTTTTCATCAAATCCTTTTGATCCTTGCTAAAATTTGGAGAAGTTCATCATTGGTCATTCGGTTTCGATAAGGTTCTCAGAACCTTGTCGATTTTTTACAATGTTTCGCTAACCATGTGTTATCCCGGCAACTTGTTAAAGGTTCATATTATTTCTAATGTGTTGGTCATCACTTAAGTTATAATAATATCATTAGCTTTCGATGAGGTTTTCAGAACCTCACAGGGTTTCGATAATGTTTTCCTAACCTAGTCTAAAGCCAACACAAGTAGGGAAAGTTGACCCATTTAATCAAAAGTGGAGAAATTGAAGACAATAAAGAAGCATTTAGGAACTTATTGAAGGTTTTGAAAACTTTGTTAGAAGCCGAAAGGTTTTAGAAACCTCATTAAACTCCAAAGGGTTGCCACATCCTTGGGATGGTGAGTTATTTTATTTTGGTTTCTATGGTTTCACAACCATCATCAAGACCCTACACAGTTTCCACAACCAAGTCCAAAG
This sequence comes from Sequoia sempervirens, assembly GCA_007258455.2. Taxonomy (NCBI): domain Eukaryota; kingdom Viridiplantae; phylum Streptophyta; class Pinopsida; order Cupressales; family Cupressaceae; genus Sequoia; species Sequoia sempervirens. Next base: position 118,185,852 of record VDFB02000363.1, on the reverse strand, counting down.
TTGAAAATTTTTGATACTTTGGTTCCACCATGAGCTCTCATAAAAGTTTGGAAAGATCAAAGGCATTGAAGTTTAATTTTGGGACTTTCTAGAGGTTTTGAAACCTCTGTCGAAATTCAATAAGGTTTCCACAACCTTGAGAAAAGTTGTCAAAAATTCATTCAAAAATAATTATAAGTTCTCATTTGAAGCTCACTAAGAAAGTCCATTTTAAAATATTTTTTTAAGAAAAGTGAGAGGTTTCAAAACCTTCATTAGAATCGACAATGTTGTCAAAACCTATGACTTTTTTGCCGTAACTTTATAGTCATTCCTTTTTGAATTTTCAAAAGTGTCAAAAATGGATATTGAATGTGAAAGTTCACAAACATGCCAAATTTAAGGTGTGTCATTAATGCTCCCTCTCCTAATTAAATGGTATTGGTTATAAATACATTTAAGGCATTATTAAGAGTTATTTTGACAAGAATTTGACAAAAAATTATTGAAGAGCGAGGACGAAGAGAATAGAAATTTCATAGCACAAAATTCTATCATAGAGATTGTTACTAACAGATTAAAGGTATTCATCAGGTTTCTTTCACAGTTCTTTGTGTATTAGGAATTGAATTAAGGTAATAAATGGGAAATAGATGAGATATAGAGATTCAACAAGCAATTTGAAGCTTTGGTGTAACCCTAATTACTTCTCAATATTTTCACATCCCCCAAAATGAAATTCAAAATCTAGGCTACGAACATTTGTTGGCTTTATCCAACACCATCTCAGAAATTGGTGACAAAAAATTGGGCCATGTAAATTTATAAGATTTTCAAGAGAAGATTGGAGGAGAAAATAGATCTCCCATTACACAAAGACTTATTCAGAGCAGATTTCTATAAGTAGTTGCATTTCTTGTGTTAGTACAATGTGAAAATTTGGTTCTAGAATGCATGAACCATTATGATCCATAGACCCATGAAGTAAGAACCGATGACAATAGGCTAGTGGTTAGATAGGCTAACAAAACTTTCAACACTTACCTTTGACTTCCTCAGAGAAATGAGTTCATTGGCATTTATTATATGGTAGAATACCAACATTTCACTAAGAAGAAGAGACAATATAAGAATACAATCACTCACCAATGGTTTAAAACACCTAAGAAAGAAAAATACCAATTACCTAAAATTTTGCATTGGTCTCATTTCACAAACAAAATTTTAGACATTATAGTCCTTCTCATAGACTAAAAGGTAATGATAATACACATGACTTTGAGGAATGAATGTATTTATTCATTATTGTGATAATTCATGGGCAACAGTTCATTGATTGGGCACTTTAATTAGCAACCAAATTCACTTGGAAATCACCCACTTTCAATTACACAAGGGTTTTTACATGTCCTACCTTTTCTATGCCATTTTGTGCACAAGGCCTTGGCCAAGAATATGTTCAATAGGTGTGCTTGATGATTTTGTCCAAATATATGAGTATTACACTTAGCTGCAATTGGAAAGAAGTTACAAGAGTTTTGGAAGAGTAAATGATCTCTTTACCATGAGAGTGGTGAGAGAGATTCAAGGGGACATGGGCTTGAGAATAACCCTTGAATCTGCTCAATTGATCAATAATGGTAACTATTTCATTCAATTCCAAAGACTTACCTACATAAGAGTGGGATGATTTGATGGGTTGCCCTACAAACTGCCAAAATATGTTGATGATAAGTTTGTCCTCATTGAGATATGTAGACAGGTGGTTGAAGTGAACAAGAGATGCCATGAAATAAAGAAGGAAATAATTCCTTTTCCCATTATCTTATTATATTATCAATGCAACTCCATGTCTTATTCTTTGAATTTTGAAAAGAATTTGGTTAAATTCACCATGTAGTTTTATGAAAGGAGGTTTCTATTTGATAGCTAAAACTTTGTCAAAGGTAATCTGTAGCTAGGTCCAGGTTTTAGTCACATTTTGAATTTGGAGGAATATTGGGTAGATTGTGCAAACGAATATGAAGGAGAAGAGGATGGATGAGGTTGTCACTAAGGTAGATTGTAACTTTTAGATTAAAGTGTGATATCTAGGGTATCGAAGATGATGACTCTAATCTGGTTCATTGCATCTTAATAGAACGCATACAAATCCAACCCATCCTACCAATATATTGGATTTTTAAGGAAATATAAACCATTGAGGCTAAGATGGAAATAGTACTTAGGTGAATAAAGGAATGGGTAATGAAAAATAAGGCCAAAATGAAAAATCTCACCCCTCAGAAAGCTAAGGAAGCTACAAAGAAATCATAGATTAGTTAGAGGAGGTCTTCATCACTTCAAAAAATGGAATCCACAACACATTAGACTACCTCGAGAGGTAGTGGAGATGATGATGAGGATCCCTTAGGAAGTAGGAATTTGGAAAATGCTTGTGAGGTATCTGATACATCTCCTCTCAAAAGGTCACTTCAATTTTATTTTCCAAGAACTAGTAATGTCCCCACACCTTCATCTGTCTCATGGTTAGAACAATATTTAACCAAGAAAAAAGAGGTGGTTGACTTGAGTTTACCCAATAAGGATATTGTGTCTCAATTAATCCAAAGAATGCCACATGTCAAAAACCTAAAACCACATCCCGATTGTTGAATGATCCCTCCTAGGGAAATATGTATGTTGAGGTTGCTCATCTCTCCTACTCAAAAAGAGGCTAGTCAAATGATTGCAAGTGATTTCAGTATCACTAGGATTAATCTGGGACCCTCTACAAGAGATTGAGATGTCCACAATTTTTAGGTGTCAACTGCTAGGCTTGTAGAAATGATAGAAAAAGACAACTAGAGAAAATACAGTTAAAACAATAGGTTAATGCTTTAACCAATTATTTAAGATATCTTGTTGACCTTTCTACTCAACCCATTGGCCAAATTGAAGTAGATTTTGATCCTTTCTTGTTTAAAGTGGAAAAGAAATGATTGATAAGATTCATGTTTACAAGTCTTATGGGAAGGTCACAAAATATTGGACCTTGAGGATATGTTGGTAAGGGGAACAAAGGTTGTCACAAACATGAAGAAAATATGTGAGGATATTAAGGTATTGAAGAAAGAGATTGATAATGAAATTGTTGCCACCAAACATGAAGAATCTATTTGGTTGAAGACTGATAGTGATCTCAAGGAAATAATCGGTCCGAGTTCAAATAAACTAATAGCTAAGAAGATTTTTCCAAACATTGAATATGAAAGATATTTTATGTGGAAGGTATGTATTAAATAGAAACTCTTGTTTTTGAAACAAAACATATTCGAGCAAAGAAAATTGCTCAAGGAATGTAATTAGATGAAGATTGACATTCAAGGATCTTTCAAACATAGGCATTAGCCTTCAAGAGAAGATGATTCTCAAGATGAGAATGTAGAAACATGAAAGAGAAAGTTCAAGGAATTGATTGAGAACCTTTTCAACAAACAATCTTTTAATGTGGAGAGCATGAGAAGATTAAGTAATATTGACTTATCTTTATCTCAATTCCTTGGGCATGCAACAACATTCTCTAGTAAGGTAGATTTGGTATGAGGAAATAAAGCTTTGTGGAAATTGAGAACTAAAAATGTAATTATTCCTCAACATAGCGAGATGCCTCTAGTGATAAATATTTTTAAACATACAAAGCCAAAATTGCCACACAATCTACTCAATCATCACAAGAAAGGAATTTTGATAGTGCACCACCCAAGCCCAATATTGCATCGTGTTTTTATTGGTTTTTTCTAAATAACTTAAGGTCACGAGAAGTTTAAGGGGCTCTTAACTTCTTCTTTTCAATTACTTTCAAGAAGCAGTTACTCTTGTAAATGTATATAAACTATGATGTTACCGAAAGAACTTCTTATGAGAAATTTTTGAAAAAGGGAAATGGATAGAAAGTAATTCAAATAGGAAGAGGAGGTTGTATGTTTGTGAGCTTACAATTTTGGATAAATGAATGAAATGAAATCCATGTTATAGTTTATGCATTGTGATTTGTTTCGTTGGCTATTGCATTTTTGTGTGAATGTGAGAACCATTTCTAGTATCTAATCTTCTCGAGTTTAGAATTATTTCCGGTTGATAAGTTTATTATTTTATGCTTTGTGGAATGCAATTAGTCTATGTTTTGATTGTTTTCTTACAAATTACATTTTGTTCAATAAAAGATTCATTTATAGCATTTTATTGATTTGTGTTGCTCCTATTATTTCGACCTTTCTTTCTTTCTAGTTAAAAGCATACCCATGTTAAAGTTTTAAAAAACTTAGAAAAGAATGCATTCTCTTATCAAACAAGGGAGTTGTGTACCTCATAAAATTCAAAGGTAAATTATTTCTATTCTCTTATCAAACAAGGAGTTGTACCTCATAAAATTCAGAGGTAAATTATTCCATATAGAAATAATTTACCCAACAGTTGGTTAGTGATTATTTATATGATTGAACAATAGAGAAAAATTTTGAAAATTTCAAATAGTGAATAATCTATTAACTAACACTATTTATATTTGACTTTTGTGGGATGTAATTTTTTTAAAAATATATATGTTTTGTTGTATTTTAGTTTTTATTATTTTTATATGTTTGGTGTGTTTTAGTTTTTATTAATTGTGTATGTGACTCCTTAATAGCTTTTGTTCACACACTTAGGCTACTTTATAATAAAGAATTTAAAAAGTTTAAAACAAAAAGATAATAAACATGCATTTTTTTAAAGTTCTACTCATATATAATATAGGTCAACTATCAAATAATTAATAGTTTAATTTTACATCTTCTTTAAGCATAGTTGTTGGAACATGGTTATTTTGTTAAGATATCCTTAATATACAATAGCTATAGTTACACACACTTTTTTTTTTGTCAACAAGTGTTTAGTTTATTACTATAACGTTAAAAAATTGTTAAAAAATAAATAAAACTAATTCTTGAGTAAATGTAAATAGTGTTTATCTTTTCTTTATCTATCAACTTACATATTTATATATTGATGAAACTATTTATTTATTTAGTAGTTTAGATAGATGAAAATAATTCTTAGATAAAATTAAAATTTGTTTATGTATGCATGTAATAAATAAAATAATTATGTCATAAAATAAAATAACTGTTAAGTGGAGATTAATATATCTAAATATTTTCTAAATAGATTATTTAAGATATCTATAGTAGTATTATTAGTGTTCATGATTAACATATATTTCTTAAAATGCATTTATTTAAAGATATGATACATATCTATCTTAATTGTGTGACATTAATTATATAGATTCTTCCAAATTGATATATATTTAATATCTAAAATATCTATACTAATTTATTTATTATCTATCCACTCCATTATTTTTTATTGATTATCTAATGATAATCAAACTAATATATCATTAGATTTATTTTTATTTATATATTATTAAAAAAAATACAACTTTGTATCAAATTTTAAAATAGAAAGATACTTTATCACTATCTAATTTAAATAATCATAATATAAGTTTATCTTTTATACCATTAAATTTATTCATTATTGAAATAATATAAAATTTAATATATTTTATAAATCCAAAATGTTGAGCCATTGTATTTTCTTATACTTTGTAATGAAATGATAAATTATTTCCTCGAAATCAGATGTTAATTTAATTTAATATATAATCTAATATAATATATATTAAAAATATTTAATAATATAATATATTAAATATATACTAAATTATTAAAAAGACAATATATTACATAATTTAAAATTAAATTATAAAATTATAATATTATTATTTAATATATTAAATTATATATTAGATGGTATATATGTTACATATATATTGTATATATATTATAATATTATAATATGATGTTAAAATTATATATATATATATGTTATTAAATTAATAATATAATATATTAAAAATATATTATTTATTTGAATTTGTTATTAGATTAGTTTTAATATTTGAATTATATTTTATTTAAGATATGAAAAGTAAATGAATAGAATGGAAAATATAACAAGTAAATAAATTTTAAAGAGTTTAAATTTTTTCCTAAAAAATAGTTGAATATTTTTTTATTATGGTCTTGAAAAGCTGAGATCAAAAGTTTATGCTCCCTAGAAATTTGCCTGTTCAAAGTTTTGTAGCCAATAAAATTGAAGAAAAATATTTTTTGAAATTTGAAAAGTTAAAAATCTTGCATTTTACATTAAGAAAATTAAAATATAATGTATAAAAAAATAATAATAAATTTTGATTGGTTGCAAATAAAACGTTTAATCACTAGTTAGAATATATATTATAATATAATGTTAAATTAATATATTACATGATAATTTAATATATTAATATAATATAAAATATATTAAAAACAATTTTATAATATAATATACTAATAACATTTTAAATTATGTATTAGATGTTTTATATTATATAGTATATATTTTTAATTTTTGATTAGATTATTTTTCATATACTATATAATAATCTATTAATTATATTTTAAGATATAACAAGTAAATAAATATTTAGAATGCATAAAAAGTAATTAATTGTCAAATAAAAATACTTCTAATAAATCGGTTGAATAATAGATTAACTTTGTGGTGGAAAAATATTTCCAATAAATCAGTTGAATAACAGTTTAACTTTGTGGTAGAAAAATACTTTGTGGTAGAAAAATACTTTGTGGTGAACAAGTGCCTTAAAAATGCCTTGAAATTTTTTTCCCCTGCCAATAAAATTGAAGAAAAATAATTTTCAGAATTTAAAAAGTTAAAAATCATGCATTTAACTTTAACAAAATTAAAATATAATGTATGAAAAAGAAAATTGAATTTTGATTTGCTGCAAGCAAAACATTTAACCACTAGTTAACAAATAGGCGTCCTATAGTTCTGAACTAACGTTATTAAATTCTAATCATGGATTAATTTTTTTTTACTATAATCTGATTCATAACTGATTATTCATTCTTTTTAAACATTCATTCCCTTATATATATATTGAATTTGTTGATTGGAAAACGAATAAGTTACACAACTGATTTAAAACTTCTTTTTTATCAAATTCAAATGAATTTATTTCATTCCCTTATATATATGTGTTTTTATCTGTTTTTAAATTGCATACAAAATATATACATTTTTCTGGTACTAATTTGCATTCAACACTTAACATGGTTAATTACCTGTTTGTATGTTGCGCATAGGTGGATAGAGAGGCGAGACCTCCCCAAGGGGCAAGACCCCTCAAGGGTTGACGCGCCCTCCCTACCATGGGCGGCCTGTGCAGGTTGACCCATGGTCGAGTCCACTATGACTAGCGCCCAATTTTTTATATTTTATATTTTTTTGAATTTTTTTAAATTAAATTATTAAGTGTTTAAATAATATTTATATTGCAATACAACTAATTAAATGAATTTATGTTATAAAATATTTATAAGCTAATATATTGTATATCATATATAAATAATAACTAATTATATATACATAATTATATAATTAATTTCATAAATTGTATAGTTTAAATAATTACATATGTATATAGTTATTTTTCATAAATATATTTGTATTCCTAAGTTTCTTTGAAACTTGAATTTAAAGAGGAGATTTTCTTTTCCTTAAGAGAATATACATTTATATAGATGTTGTCAAATGATTATTCAAATTCTTTATCCAAATCCTTTCTATATATTACCATTCAAATTGAACCATTCTCCTAACATTAACTAAAATGTTAGATTAGTTTTCTCATCCAACTATCTTCAAGCTAATGTACACAATCTTTAGAAAATTTAATTCTCTAACACACAACTATGATTTCATCCAAACAAATATACAAAAAGAGCTCATTTTTCTTAGAAAAGCTAGATTGTTATTTCGTCTTTGGTACGCATTACGAAACCATGTCAAGGTAAAACATTTTCTATTATAGTATCCTAAGTATAGCCTATCAAAGGATCCCTTGACCTTACAACAACTTAAACTCCACATATAATTCATTACTACCATATTATTGCATAAATTACATAAATTCCATATGACACTTATACATCTACACAAAAGCACATGTTGCACAAGATTACGCAAGAAGGCTTAAATTTCTCATAGCTTTCACAAGACCCATAAGAACTTTCTTGGAACTTAATTGATGAGTCTCCCAAAAAAATTGTAAACTTTAGCATATACACCTAATAGAGAAATTAGATAAAAACAACAATATGGCCACAAGCTCTCCTCCCATCCATAGGATTGATAGTCAATCCACCCCAAGCTCTAAGGATCACATAGCTTTTCCTTATACACACACCACCACTATTCACAAGGGTTCCTAAAACAAATTACACAAAATACTATGCACAATGCAAACACATATACTATAATGCATCACCTTAACCCTTAAATAGCTACTCACATAAAGAGACACTAAAACCATATGGAACTCCACAAGACAATACCAAACACATAATTTCAACAAATACCCCAAAAGGGTCTAGCATTAAATTGCACATAAAATTCAAAGCATAATCAATGATCCTTTACATTTTAAGCACAAAATCTACAAAGGGGTAGACCTTATCAACTAAGTGCAAATCCAAAATTGGTAGCCTCTTCTTCTCCAATCCTTATTTTTCCATCCTCCCTCTCTCATCTTCTCCTCTTTCTCCACCAAGAATTCTTCTTACTAAAGCAAAAAGCATCCAAAGGACCAAAGTAAAATCAAAACAAAAAGAGAGAAGCCCCTTTCTCCTTTCAAAGAGAAGGAATATATAGAAGGAAAAAGGCAACCAACTCCCCATAACTTCCCAACCACCCAACCAACTCCAATTTTTGCCACTTTTCATAAGTGGGTAATTAGAGTCAATTTTGAACTTTATTTAAGGGGTTTATGGAAATAAAAAACCCCTAACCCATACACCTACCACCTAGGAAACTTTTTAAACAATTAAAACCACATAAAGACTTCATAAAACATAAAATGAGTAATCACATTTAAAAAGGTGACTCAAGGGTCTAATAAAATAACCTCTCACACATGCACAACCCATAAAAACAAGGTTAAAACACTTATCCTTGAAAAGACTGAAAATTCATAAGGGAAGTAGTTATGTGACCCCTTGATCCACATTGGTCAATTTTAACCTGTTTACTTAACCAAAAAAAGGTGTCAATATTACTCATGAATAATAATAATTGAAACAAATGGCATAGGAAAAGTAACCTTCTAATAATAACTGACTAGAGAATTAAATCTACACAAGTAACATATAATGTAACTTTTCCTATGTGCATAATACCTTTTAGAGTTAAGCAATAACTGATCATACTATTTATCATCAAATATAACTACTTATGACAATAATACTACTATAAATAAACATTAAATATCAATAATCATTTTACAATCATACTTAATCACACCCATAGTATATAATCACCTAGTTCATCATGTAATTCACATAATATATACAAAGTAATATTATCAATAACTAAACATCTTGATCATTGTGTACCTACGCAGACGAGGAATATAACTCATCTAGATATCACACAAAATCACAACAACCATATGTTAGATAATATTAGTAAGTTAACAATTAAAATATGATAATCCTTGATGTATATGAACAATCATTACTAACGTATATTATCCAACATAAAATATAGGACATAAACCATCAACAACTAACAGGATCAACAAGGCTACAAGGGATGGGGTCTTACACAATGTTTGTCCCAAATAGGGGTCCAACACTACATTGGGAGATCATTGCCCTCTTTATCTTTCACTCTCATTTGTAAATCTCTTCTCCAATGAACCTTGCCCTTATAAAAAAGCATATGACATAAGAGAGATTACCACCTGAAACTCACCTCCTTACTATTTCTCTTAATGTCAACCAGTTGATTGTGAATAGCCTCGACTATAAAGTTGGCATAGTCAAAGTCACTATTGACAAATGGATATTGTATGTCAATAGCCATATACATGAGAGGTATCTGCATTTTTTACTATACATCCTCCCCTAATACTTGTCATAACGCCCAATATGTTCTTCTGAAATAGTCTTCAAAAGATTTGACATCAAAAGACTCAGATTTTTTATCAGGGATTCTCAATGACTCTTATGTGTAGCCTTTCTATCTAAATCCATGGATCTATTGCACCCTAAAGATACTTTTATCTTATCAGTATTTTTTTCTAAAAGAGCTAAGGTTTATAACTTTACATGCAACCACATAGAGTCCAAAAGTTTCGGCAAAAAACTCCTTGGTTATATCCATTAAGACACTTCCATCCAATGCCCTAATTACTTTGATATTTTCATCATATCTGGAAGCAAGGTGTCTAATAAGTTCCACATTTATGAAGAAATTAGGGACAATCAACTTTCCCAAATCATAGTTCCATGCATTGGAGATAGGGGAATGACGGTTTCTTTTTCCATATTGTTGAATGAACAAGACAACTAAGAGGGGGGGTGAATCAGTTGTTGCAAATTAAACCTTCAAAACCCTTAAAAGTAATCAGATCCACATGCATTCATTAAACCCTTTATTCTGTTAATGTGATTAAACATGTAATGCAGATAAAAAAAAATTGAAATAGCAACACCATACACAAGAGAACACCAGATTTATGTGAAAAACCCAATGAGGGAAAAACCACGGTGAGGATTAGCTCACAATATAAGTAATTGCAAAACTGATACAAGGGCTCACTGCTAGAATAGGACACACTGTCCAAAAAAGCTCATAGCCAAGGCTCACTGCCACAAAAAGAAATACAAGAAGATAGAAGAAGAATGTTACATAGAGAACACTTTCTCAATGCAACAAGGAATCCACCACAATGCTCCAACAATCCCGTGTCCTTGCTTGAATGATTTTGGATGCCTTCAACTCATAGCCTTCAAGAACCCTAACACTTGAAAGTCACACTACTCTACTCAAATTCACATCACACACATCAATCTCATCAATCTCGCATCTATCTTGCTTCTCACTTACTTCCTACCATCAAATCACAAAAACTTCACACTAATTTATATCAACCTCAACCTCAAAGACCTTCTCCAATGTCGGCAACTAGTCATTATACATACAAATTCAAAATAGGTCAGCACCTAGGAATTCTCGTGGTGGATAGGAATGAAGGCGACCTACATAAATCCTTAATTAGGACCCAAATAGATCCCAAAACACCTCAACATGCTTCTACAAGCCTCGCATGTAGTGTTAACACAAGGTTAGCCAATACCCATGCTAAACACCATAATCATTAAGTACATGCTTCCTTAAATAAATCTAAAACTTCCAAATGATAGAATTCACTTGAACATGATATAGAATAATCCAACAAACTACTTGAGATTCATCAAACACTTCATCCAAACTAGCATTATTTGAATACTTCAACTCATAACAATTGGTAAACCTTATTCGCATACTAACAAATGAAACCCACTTTGTACAACACCAAATCAAGTGAAACCCTGAATATAGAAAGATATAAACATTATACTTGAAACTTCCCAAATCCACAAAGCCTGAATCCAAACAGCAGAGAAACATGGAGCAAATACATTTCTCCTAGGCCACAAAAAACATCACTAAAAAAATGGTTCACACACTAGTGAAAATATCTCGCTCTATACAATGATCCAGAAAACCAAATTATGAATATAGCAACCTATGACAACCATGAAAAAAATATTAGATCCGCACATGCATAGGATCAATACAGAAGAAACACGAAGCACAATACCAAAGCAGACTATGAACACCTGCACAACATAGTTTACTTTGTTTATCATTTTTTTTTCAAAAGCACTTGGAAACCAAGTACCAGAGACATCATCCCAGCTCATTACTCCATTCCAACTCATCTTCAAATACTACAACAAAAATATAGCTCCATGTACTCACAACACTTCCTCAAGATATCAACTATACATGCACAACCTGCATCAACTTGTTTTCCTCTTTTTTTCACAATTTTCTCAATATCCTCGACATATTCATCATGCAAAAGATTCCTTAACACACAGTTGACATCAATGACAACACCTTCATACTTTCAACAATCTCCCCTTTTGTTATTGATGGAAACATATGATGTGAAAAAACATCAAAGACAACTTTTGAATACAACATTTATCTCTCCCTCTCATAACTTATGCTTCATTCTCCCTTTGACAATAATGATTAGAAAACATACACAACCTAATACCTTGCAATTTTTCACACGATTCTCTCTCCTCCTTTGACATCAATGGAAAAGGATGAAATGATTTGCATTATTCTCCCTCTTTGACATTGAACTAGAATACTTGCTTTGAATACTCCCCCTTAGGAGTACACCTAATCAAATCAACAACTCAATGACAACACATGACACTACCTACTCCTGGACTAATGCACCTCTATATGCATCTATTTCAGACATGGAGGGGTAATAACCCCCAACTTCTCTAAAAGATACTCAAAAGTAGCCTTAGGAAGAGACTTAGTAAATATATCAGCAATTTGATCCTTTGTAGGAACATACTCAAGCCTTACTTCATTCTCCATAACCTTGTCTCTCATAAAGTGATACTTGATAGATATATGTTTTTTCCTTGAGTGCATCACTGGATTCTTTGAAATGTTGATTGCACTTGTATTGTCATAGAAGATAGAAATAGGCTCATCATATATAACTTTGATGTTCTTCAATGTCTGTCTCATCCATAAAACTTATGTACAACATGATGTTGCTGCAATATACTCAGTATCTATAGTAGATAGGGAAACTGAATCCTACTTCTTGCTCAACCATGACACTAGTCTACATCCAAGAAATAATGCACCACCACTAGTACCTTTTTTGTCATCAACACAACCAACCCAATCTGGATCTCTATAAGCACTTAATGTGAAATCAATATCCTTAGGATACCACAAGCCATAATCCAGAGTGCCTCTTAAATATATGAGCATATTCTTTACTATTGCAACATGTATTTCTTTAGGATATTCTTAAAATCTAGCCACAAGACAAACTGCATGCATGATGTCTAGTCTAGTGGCAGTTAGATATAGTAGTCCACCAATCATAGATCTATATTTTCTCTTATCAGCCTTAGGTGAAACATCATTTTTGCTCAATTTACAACCAGTCACCATAAGAGTGTATACCAGTTTGGAGTCATCCATTCCAAACTTCTTCAACATCTCTTTGACATACTTAGATTGTGAAATTAAAATCCCTTTATCTGTTTGATTGATTTGTAGCCCAAGGAAGAAATTCATCTCTCCAAACATTGACATTTCAAATTATTTCTACATCTCTTTAGCAAATTTCTTACACATAGCTTCATTTCCTCCAAAGATAATATCATCCACATATATAACTACTATCAATATTTTGTCTTCCTCAATGAAGTAAAGATTACTATATGTGGTTCCTTTACTAAATCCTTGTTGTAATAAATATTTGTCCCATCTTGCATACCAAGCTCTGGGAGCTTGCTTCAAACCATATAGTTCCTTCTTCAATTTACATACCGTATTTTTTTGATTTGACAATTTAAATCCTTCTAGTTGTTATGTGTAAACTTCTTCCAATTCACCATTCAGAAAAGAAAACTTCACATCCATCTAATAAACTTTAAAGTCCTTATGTGTTGCAAATTCCAAAAACATTCTGATAGCTTCCATCTTAGCCACATGAGCAAATGTCTCCTCAAATTCTATTCCTTCCACTTGTGAGTAACCCTTACACACAAGTCTTTCCTTGTTTCTTACGACTTCTCCATTCTCATTCAACTTCTTTCTGAATACCCACTTAGTTCCAATTATGTTCTTGTTTTCCAGTCTAGGAACTAGTTCCTAAGTCTAATTCTTTTCTATCTGCATAAGTTTTTCTTCCATTTCCTTCATCCAATGTTCATCCTTGCATGCTTCACTCACTGTTTTAGGTTCAACTTTAGAAAGTAAACACAAATTTACCTCAACTTCAGCGTCTTTGCTTCTTGTCAATACACATTTCCTTTTGTATCCAATGATTTGATCTTTAGAACGATTCTTTTGCACATACTTATGGGTCTTAGGGGTATTCTCTGGAGCTTCTTCCTCTTCATTTTGCACTTCTTCATCATCTTTTTCTTCTTCTATTTTGCAATTAGGTTCATCTGACACATCCATCCACTATAATTGAATTCTGCAAGTTTTCATCAACCTTAACATTTGCACTTTCAACAATATTTCTTAGCCTTTTATTGTAACATCTGTAATATTTTCTTTTAATAGAATATCTAAGGAAGACACCTTCATCAGACCTTGCATCAAAATTTCATAATCTTTCTTCTCTTTTGATATAACTTTTGCTTCCAATTACTCTAAAGTATTTCACAATAGGAATCCCTCCATACCATAGCTCATAGGGGGTCTTTGTGTTGTTGTATTTAGCTTGAACTCTATTAAGTATGTAAACAACAGTATGAATATCTTCTCTCTAGTAGACTTCCGATAGATTTTCCTCTTTCACCATAGTCCTTGCAACTTCTTAAATAGTCCATTTTTTCCTTTCAACAACTCCATTCTACTGAGGAGTTCTAAGGGCGGACAAATGCCTCTTTATTCCATGAACTTCACAAAACATGTTAAAATCATTGGAGGTGAATTCACCACCTCTGTTAGACCTCAAAAAAATTATTTTTAGTCCCATTTCATTCTCAACCATAGCTTTAAATTCCTTGAATTTATCTAATACATCACATTTCTCTCTAAGAAAATTAACCCATGTCATTCTAGAATAATCATCAATTAAAAGCATAAAGTACCTATCACCTTGTAAACTTCTCACCCTTGTAGGACCATAAAGATCTATATGTACTAATTCTAGTAGTTTGGTAGCAGATTGTTCTTTTCCCTTGAAGTTACTCCTTGTTTTCTTTCCAAATTGATAACTCTCACAAACAACATTGATAGGATTTGTGATTCTTGGTAAATCTCTCACTACATGAACTTAAATAATTCTTGTGAAACTATCAAAATTCATATGACACAACCTTCGGTGCCATAACCAACTATCACTAATCTAAGACATAAAGCAATGTCCATCAACACCCTTAAGTTGATAAATGTTTCCATATGTTCTCTTCCTAGTAGCAATCCAAGTTTCAAACCCTTTTCTAATCTCACATGTTTCATCCTTAAATACAAGATTGTATCCCTTGCTTTACATTTTTCAAACACTCAAAAGGTTATGCCTTAAACCCTTAACACAGTAAACATTATCAGTGTTATGCTTTCCATCAAAACTAATTGAACCTATTCCACAAATCTTAGCTCTTGAATCATCTCCAAATTTAACTAGTCCTCCATCATATTTTTCAAGTTTAACAAACTTACTCTTGTCTCTAGTCATGTGATTATAGTAGCCACTATCAAAAACTCAATAATTCTTATCTTTTTTAACATGAAATGCATATACCAAATTACCTTCAACTTTCTCCTTCTTCTTTGAATCACTTTCCTTCACACAATTTCAAAGTTAGTAGAACTGGATTCTTCTTTAATAGCCAAGAACAAGCATTCATTGTCATCAAAGTCTTCATGTAGTCAGATTCATCATCAAAAATTCTAGCATCTTCTCTCACATAGTAAGCTTTATTAATCATTTTTCCTTTATTTTATTTATTATTATTGTTTATAGCTCTTATTGGACATCTTGAAGCACAATGACCTATCTCACCACAACTAGAAAATTTGAAAGGTAGTTTACCTTTATACTTATTAATTCCCTTCTTCATTCTTCTTACAAAGTTAGCTTCCACATCATCAAGATCTTCCTCATCTGAATCTTCAACCTCTCCAGCCTTGAAAGTAGTCTCTATAGTTATACCCCTTTTCAAGCCCTTTTTTCTCATTTCAAACGAAGTTAGTGTACCAATCATCTAATCTCTAGAATAAGTATCAAGATTTGCAATTTCCTCAATAGTAGATACCTTTTCACTATAAGCATCTTGAGAAGAGATCTGAGAACTTTCTTTACCACTTTAGATTCTTTAACTTGTGCACCAAGACCTCTCATTATTCTCACCAACTCATCAACTCTCTGCATGTAGATTTTGATTGTTTCATCTTCGGGCATATGCAGGGTCTCAAATTGTGCCTTCAAATTTTGCAACTTTTCTTGTTTGACTTTTTCATCTCCTTCATAAATGCTTTCTAACTTATCCCAAACCTCTTTAGAAGTCTTCAAATTCATAAATTTTACTAATTTAATATTTGAAAGACTATTCACAATAATAAATCTTGCCTTAGCATTGATCTCATGTGCCTTGATCTCTGCACTTGTACTTGGACCATTTGCAGGTGGAGTATATGCAGTCTGATAAGCCTTTTCAATCTCAAATCATTGAGCTAACATATATTCTTCCAGTTTAGAATGTAAAGATATTGGGACCAAAACAATAGCACAACAAGTACTACTACTCTAATACCATTCAAGATCGTAAACATAACGACACACGGAAGCTCTAATACCAACTCAAATTGAAGCACAATTTTGACAGCAAGGCAATAAGATAGAACAAATATTTTCAGAAATGAAATACTTTCATTAACTCAAAGATATTACATATATGCACTTTTGGCATTATCATATTTCTAATCATCCAGATCACTCGAAGCGCAGGAGAGAGCATACTTCTAATATGTTGAACACTAGACCATTAGACGTATGGACTCTAGATAATACTCAAGACTCGACTTCTAAGATTCTAAGACTCTATCACTCAATACTTGATTCACTTAACTCTTTATGCCTCAAATGAGCTCTTGGGACCTTATTTATAGGCTTCAAATGACCTGGAGAACTGGTCACCAAAACCTTTTACCTATTCTACTAGGTCATTTCTCTAGAAAATGCAAGGAGGATTATCTTGCCACATGGTAGACATTGTCAGTCCTTGATTTTCTCAACAACCTTTATTTATTTGGCCATATTATGGAGAGGACTAAAATATCTACTAGAATATTTTTCGTAGATATTGTCTATCTTTACTTTTTAGATAGTGGACAAAATAATTTTTACATGTGGGAATATTTTGTGCAAGATGATCTTTTTAGTACAAGGGTCCACCATGTGAGTAATCTTTTTGGTACAATATTTTTCTAGCTTCACATGGGTTTTGTCTAGGAATTTCCCC